>CAWUFW010000012.1:6987122-7344622 GCA_963921515.1 Calotriton arnoldi | reverse complement strand
TGTTTCAAATGCGTATCATATACTTGGAGTGCGCTTTGGTCTGCCCCTTGCTCATGATTGGGTGGTTTGGTAGTCTATCCCTGGTGTCTGCTCTAGATTCAGTGGCTGCCCTCCAGATTTCCTGTGTTTTTCCTGCCCAGGAGCCTTTCAGTTTCACATTGTTCTGATTGGATGAATTGCTTTATTCAGTTGCTGCTTTGAGAGGACTCTTTTTTTTTTTTCTTTATGTATCAGCACTCCGTGGAAACCATGCCTTTCCTTGTTCTCTCTCCCACTTCATTTCTTCTTCATTTTTTATTAATGGTCGCTCAGCAGCTGGAAAGTACTACTGGGCCCCTTTGAGCTTCATTTTACTCCCCTGCTCCCTGTTTTCTTTCTTTCTTTTTAATGAGGGCTAAGGAACTTGCACTGGAGTGCTTTGTTTTCCTTTTCTTTACTTCTCATTTACTTACTTCTCATTTACTTACAGCTATAAATTGGCTGCCATGTTAGATCAGTAAATAAGAATGGCTGTAGTTTGTTATGACATACACAATGGCTGGTTTAATAGAAAACTCATTGCGAGGCTGATGTGTGTGCGTTTTCCTGCTAATGGCAAGAAACATTGTCAAAGTTATTAGCTCTGCCTTTTGGAGCCGAGACCTCTTGGCTTTGTCAATGCTTGTGTTTTAAGTCAGGCTTCTGAGTAATGGCAGGAAGTGTTTTTGTGACCCCCCCCCTTCATAAGATGTTTGGGAGTGATAGTCACACAGTGCACGTTTTTTAGGTATTAGGCGAGAACCTTTTTTTTTTTTTTAAACCTAACACTGAGCTTAGCTGCCTCCCATTAGTTGCCATTGGCCGGCTTCATTGTCTCTCTCATTTGCTTGCTTAGTATTAGTCATCTTCCGTAGGTTTTCCTTCCTCTTCTTCTGTTTCTGCCCCCCTGGTGCTTGGGCACATTACTGTGTCCTTCCAATAGTCCCTTTTTCAGGCGCAATTTTTTTCTTTTAATTTAAGCACTCTGAGAATGCATGTGTTTTCCAGCTGTCTCCCTTGTGGACTTCTCTTGCTTCCATTTTCTTCATTACTCTCCTGCCCACCCTCCTTCGTCTGTGTGCTTCAACCAGTCTGCTCCCGCTTAGCCACCGTTGTCTGTGCGCTTCCCCAGCCCCTCCCGCCGATCCTTCGTTGTCAGTGTGCTTGCCCCACCTCTCCCGCCCGTGCTCTGTGGTGTGTGTTCTTGCCCCAGGCCCTCCTGCACACCCTCTGTTCTCTGTAATCTTGCCTCAGCCCTTCCCACCCACCCTTCGTTGTTCCTGTGCTCCCCATCTTGCCTGTCGCTCCCTGTTATCTCGCCCCCCTACTCACGCTCCTCCAACAGACCGGGAACACATTGTGGGACGAGGCAACTCCGAGGTAGGAATGGCAGCAGAGAAGGACACTAGGACAGACGATGTGATGGGAGAGTACATGGCTAACAATAAACAAAAAGCACTGTGACTTCGCCTATTGATTTTTAGCCCTGCTGCTGAACAGCATGGTTAAATATCTTTGCCAAAGCCAATAGCTCTCATAGGCGAGTCCTGTTGCCTTTGGCAATGCTTGTTTAAATAGGATATAATTTGGGGCACAGGATTTTGAGGCTGGTTGCCTCCTCCTTCTCATCCGACCCTGGTCGCGCTGGGGACTCTTGCGGAGGTCGAGGTTTTACTGGTAATCGGACAGATTGGGTGTGCTGTAATTACCTCCGGATTTACCAGCACAGCTTAAAGTCTGCAGGATTTCCACATTAGCAGAATTGCAGCCTGTCTCCTGTATGGCGAGCTGTTGCCCTGACCTGCACCCACACAGCTCTTGGCAACCCAGCGAGCTGCGGTTGCGCGAGAGGTGTCCACTGCCCCTGGCAACACTGACAGGACCGAAAATGTCTCAAGAAGCATTGTCACAGTGAAGCACATTTTTTTCAAGATATTGATGTTTACCTAGCAGTGTTGCATATTTTTTGCCCTGCATGGCAGCTCAAGAAAGTCTTTTAGCTTTTTTCTTGTTAATTTAGGAGAATAAAATATATATTCATATATAAAGCTCTGAAGTAAACTCAAATTTCAGTGCATTTGCCATTGGACGTTCAGGGTCTGTTGCAGACAGACTTCCAAGACAGAACTCCTGTTTCGGAAAAATGTAAAAACCTGGGTTTTTCTACATCAGCATCATTTGTTCTTGTGCTGCTGAGATTTCGGTTAGGAGCTTTGACCTTTAGCACTAGGACACTCCTATAGGAGTAACTATGCGCTTTATAAGCTTCTCTATTATTTATTTATTATTTTCCAAGTTATAACGAGCAGCACAAATATGGGAACCATAGTCCCAGGGATGTCTGGTGGAATAGGGGGTCCATGTGTGATCCTACGCATCCCACGTGGTCCGCCCAGCACCCATTTATCGATGGCTTTCACCCCAGGATCCAGGCACAAGCTGCAGTTGCCAGTCTCTGCCAGTTCCAGCCCCCCGCCCCCTCAAATTATATTATTCTGTGTTTTATTTATCTATAAAAGTGGGTGTCGCCAATAATAATATGCTTTTAATCAGTGACCGTAGCACTGGTGGTCATCCTGTGGGCTCAGTCACCCCTGCTAAGCCTGACCGCCCATTTCTTATCGCACACATTTTGGGATAGAACTTTTAATATCTCATGGTTTGTTGCTCATTAAAAGTGATGCCAATCTCGGACCTGGCACAAGTGCAGCCCCGCTGCTTGCATGTGCAGTCTGACTTGCCTCCTTAAAGAATTAAAAAGCTCTCTGCCCCCCACTGGTGATGCCCACGTGGCTGCCTATTCTTGCTCTACTTAGAACTCCTCCCGTGCACCCCCGCCACCCACCAACTTCCGCTAAGGCTTAACCTTCAAACTTTATTATATCCAAAACATGCTCTCATACATGCCAGCACTCCTGATAAGCCATAAAATTGCTGCTTTTTCGCTCACACCTGCTTTAATACAAGACAGTGGGGAAAATTAATTACTCACAATTTTTTAATTTTTTTTTATCTGCTCTGCCCCGAGATATTGGTTTGCATTCATTTTTGTTTATATTTGGTTCTTTTTAAAGTATCCTATAAATCTGTTGTGCTGGTCGCTGTCTCTGAACAGGTTCTGGGTCAGTGTTGTCCTCGTGGTTCACAGATGTATTTAATGCTTTGTGTCAGCTAGAGTGTGGGAAGTCACTGTTTCCAGGGTGATTGTACATATTCTGTTCTGTATAGGTCTTTCACGTATACAGTGCTATCTATCCCTTAACAGCACAGTGGTTTACAGGGTGGCATAGCAGTCGCCCTAAAGTTGAAATGTTGTCCTAAGCTAGCAAAGCCAAGTTGGAGCTCTGACCACAGTTACCTACTAATTAAAAGGCCTGTTCGAGCAGCGAATGCTGTTTGCTCTCTCACACTAGGTTTATCTCTGGTAGAAATTTCACCTCCAGTGAGTGTTAATAGTGGCCAGCAAACTAGAGCACTTCTGTTCTCTCGATACTAGCATCTTCTCAAGGAATGCACCAGAATTTTGTGAATAGACTCGCAGTTTACTGGAGACAGCAATTCAGTGAGGACTCGGGTGCACATCAGCAATATGTATCTCCTGAGTCAAATCTGCTCGCTTGCGCGATCTATATGTGACTCACATCTTCTGGCCCATGGGCCATCTTTGATGTGCTGCTAGGTTGAGTCCATGGTTTGTAGCTCCACTAACAATGATCGCATCAACAGCAGGTTCAGAGCTCCAGAAAGAGGACTGTCTCCTTTTCCTCCACATTAACGACAACTACTACTCTTCCCAGCATCCCAAGCCCACTTCAGACATCTCACAACCTTCCATCGTAGGGTCTCCTCCCTCAGTTCATCCCATTTTCTCTTCATTAGTTATAAAATTCCCCTTCCATACACCCCTGTGTCTGATGGCTTTAAGCCACTCATAAGTAGATCATGTAATTGTGGCAAACACAGAATTGGTGCCCAAAAGCGGGGGCTAACTGGTGAATATTTTGCTAAATTGCTGCAGGCATTCAGAAAAGAGGGACAGGAACACCACGAGGCATGCATACTAGGCTGCAGGGTGAAATGCACCAAGAAAAGGTAGTGCTGCCTGCATAGGTGTGGAGCTAGCTGCAGAAGTGTGTAGTGCCACACCCTCTCCGTGGCTTCGTGTACGCGCCTACGTTTGCCTATGACCATGGTCAGTGTGGTTGATGGTCTACATGTGTGTTTCCTCGGTGGTCCTCCTGTACATCGCTAACTGTCCTTCCTACACTGTCCGCCTGATAGCAAAGCAATTGCATAAACACCTCAAAGACCATTTTAATGTAATTGACATGCCTGCACTATGCCTTGTACAGAGAACTCACTGTAGGTGCTAATAACTGGATAATTTTCTCCACCAACAAGACTTTTTACACAATTGCTAGTTTATCTCAGTTACACGTGCTTTTGTGGCCACAACATACAAAAAAATATACTCATTATTTTGTATACAACAGAAAAGCTGAGAAACCCCTTTATCTGTAAAACACAAACAGGAAACGAAAGTAAACCGATAAATAAAAAGAAAGTACTTTCATTTTCCTGATCCTTAACACAAACTTGTGCTCCAAGGAACATCTTCCTATAGTCTTGATGTTCATGAATTTAGTAGTTAGACAATAGTGGCCAACATTTAGAAGCGATTCATGGTCCACTGACGCAGCATTCGCACCTTGCATTCACGCGGTCTCTTTCAGAACAGTTGTTTTCTCCCCTGCGGTTTGCAGCTGCTTAAAGCCTACATCTAGGTATACCCTGCACCCACAAGGACGCCATCTTGTGTATCCAAACTGCAAGGGACACCGCCCTTGACGCTTCACCATCCAGGTTACCCTCAGTTGAAATGAAAAACTAGAAAGGTGATGGCTCCACTAGTACTCGTCAGCAGTGAACAACTGTTCTGGTGCAACCCCCCTGTATCCGTGCTTTAGTCGCCTTCTTTTCTTATGAGCCTCCCACTGTGTCACACAAAAAACCAGAACATGAAATACATTGTCGATGATGATATGGAATAAGGGGGCTACCCTGCCTGGGCAGTACTGAGCACAGCACCAATTACCTCACTTGCCTCCTCACGCAGAACAAATTTTCACTTGAAGTGCACTCAAAACATTTTAATACATTTAATTAGAAATTCTACCACTAGCCATTTTTACCACTCAGAGGCCACAAAATAAAGTTTTTTTTTTAATTGCATACTTTTTCTGTCATTTGGTGATGGTGTTTAATTTACTCAGCACTGCAAACACACCAATAGCAGTCTGCAAAAAAGTGCACATGAAGTACAGAGCAAACATTAGACATGGTTAACAGTACAAAGGCTAGGTCATAGTAGTGTCTCATTGCAATTTTTTTCTTAAAAGCACCTTTATGAACTCAGCGGCAGGTAGGCGCACCTTCAATGCAGAATGGGCCTGCGTGCATGGGGCGCTCTTGATGTCCAACACATCATGTGTGAAAGTGCCTGATGTTGAGCATACTGTCCATTGTTCAGCCTATACTTAATACTGCATGCTCTTGTGACTCTGTGGTATGTTTAGGTGTGCTTACTTTTTCTTCCTCACCCTCTTTTCTTCTCTCTCCTCCTGCAGCCTACCCTCTTAGGCTGCCTTGCTCAGTCTTGCATTAGTGCCTGCTGTAACTTGGTTCCGTGGAGCCTCCAGGTACCCAGCCCACGAATGGGCCCATCCAGCTGTCGCGCATTCAGCTTGATGTCATGGTAGCTTTAGCACATCTGCAGTCCACTCCAATCCCTGGCCCTTCTAGTCCATTGCATCTGCTTTCCGGCCTGTTGCTGAGCACTAACCTATGTGAGCTCTGTGTGGTGATCAGTGCCAGTCTGATGTGTTAGCATTCTGCCTCCTAGCCTCAAATCTTCCTTAACGTAGTGGTAACAGTCTAGACTCGCTGTCTTAAGGTGAATCCTGCTTTCCTCACCCTTAAATGCAAGCTTTCTGTACACCTTGTGCTATGGAGGCGGCCGTCCTTGCTCATGCGCAGCTCTGGGTCTGAGCCCCAAGATGCTTTGCAAAACATGAGCATAACTTCACTGTAACAAATGCCTAACAGAGCATTAGAATCACAAAGAAAACTACTAACCACACTCGTACTCCAGCTAGACCTCCACATCAGATCTTGGACAAAGGCAACACTCTTCTTCTGGCTTTGAAGCCTCCGGTTGGGGACCCGTCTCATGGGTGGAGAAATGCCTCTTGAACTGCCTTGCGAACACAGTCCATAACGGCCATGCCAGCCAAGCTCCTCCCACCCTCCCCGGCACATACTTTGATTGGCCCTGGGCATGTTCTGCTTTTGAGGCAAGGGCAAGTCCTCCCGCCCTCTACGACAGTCACTTGGATAGAGCGTGAGCATGTAGTGTTTTCCAGGCAAGGCATACGCTTGGCTAGAGTGTGGTCCTAGTGAATGCTCTTGTAGTGCTTTTGGAGAAGGGTCTTGCTCACCAGGGACTTGTTGCTGATTTCGTGTGGCGTGGGCATTCTTCAAGGGAATAAACTCGGATCTAGTGTGCCAGTAGAAGCTGGAGCATATGCTCTCTCTGTTTTTATGTATCCAAAATGTGCATAGGAGGTCCCAGGTGTGCATAGTAGCAGGTGATAAGGCCAGCCAGTTAATCTGTTATGCAGAGATCTTTGGAGTAACTACCTGGGGCTTTCAGAATGTGTAGGTAGTGCTGTGTCTACCTCCCATCTATCCATGGTAAATAAAACATGCATCACTGATATTGATAATAATCCTGACAGTTATTTGCAGTGTTTAAAGGCTTGTAAGCCAAAATGAGAAAGTATATAACAAAAGCCCAATAAAATACTTGATGGTTTGAATAAGGCAACATGAAATATAACACCACTTGAGACTTAATTCGTATACCTAAAAAGATTTATTTTTGGGGCTGCTCCAGGTCTCTGCTGTGGCTGCCATTCCAGAGTTCAGCAGTTGGAGGATATTGGGTCATCAGTCAGTTCAAAACTGTTTTTTGGGAAAGCGCCATACACAGACCTTTCAAATGCAGAGACTTCAGGCCATACAGAATGCAGGGTTTAGCTTGTTTTTGTTCGCCAAATGAAACTTGATTTTCAGTTGCCTAGCTCAGTTTCTACAAAAGTCCTAAGACTTCTACACTTTCATTATTTTGTTGAATTTTTAGACATTTTTGTAATCTAAGGATGGATTGCATTTTGAGTCGATTTTACATGGCAACATAGACATTCTGATAGTTTCTCACTTATTTCTAAATCTTTTTCATTTTGGTTTCAGAACAATATTTAGAACTGCTTTCATGACACATTCAATTTACAAAAATAGTCCTGAGTATATTCTTTTGTGCAACACACAGCCATAGATGCAGCCTTGAAAAAAATTTAAATATACTCCACAAATTGTGTTAATGACGACTGATGCACACATGCTTCACGTTATATTTACGTCTACGTTTATTTGGATTATACATACCTAACTTAATTCAGATGCCAATTTAAATTGAGTGCAGTTTATCAACTGATGTAATAAAGAGGCACAATACTGTGACTGGCTGTTCACAGACCTTCAACCTATTTCACGTCAGTACTCCAAATGTCCCATTGCAATTATAACTCATGATTGTGCATTAAATATTAATTTCATAGCTATCCCGGCGTTAAAAAAAAAAATAAAAAAAAAATACTCGCTAAAAACTGCAGCAAATGAAAAATGCAGAAAATAAGCTAATCCCAGTTTTTATTGATACATAATGACGTCAGTATGGTGAATTATAAACCGTGCAGTAAAACAAATAACTTGAGTACATATGTGAAAACTGTAGCAATTTGTTAAATTTTAATTGAATTGTAATTTGTTCAGATTCTACAAAACTCAGCTAAAGCTACAAAGGGGCCCAGCTTCTCTATATGTAGGCAGTCACTCCACTAGCTGCCTATCCACCAGACTGATTATTTAAGATCCGGGGCCTAACTTGTAAGCAAGATTGTCTCTGGCTCGCAACGTCTTTTCAGTTGGAGCCCAGCGGTGTGATCCTGTTTGGATATGGCTGTCCAGCTAGGAAAATTAGGCAAGTCCTGCCTCCTCCTAGATGTAAACATTGTAGCAGAATGATCATCTCTTAAAGTGCCAATCTTCTGGAAGGTTCTTCAAGCTAAGTTTGCAGCTGTCGACTGTACTTGGCTTTTGTGGGGCTTCTTAGGTCATTCTGTTTGCTTCCTTTTTCCAATTTTCCAATTTTTCCAGTTCACACTGACACAGCTTTTACCAGTCATCGCACCTTTGTGATTTGATTTAAATTGTACGGTATAAATCACTGTAGAAATACTATGTAGGCCCGTGCTCCCCACTCTTATTTTGATGGATAGCGTGTGCAAGCTACTTCCGTGCGGATGGGGCTTTTAGAAGGATGAGGTGTAGCGTGACTGGTATTTTTGAAGAACTAGTGGGCATACGTTATGATTGGCACTGGCCTTTTGCTTTTTTTGTCACTGTGGCATGCAAAAGGCCTTTCCTGTGCATTTTAATATCCACTTACTTTCCAGCAGCAGGGCATTCCTAGTCCAGGGGACAGGCCATGTGATTCTGTGTGATTCAGTGGGATAAACCCAGGTGACAGGCAGAGATTTAAGCTACTAACTCGTAGGCTGATTCCAAATGCGCCCTATTTCTCCCAGACAGCCTGTTATGTGCGTGCCCTCCAAGTTACCAGATCCCCTTCCGCCCAATCTGTATTAAAAAGTAGGCTTAGTCCAACAAGAGAGGCTTACCGCATCCCGTAGGGTGACTATTGGTAAATACAGGTGGGACCCAAATGTGTAAAAAAAAAAAATCTTGAGTGTTTTGTTGTAATCCGGCTCAGACACCACTAAAGTGCTTAGCATCGCCTCCGCTGCGTTAAGATCTGCGCCAGTTTACAATATGCTGGGCCACAGCAGCTCTTTTCGTTATCCGCATTACTGTCAGTTGCCCGCTTGTCTGGGCAATTAATATGAAAAAGAGGTGCACTTTTCTAATGGATTCTCTCTGTGACTGGTCACACTGCACAAGTCCCCAAAGGCCCCCGGCCGACAGCTGCGACGCGAGCTGCGGTACTGTTTCAGGATGACATTTATTGATTCTGACAGCATTAAACCGGCCAGGGCTAAAGTAGGTTAGTGGGGCTTATTGTCACCAGCTTCCAGACACAAAGGCATCTCAGGTCTTCCCTTTGAAGCGTCCCGAAGCCAGAAAGACCCCGTTTGTGGGAGGATTTCAGCCTGTAACTTTTCATTACATTGAAGCTGTGAGTACATTATGTTTGGACTGCAGGTGTGGTTTCCCAGTTTTTGCCTTTACACTGTTCTGGTCAGTGCTGCTACTGTTGAAAGTAAACTTACTCCCTAGATTTACAGTACGACTAGATGGATTGAAAAGTAGGCATCACCATGTACTTGATTAGTAGCAGAGTAGTTGTGACTGCATTTTTTTTTTTTTTTTTTGAGTTTAGATTGCTGATCGGCGAATTGTGTTCCTTGTTGATTGACATGGCAAGGCTCTGACTTCAGAGGAGGAAGTTCCTTAGTTCGTAAGAGTCAAGGCGGCCATTTTGAGAAAGTTCCTTAGTTAGCAAGAGAAAGGGTGGCCATGTTCTAAGATGTCTTTTTTTTGTCCGAGATGTTAGTCTGGTAGCATTGCATAGAATCTTTAAAACTAGAGGTGGTAAGATCCTTAATGTGAACTGGGCGATACATGTGCTATTAAACCTCCCTCCGCTGGAAGCTTCTACATCAAAATCCTAATGTAGTCATGATGTGTGAAACTCTTAGCCTGCCTCTGTCTTCAAGTGCATTTGTAGAGTAGACCACAGGTTTCCCTTTTACTACAACCGTTTACACCTCCTGCCACTCGCAAAAATGTTTTGAGTACGAGTGGGCGGTTTATTCTGATATTACCCACCTGATTCACAGTATCGACACAGAGCCTCTGTGCAAGTCTTTCCATGTGAACGGGTCATTGCCTCTCAGAGAAGGGTAGAAGTGCGTGGGAACTCAGCCGGCTCTAAGCTCCAGGATATTGAGCTGGCAAAGGGGCATCCAGTAGAGAGGAGATCGGTTTCTCTGGATCTGTCCCACACTCTTGAGTATTTGGAAAACTGCACCTTGTTTACCTTAGACTCGTGTGACAACTGGCATTTGAAGCAAGGAGCTTCTCCTTTACTCTGTTGGAATTTCTATGACCTAAAAATCAAATGGCTACAAAGTTGCACTGTTGTCATTGTTCATTTGCCTTTTTGAGTTTTGAGTAAAGCTTACATCATTACCTTTAACTCTTGAGTCTCATTATCAAGCAGTTGGATGGCAGTTGAGTGATTATTTTTGGTTTCTAGTCCTCCTGAGACTAGAATGCTGTCGTGACTGCCCGACACATAATTCAGTTCTGGACTTACCAACGTATCCATGTGCGTCTGGAATGCCAGATGTGTTATATAGCCGAAGAGCAGTGCGCCATGAATTTGACTCTAATGCTATCTCTAGTCTTTGTATTGTGTGTGTCTGTATTGTTTGTGCGTGTATTGTTTGTGCGTATGTATTGTGCAGGAGCCACATGTGGTATCATGGATAGTGATTGCAATATCCCTGGGGGTGAAGCAGCTTTGTTTCAATCAATGCAATCTCGTGTGTCAGGCAGCGTGCTCTCTCGCTTTGATCGCAGTGCTCGGGGGCTGGAACCTGTCACATCACAGTGCATCCCTGACGTTGATCCACAGTTTCCTTGTTGGCGCATTAAGCCTGATTTTCGCCTTGTCCCTGCGATTGTTCCTTAAATGTTCTTGCTGGAAAAGCAATTCAGTCATGCTTCCAGTCTCCCATATAGCCTTTTCATAGTTTTATCTACCAAAGAAGTGCCTTTTCTTTCTCTTTTGCTGGTAGGTTGGGGCCCTCAAGCAGTTTTGTCTGGCATTCCTACAAAACAAAGGCCATCCATGTTTGGTCAAGTGCATGCCGCCGCCTTCTTAGCATTGCTGCAGTTCTCCTTGATCTGATCTTAGGGCCACTTTGCTGTCATCTATCTATTATATAGGACACTGCCAGTCACCATGCCAAAACAACTAAAATATGCACCATCCTCCTATCCACTCACTGTCTCCATTGACCTGGTTCTGATATCAATGACCTGCTTGGCCATTCTTCTCTTACTGCTTTAAGCCCAAGACATTTGAGGAAACTGTGCTAGTCAGCATCATGATTTCCGCCACATATTCCCTTGATTTATTTTTTAATCCACTGGTCCATGCTTCCATACCTGCCCTTGTATCTCAGATATGCTCTACTGTTAATATCCTTAATGAAGACAATGCTCGTAAGTGCACATCTGAGCTAGTGTCCATTTGCAAAACTGGCGAGGGCGCAGCAGTGGCCCTGATGTCTTTCTCTGCTTTATTTGACTGGTCCTGCTGGGTTGTTGAGGTTTCTGTGAAGCAGTGTGGGGCACTAGGGTGCAGCGTTCGGCCTGAGCCATGCGATTGTGCAAGGGTGAACTCTGAGTATTTCTGGATCAACACCACTCACCTGTGGGATGTTCTGAGGTCTGACAGTTCAGTTTGGACTGTTTCTATTGGAAGAGGACCAGATGTGATCTGCATATCGCTGAGTCCTTGTCTAGAAGTAGCATAGGGGTAAAATAACAATGGACTGGAATGTGCCCCTAAGTAATTACCTGTGGTTGGGAGTCTTTCAAGCATTCCATCCATCAAAGTTGTGTTTTTCAAAGTGAGGTACCCTTAAAGTGATGTGTAGGTCCAAATGTGGGTCCTGTGCTCACCATGCCAAAGGTGTTCTGCTGCACCTCACAGATGAGACCCAACAAGCCTGAACTCGGGCTGTGCTTGCTCGTATTCCCGTCTACAGGAGGCTGGGCCTTGAGGTCAAGTTGGACTGTTACAGTTGAAGCAGGACCAAGCTAGATTTGCAGTGGCAATGGATCTTGTTTAAAGTAGTATAGTCAGGAGATTTACAAAGACCGACTGTCATCTTTGTGCAGCAATTTCTCAGGATCGGGCCACTGATGACTGGCAGTGGTTTGGCAATTGCCTGACCGCCATTCAGATGTGAATGTGTATTGTATACCTTTATATGAATGAGTCTAAGAACAAATTCCTGTAGGCCAGAATAAAAATCAAAAGTGAGCAATGTGATAATCTTATTGGAACACTAAATGACTCCTCCCAGTTTGGGGTGTACAGAATTTGTTACGCCCTGGAAGGTTTACAAAGTTTGCCTTGCAGAACATTGCTTACTAAGGAAAATGTATGTCAACGTTTTTACCAAAGAACTCTCCTGCTTGTGGGTATAACGCTTTGCAAAACCTGACTTTTGCGTGATCTTTTTCCTGAAAGGACAAATTTGTAAGCTCAGCAAAAACTCCCCAAAAAAATTGAAAAAACGTTTGCAAAGGTTGCAGAGAAAATCATTGCATATTTGCAGAACTCTACTCTAGCCAAATCTTCAACTTGAAATTCAGCTTACGATCAAGAAACAAATAACACTGCTATCCTGGAAGCACTGGCACTGGAACTGGTCTTGAATACCACAACTGACTGTACATGATCATCCGCGAGACTGATCTCCAATTCTGAAAGTTTTTGTTCCAGATTTCAGAAGCATGACTCGGGAGATGGGATCTCAATCCTCTATTTAAATTCAGTGTTTAATATAAATATCTAGACATCATCCACAATAGCATCAAGCATGCAAAAGAACTCTTGTCCGGCAAACAAGCTGATTCTGCTGGCCAAATATATTAACTTGCATGGCTGCAGACATACATTGAACAACCTGCTTTAAAATTACTGTCCCTGACTCTCACCACACATCACAGCTACATAAAAAGCTACTGGAAAACACAAATGTTTCAATTCCACATTTTGTAGCAAACTTTAAGCCAAGAAAGGGTCTGGGATTTAACTGAGGCCGCAACACTAAACCCCGATAGTGTAGAGGCTCTTCTTTCATTTCACGACCATGTGGTAGCTACGTTTATTCAGTTCCTGGAACCTACTGTAATGACTGGTAGATATTTGGAATTTCATCTACTTTTGGAATATGACTTCAAATCCTTTTGCATCCATTTGCAAACTATCTCAAATTTGTAGGTGAAAACTCCCTTAGTAAAACACACTCAATGCCTCCCTTCCTACCAAAGATGAAACTTAAACATCTCCACTGAGGAAACCAGGTAACCTTAAATTGTTAATGTGTCTGATAGTTCTTAGAAAGTGGGAAACCTTCTAAATGCCATTGACAACCTAAGTAACCCATGTTTTCTCCCCACACAATGAGCACTCTGAAACCTGTGAGTGGGCGTATGAATAATAGATTGTCCATGTAAGCCAGCCTGATCTGATCTTAAATCCTTTCAAAGCATTCGTGCCAGTCTTGTAATGTTTTATTGTTTTCATTTGTTTTAGTTTATTTTGCTTGTCGGTGAACATTATAAACGTCATTGTCTCCAAGGGCAAGAATCTGTTTTAAATAATGTGAAATACCTTATATAAGTGCCACAAAAAACAGAGCCCCAGCGACATAGGGATGTTATAAGAAGTCTGAAATCTAATTTGTTACTGCAAAGGATTGTTTTAAGATCTTTCCTGAAGTTTACAAGCATGTGTATCCTTATTTCATAGGGGCAATGAATTCCATATCTGTACGACGGCTACTAAAAATCTGTGGTCTCCTCTTCTACGGAGTGAAGATCTTGGAATATGGAAAATATCCGGGCTAGTTCTGTGCTAAAAGTCACTGCAGATCTCCAAGTCACATCTGTGTCCAAGGGTCATTTTAGTAACATCGATTTCCCCTCTTGGAAGTCTGTCCTAACATCCGATTCTCCAGAACATGTAAATTCTGATTCTCTTCTCTCATCTGTAAGCCTGGTCAGCAAATTGGATATGTTATCTGATGCTTAAATAGTGCCTGGTGCCAACTTTATTCCTGGCTTCGTGAATAAAACCCAGAGATTCGGGCACAGCTATAGTTCTGTTAGGTTAGTTAGTCTGAGTGTAAAATGCATCTCTAATGATTTATTCCATCGCTTCTTCCATACCGTTGTAATGTTTTAAAGGAATGCCTGTAAAATACACCGTTTACGTTATAGTTAATATTCCAGTAAGTGGTTACTTTGGGTCTTTCTGCCTTCTGAATACACATTTTTCTTTGAGTGTGGACACTCTTGGTGCTTGACTCTTTGAGGCAGCATATTGGGTTGAGTGAGAGAATTTGCTCGCTATGGAATGGATGGTACTATTACACATTGAAGCCCATACACTTTCCTCACCAGTGTAAGTTATACATGAGCCATCGTCTGGTTGGACAGACAGCAATAGACCCTCAGCATATGTATTGCTTTTTTTCTGTGGTGCCTCCTAGTACAGGAGTTATCTCTAAAGGCCACAACCTGCAGCCACAGAAATGAAGTATTGCATGATGCACGTCATTTGCCTTCATTACAACATACATAACACAGCAGTTGTGCTTCGCCGAGTTAGCTTGTCTCCTTGCCCACCATTTATTTTTAATCTGCCTGCTTTTTTTTTGCTAGATTAAAACCTCGTCACCAGCTCCCACGTGCCATCTGTCTGCATTTTTCATGGTGCTGGAATTATGTTTACTTACATGCTTTCTTCATGCTTTATCCCCCTTTTCAGAGCTCGGTTTCTTCCGCAGAAGAGGAAAAACTTATTGGTTTCAATCGACCAAAAACTCCAGTGCCTGATGAACTTGCCGACATCCACACCCAGACCAACTGGACCAAGTCGCTTCCCTTGCCGACACCAGAGGAGAAAATGCGTCAGCAGGCGCAGGCAGTCCTTACCGATATGGTCCCCATCAATGTGACTGGTATGTGGCCCTGTGAGGCAGAAGCGAAAGATACTTGAGGGGCTCAGGAATAGAGTTTTATCCAGGGGTACTGAGGTAGTGTGTTTGAGGGAGCATATATATCTTAAATCAACAGAAAGCATCACAAGACAAGTCCCTTGCATTTGATAATTTCTTATGGACCATTTCTGTGATGTCCGATCAGTTAGAAATACCATTAGAAAAATTATTGCACTACCTTCCGCTTGGTCATATTTCATAGACATGTGTATTGTAATTCTATTGGGGCATCTATAAATCCCATACGTGAAGCTCTTTTGTAGTAATGCCTACCACACAGGGCCTTATTGATGGCCGTGCCCCAAAAGGTAGCGCTAAGTTTGTGGTATTACCAGTCAAGCTCACTGCCATGGACATTTCACCAGAGTTCATTTTCTTTACAAAGACCTTACTATGGGAAATGAGCCGAAAGAGTATGAAATGAGAGAAGGGCCTCGCTGCCCCCAGCATCGTTGCTTTCATTACCTGTCTGGATACATGAGCAGTCCCTTGTGAACCATGTATTGAGGCCTAGAGAAAAAGCATTTCTTTTTTTGCATATTCCCCCATGTTTTATCCTGCATCTCGCCCCACAAGGATATTGCTAACTCAAAGTATGGTTCAAGATTCCGTAATCCACTTTTCATTTATCCTGTCAGTTGATTTCTGTTTTCTAATCACTTTCCTGTAATATCACCTGTGGCGGCTCGCAGAGGTAACGCCGTTGGGCGGTGAGGCGAGTGGGGGGGTAGTGGAGTCCGACGGCAAAGGTGAACATAAATAAATACCTGCCGTCGTATGTCGGATTCCACTACCCCCCCACCCAGCCCCGCCTCACCGCCCCACGGCGTTACCTCTGCGAGCCGCCACTGAATATCACACGGTGATTTGGAAGAATATAAGCAAATCAATTTACATGTTACATTACAATACACATGGAGAAGTTGAAAGCTTTCTATAGTCCCTTTTTGTTACTTTTTGGGGGAATCCTGCAGTGGAGGAAGTGAACCATTTAAAGTAACGTGAGGCCTATAACGGATAAGCCCTCAAAATATAGTGGACCTCATCACTGGCTGGATGGTGCATGGCTCACATTGTGGTTTCATTTGTGACTAATGCAATGGCTGCCTCATTTGCATTTGTGAATACTAATAATGTTGTCATGTTTATTTTTTAACCATACTTTCAGTTGTCTGTGTTCATTGTAGTACCTTAAAGCGAGAATCTTGCAGCACTACATAGTTCCACAGGAAGGCTGATGGGACTTCATATTGATAATGCAAACGTACATACACGTTTCCATCATCGCAATTCCTGGGTTTGTGTTAATTCTTGCCTGTCCTTCTTGGCCCAGTGAGAAACAGATGTGTTCAGTATTTAATTCTGAAAACTCACATATCCGAAGCGGCTACAGTATTTGTAGGAATCCTGCTTCTTCATTGGTTCTTTGTGTGACACTGAAACTTACTCTGTCTCTTTGCTCTAGGGCCACTTCTGTGATCTGAGCCAAGCCACACCAGAGTGATATGAAGTGTTCCCCACCACAAAGCCCAGCAGTGAATTCCAGCTGGGCCTTTTTGCTCTGCATTGGATTGCCACATACACTCAAAACCAATAATAAAATCTAGACAGTTTTGTTTCAATTAAGGAGAATTCTTTAAACCATATACCCCAGTAAAAGAGGTAATGGACACAAACTGAGATTTCCAGAGCCAGGCTATAATGTAAACAAAAGAGCAGACGTCAGTAAACCTCTTTGGACGTGGGTCCCTGTGGGTGTAGTAGTCAAGCCCAGGAGGTTTCCAGTGTGAGGAACCCTGTTATCCTTTATCACTGGTGAACATGAAGCTTTAAAAGTGCCACCTTGCATGCCCAGCATCCTCTGGACGCCATTGAACACAGTTGTCTGGAATCCACATCAGGTTTGTCTTTATGGCTAAATCAGAGCATTCTTTTGTCTCCTTGTGCTCAGCAGCTGTGACAGACTTTTGAGTGTACCTGGTTGGCTCAGCCACCGTGAGAATTTTCGTGTGTGCTCAAATTCTGTGAGAGCTTTATCAGACACCAGTGTGTGCTTTTAGATATCAAAGAAGCACCACAGCACTTGCAGTCCATTATCTGTCTGCCCTGATGAATAGTAAAACATTGATGGTGATTGTAGTTAAGTTACCTCTCCAGATTTATCGCCTGTGCCTCTGCGCTCTTGAACCTACCGCCATCCCCGCCTTGTGTTAAATCCCTTGGACCACTTGAAACGGGTGTAAAAAACAGAGTGGTAGTAGCATGACTTTGCTGTTGCCCTCACAGGTTTCTGTGGTTTCCCCAGAATAACACAACCACTCCACAGATACTTCTCTACTGATAATCACATTTTTGAGGCGGAGGGGTGGTTATCAATTTAAATACGTTTGGGTTGCCCTCAGTAGCATTTTCAAGATTGGCGGTACACTTTCTCCTGCTGTTCCAGGATGCTGCTCTGTTGGAGATAGAAGTGAGGTGTGTCCAGTTTCAGACGAGGCTCTCCTCGTAACAGATGTCCATTCTAGCAGAGTCTGATCTGAATAACTTGGTTGACTAAAGTCAAGGACACAAGAACTCTATATCCTGTCGTCTTCATTAAACTGAATAGTAGCTAACACATAACAATGCCCGTGGTGACGTGGACTATAAAGCTGGGGTCTGAAATGGGTAAAATGTTGGTCACTGCTTATACCATTGTTCAATCTCACCTGCATGCAGCTAGACACACGTCTGAGCTCTCTTGCACACTTGTCGTTCACAATTCATTCATGCCGGTGTTGGGCAAGCACCGGCCTTAGCATGTGGAAAGCCCGCAAGTGAAGGATCCGCAAATTGTTCAATGGCCAAAAGCCTGTGTTCAGTTTACCTGTGATGATCTTTCAGACTTGCCAATTGCTTATTTTCTTTTTATTTCCAGCACACTGTCTCCACAAGGCTCTTTCTGCCCTAGCTCCGTCCTTGACCCTTAGAAACACTTGCAATGGCATCCGATTGGCGTGTATTTTGTCCTAGCACCATATTATGGGTGGTCCTTGGTTTACAGCTCTTGTTGCAGCAGCATACCCGGTAGGTAGAGTCCAGAGGAAGTCTCCTATGCTTGATACTTGTCTTCTTTAGTGTCCAAGGCAGTAAGGAAGGCATTGCTATTTACAGATGATTGTAAAACTAAGAGATGATAGTCCAGATGAAATGGGATACATTTGTAGTCCAAGCAGTGGCAGCGAACCCCCAAAGAGTAGTGCTGTACATGTGGGGTGCGGGTATCCGCAGGAGATGTATAAGATGATGGAAAAGAGGGATACAATATCTTGAGCTGGACATCAATTTCAGTCTGGGTCTTGCTTATTGACCAGTAATTCCAAGCTATGTGATAAGGCAAAAGGATGATTATCCACCAGAAAAAAATAAGGTTACTAGTGTATTAGTCAATAATGAGGCCACATCTAGTGTATTGTGTCTTTGTCTGGAGGCCACAGGAGTAGACCGGTTAAGCCGGGTGAGCTTATTGCGGCAGAAGTGTGGCTGTGGCAGAAGGGGTTGTTAAAAGGTGTTCAGGGTAGGTCAAGGAGTTCCTGAAGGTGGGGCAGTGAAAGGACAGTAACAACGAACAGCATGCTGACAGGTAGACCTGTGCAACAGATGCAGGTGAACAGAGGTAGATTGGAGCTGGAGACTGAGTAGAACCAGTGATATTGCAGTAGACAAATTGAATAGAGTAGGTGGTGGTTATCCTCTGTCGATGTTGAAATGCTTTCTTCATGCAAGTTGAGGGAGTACTATGAGAGGGTTTAGCCTTGCGCACATCAGTGGTGACATGCCTCTGCCAAATGACAGTGGGCACCACGAGAGGCTGTCTTAAAGTGTTCAAACCATTAGGTATGGCATGCAGAAGTCTCAGAAATAAAAATAAAACAAAACAAGTTTATTAAAGGTACCCAGCACATCCAGGTCACAGTCCTACCTTTATCAGAGACATTAGTGCGAAGACTGTGAAGATGTGTTCTCTGACAGAATGATTCTGTACTTGGAACATATCTTCACCTGTCCTAAAGTGAGGTCAAGTCTTGAAGAAGCCATCTTTTGAGGCACCCCTAGTGTTGGGCGGAGGCAGTAAGGAGGAGCAAGCATGTGAAAGACAAAATGTCCCAAAATACATTATTTTGTGAAAGGCTATTCATCAGAGGTGTCTACAGCTGCATACACTGGCTTCTCTTGAGACATTACTTGCCACTTGCTGTGTCTTGACTGTTGAAGAGCGGGTGGGAGCTCTTCTAGTTTATTTCCTGTGATACAAAGCCCTTCGTATATTTAGTTTGGACTACCACTTAATTTTTGTCGAACAAACGTTCCGAAACTAAAGATTTTTTTCTATTTTTTTTGCCAGTTGTCATGTTGCCTTAGGGAGGTACCCCATACAAGATACTTTACCCTGGTTGGGATGCTGCATGTCTTCAGAAGCTATAAACCTGTGATTGCCTGTTCCACCGTGTGTTGATCTGGCTGCAGATCTAAAATTGCCTGCTGCCTATCACAGTGGTCATTTACTGCACTGGGACTTTGCGGAGTTCTCCAATGCCAAAAACAAATTTGTGTTCCTCTCACATCGCCATAGTGTTCTGATTTGATTGACGGTCCTTTTTGGGATCAGAAGTAGCTCTAGTTTCATGAAAGTTTTAAGGTGGGTTTTGATAAGCTTGCCTTACTCTTGCTTAACCACTCCAGCCTAATTCTCAAGATCACATTATCAATTCCCCATAGCCTTGTTGGGACAGTGTGCTGTATTTGTTTCTGCCATCCGCACTGTTGGGTTAAACTAACATCATTCATTAATGCCTGTTTGTTGTCTCGTCGTTGGTCCAGAGGTAGATGGTGCATGATGTTAGTCTGCTGGGAAGTAACGTTGCTTTGCTTGTTCCACTACTCTACACCAGGGGAGAATTTCGACCGTCAGGCGAGCATTCGGCGGTCTCTTGTTTACACAGACACTGTGGTGAGACGGCCGAAGAAAGTCAAAAGGAGAAAGACCATTACTGGCGTCCCCGACAACATACAAAAGGAGCTAGGTACGGCTCAGCAGCACTGTACTACACCACTAACTCTCTTCTGGTCATCTCTACTCAACTAACACACTTACACCCACTTGTGTTCATGAACTGTGCACAGTGTGATCCTGTGGGATTTCCGGACAACTGCTTACCATTCATGGTGCTTCCTGTCCTTACTCGTCGATATCCTGCAGAAGATGGTGATTAAAAAGAAAGTGGTCTCTAGCTTGACTACATTACATTGCGTATCCGAACGGATGCAGCTGAGCTGAATGTAGTATTCCTTATTTGATATTAATAATAGTTTCATAGGAAAACCTTGATCATGCTATATGTACAACCCCTATGGTAACAGAATTCAAGGTATTGTTATTCTTTTTAAATGGTGTCTGTAATTTGGACATGCTTTGAAAGTTTGTCCCGATTCAAGGTTCTCAGTTCTTATCCAAGCGGAGCCTTTGGGTCTGTCCTCCTTGGGCTGATTGAGGTCCTTGGTGTCTCTGTCAGTATTTTAGTTGGGCTTCTCATCCATGTTCCTGGGGTCTCGGGGATGTAGTGCGAGGTTTCGGTGGCAGTCCGAGAACGATGGGGAGGAAGTCACCTGAGCAGAGGGTATCATAGCTGTTCTAGTGAAAGAACACTGAAGTGGATTGGGGATATATTTAGAATTGTTAGGAAATGCCGCTGTCTGGCGGTATTGGCAGCCATCCTTCACCGTAGATATGAAATACTTGCATGAGGGCCTTGGCAAATAACGTGTGGACTCTGACCCTCCTAAAATGATATTTTCAAACTTTGTTGCCTTATTATGACCCAGTGGAGGACAGACTGAGATTATTTGTATATATTTAAAAAAAAGTTCCTAACTGAGGGCTAAATCAGAGGCCCTGACCATGGGCACAAACAGTGTCTTCACTTCCAAGGACAGCAGCTGCAGCTATTTCTATTAACATTTTTAGCACTTTTGTAGTTTCATAGAGAGGGAAAAAGTTTTAGAGCCATACAAGTCATAATTCCCATTTTTGCGACTCTCTCGTCAAAGCATCAGTGACTTCAGGGTGCCTGTTTTTCCAGCACAGATAACAAAGGGCCATGATAGAAAAGAAAACAGCAAGAAATTACAAAAAAAAATAATTCTGGGAATAAGGGTGTCCATTAATGATATCTTCGGGTATTGCCTACATTTTTGGTACAAAATCCTGGGTGTCCAGCATTGGTCCCTATAGCCGGAACCCAGACAGATTTCGAGCATGTCCATAAGGAATACATTCACCTGTACGGAATCTAAATGGAATCCATTTACAGTTTAACCTGGAAATCTGGTTTGGATCCGGCCTTCATGTTCCGCTGTTGGACACCCCTGATATAGATAATTTTGGAAATGTTTACTCTACTGTACTCTCTGGGGTACCCCAAACTTTTGCGATTTTTTTTTTTTTCACTTGTCTTCTCTCATTTTGTTGTTTTGTGACCACTTTTTCCCATTGTCATTCCATTTCATTGGCCTTTAAAGTTGTGGCTGGGATCGCAGCATCTTTTGCCATTTACTTGCCATTATTTTATTTAGGCAGCTTTGTGTGCAGTGTTAATCCAGCAGGTATGTCCCCTTCATTCTTGCAGACAATTATTATCTGGGCACCAACAGTTTTTGTCCATCACACAGTCAATCTGGCGGAACCTTAAAGAAATTGATACACCAACAGCTGGCTCACTTAAATCGTCATGCCAATTTTGTGTAATGTTGAAGCACCAGGGTTCTGTATTTGACGTACAATAATAAATAAGAGAAAGTCCGTTTACACGGTCGGAGGTTAGTTCACCATTAGGATTTGCGTTTACGAAGGATAGCGAAGAGCTGCTGGGTGGGATGAGGATAAAACGCTCTTGCATTCAGGGGCCGTAAGTCTGGGCGAGTATGGAAGATTGGGGTTGAGGCCAGTATGTTCCTTGTGCATGAGTGTTATCCGCCTCTTGTGGTAGGATTGTTGGGGAAGGATGAATTTCTCGTCCGGGACCTGGAGTTGAATGCATTGGGTTTTGTGTGTGTTCAGTCTGGACTGGGGGAACACTTGACTTTTTTGTTGTGCTGTTTCAGTAATTGATGCTTTATATTTACCCCCAGCCGCTGGCATCGGACAGAGTGACTTCAGAGGCCACTCGCTATATATTCCGGATCACTATGCTACACTGGGGAAGCTAGAATCGTGCCGATCCTCTTCACAGCGACTGGTAACCCGGGACACCAGCTGCCAAACCGACGAAGTGAAGGTAGTGCCACCATCGGTGAGAAGAATCCGAGCACAGAAAGGGCAAGGCATTGCAGCTCAGATGTCCCACATGTCAAGTTCATCTGGGAACATGTCCACTGTGAGCGACTCCGCCGGGGTCCTGTTTGCGCCACGCTTCAATGGGGACATGCACTTCCATAGCCTACCCAGGCCAGGCGCACGGGTATCCCTGCAATCATTGGATCACAAGCCAAGCCCGCTGTACCTAACAGAAGACTCAGCGGATACCTTGCCTTGCCCGATAAGCAAACTGCAGGTGGATGACAGCGTTGTCCATATGAGAAACAGCCCCAGGAACGGGACCCTTCCAAGACCCAAGTCACAGGAGGTTAGAAGCCGAGATAATGAACTGCCCAACCCAGCATGTGTGGTTTCTCCGCATGCAGCCTACTCCATGTGCGTCATCCCCAACGCCACCTTATCCTCCACGTCTGAGGTGATTTCTCTTCACACCTCCATGAGCATGGGGCAGCTGGACAGTAAGCTAACCTCGGCCTCTTCTTACACACGGCTAGCACCAGGAAAGCATCCAGGTGCTGACCGTATTAAAGGCGCGGCGAATCATCATTCTTCCAGTGGCAACTGGAGCGAGAGCAGCTCAAACCACCACTCCCAAACTTCCAATACTGTTCCTTCCAATGCTTTGCTCAGGCCATCCCTGATTGGTTCTGCCGGATCTCTCCGTGCTGCAGGGAGTGCCATCAATAGATCCCAAAGCATGACCTACAGCGGCAGAAACAATCTGAGTTTTCCGACTAACTCCCTCGACAGCGATGATCGGAGCGAATCAAGTTACTCAGAAGGCAGAGGGTTAAAAACCAGCATCAGCAGCACAGAGAACTGGGTGTATGAACCTCATGTTAATGGGGGCAGTCCCTCACAGAAAATGTCTACAGGGACCCCCGGAAACTCCACACCAGTGAGCAATATGAGTATCAGCAGCTACGAGGGGGCTTCGGTGCGAGCAGACTCCAGCTCTTTGTGTTCACTTGACCCTGATGGCTACTACACGACCATGCATGTAGACTCCGGCCTGAGGCTGCCGAAACAATGCAGAAGCAACAGTTTTGAGAACACGAGGAATGGTCAGGGCAAGATTTGCGATGGGAAAGGCCAGCACAATAATGACGACAAGTCGAGCTACAGTGACCGATCGCTCTCTCGCAGCATTTCTTTGAAGAAGCCAAAGAAACCACCCCTTCCGCCTTCCAGAACGGACTCTCTCCGGAGAGCCCCAAAGAAGAAGACACAGTCCAATGGGCAGGTGCTGAACGAAAATCTAATTGCTACCTTACAACAATCGCTGCAGTTGAACCTCAAGTACAAAAACAGCAGTTCTCCATCTCAGAGTCCATGCAGTGATTATGAAGACCCCTGGGTAGTGCGTTCTCGAAGCCAGAGCACAGTCAGTGCGAGCAGCAGTGGACTCTCGACCACAGCACCGAATATGTACTCCATCTGTCCTGTCACACCATCACAAAGTGAGTCGAGTAGCAGCAAGTCAGAGTATGCAGACCCGTGGGGTTACTATATAAACTTTACTGGAAATCAGGAGGAGCAGACCATGTCTCCTGCCTCACGCCCCATGAACGCTACTGTGCCACTCAACGACTGCAGTATCCGCCAGTTCTCTTACGAGTCAGGGGTTTCTGTACCGCAAGTGCCCAGCATACCGGCCAACCCAAAGAACGCCTCACCAGAGAAATCCCACAGAGTGACGTCACCCTCCAGTGGTTACTCCAGCCAGTCCAATACACCCACAGCCCTTACACCTGTGCCTCTTTTCCTGAAAAACATGTCTCCAGGAAATGGAAAGGTCAAACTAAAGCCTAAAGTGCCTGAAAGAAAATCTTCCTTGGTTTCAACAATTTCCATTTCTTCATCTTCTACCTCTCTTTCCTCAAATACATCCGACTCCCTTCAGCCTAATGGGAAGAGCTCCACTTGTGCCGCGGACACCGCATCTCCCCCTACCCCGTCCCATACCCCTGACCCCCCTCCTCCACCATCACCCCTCGTAGAGGTGTTGGCTCTCGTCCCTCCACCATCATCTCCCAGTTTTCCCCCTCCACCACCAGAAGCAATGACCTATAATTTGCCACATGATGAGGTTCATGACTTTCTTTACCCCCATGCAACAATTTCTAATTCCCTGGCAGTCCCAAGCATGGGGCTGCCTCAGACACCTACATTTAAGCCTCCCATTGCACCACCCTTGGATCCCAAATTCATTAAAGATGCCATGAAACATCAGCCAAATAATTTTAAACAACCCCTCAAGGAAATCTCTTCTGGAAGTTCACCAAATCGTGCAACAAAAAATGAGGAGCTTTGTCAGCCGGCTGTGCCCCTAGTTACCACTCAGGCATTGCAAAACGTACAGTTGAGGTCAGTTAAGAAAAGTGTAGCACCCGAGCCAGACCGCTTGGAAGAATTGGCATCCGAGTCGGCATTGCAGGGGAAGTCGACTGTTGCGTTAAAGTCCTCTTCGCAACCCTCAGCTTCCGAAGAGCACAGTGTCATAACTGGACACGATGATTCAGAGACCCAAAGCGCTGCTGTTGCTCATTTTCATCTTCCAAGCTCCCATCCAGGTCCACATTACAAGGTCAGCGATCTTGAAAGTTCTACAAGGCTAGACTTTCCAGAACAGCAAGTCGAGGCTGCCCTTTCAGCGATGCACATATGTGAATCTGAAAATGACTCTTTAAATAGAAACCTAGCAGAACAATCGGGCTCTCCAAAAAAGACTTCGAGCCCCGATCATTCGCCCAGAAAGAAGCCACCGCCTATCTCCAAGAAACCCAAGCTGTTTCTCCTCGTGCCACCTCCGCAGCTAGATTTGGCAGCCAGCGAGGAAACAGAAGTCCATGAAAATGTGCGAAGCATGCCCAGCGCAGATAAATCAGACTCCGTTATTGCACATTGGGAGGAGGTGGAAGATGGGCTTACAGCTGATCGCGACTCCGATGAGACCGACTCCACCAGTGTAATTCCCAATGCAGAAGCGGCTAGTCCTGCTTCTTGGGACATGGGGGATCCCAAGATCTCAATGAGTCCTCCTGCTTTCCAACCAGAGCAAGTAACTCACAGCCAAGACAAGGAGGAGGAGCTGACCTTATCGGATGATGGCAGTTCTTCAGATGGCATCGTCGAGAGAAACGCCACTGCAGATGGATATCCGCCGCAAGAAGACGAGCATGGTAAATTTGCAATGCTATCCTTGTGTCGCAAAATATATTGAACAAAAGAAGGCATATAGTTGGGATTTCACATGCATGTATCATGTCAGCATGCACTCAACACAGATTTTCAGTGTAGATGGGCTTTTACAAACGCAGCACATAAATCTTAAGAAATATATGCACAAAATTGTCAGATGAAGCATCACTAGACTGTTTTTGTTCCCATTTTTTTTTTGCTAGAGCTACACACAAAATAATGCTCAAATGTTGCTTGCCTGCATCTTAAGTGCCTGCCTTTCCATAAACAAGACTCTGTTTTTCCAAATAAACACAAGCTCTAAAACCTGGGAATAGGTTTTATTGTAGGGGTGGAGTGTAAGACCCTTTTTATACCCATTGCCCATTTTGGCCGGGTACAAAACCTCTCGTTTCTGCTGCCCTCATGTGACTTGGGTAGAAAACATTGAGAAGGAAGTTTGTGCATGTTCACTCGTAGACTTCTCTAAGAACTGTTTTTTTTTGTTTTTTTTTTGCTACGTGCAGCTGAGGTGTTTGAAGCAGAAGAGAAGACGCCGTCACTTTCATTCAGCACTTTTCGTGAAGGGATGGAGGATGTGACGACTCCGAACAGACCCAGAACCACTGAAGACCTGTTTGCAGCTATCCACAGGTAGGTACCCTGTGGACTTGATTTTTTCTGTCTTAATTACCACCATGTACTTTGTTTACAAGTCTGTTTTTTACAAAAGGGTGTTCCTGCGTTTGAAGCAGCAGCTTCCCAACATGCATCTGTTCTGCACCATGGTCTGTGTGAAATTAACTTGCATCATGTGTAAATGAAGTGAAGTAGACTAATGAATATTTCATGAAGTAAGGTGGCTTTGTCAACTCTATATTATATTAGGTAATGACACTCGCAAAAATGTGGAAATATTTTTAATTATCACTGATACAAGTATTTAAGAGTTAGGGTTAGGGATGGGTTAATTTGAAGTTGCGAGTTAGGTTGAGTTTAGTGTTTTGTTCAATGCTATTATTGTGCTCTGGCTTTTAGTGAAGGATTTATGATTGGGTGTCAATGCAGTAGAAGATTAATTGTTCGTCATTATGGCTTCGCCAGTCACTTGTTGACAATTTGTGCTCATCCCCCTCTTTTGTTCAGGGAGGGGCAACACACAGTTGACGAAATGTAAAGTGTCTTAGCTCCTTGGCACTGGGTCGTTTAAGTTTGTGTTCAGTGACTTCTGTTACACAGAAGCTGAGCCCCATAAAGCGCCTAGCACAGTGTTTCCCAAACTGTGGGTCACAAGCTGGTTTTCGCTGGGTCTCCAAAGTCAGCAATAAATAAAGATGCCTTTAAATTCTGTGTTTAACTTGTCACACTTGCCAGTGATTCAAAGACAGAGGTCAAATGTCAGGCTGCTTTATTCTTTTAGCATGAGGTTTGGTGTTTACTTTTCTTTCTTCGACTACAAAGTCAGAGAAGTTTTTAAAGTCAATTATGCGACAATGTAGGATGTCTTTTGCAATACACAACAACATATAAATACCTTAAAATGAACTGTATGCAGTTAGGAAAGCAAAAATGAGGCACTACTTTGTAATCCTGAAGTATGTTGTAAACAGAGATTTAAACAGGATTAAAACGAACCAAGGCACAAATGATAAATATTCACAGAAACTCGATTTGCACGCATTATTCTTTGTCTGCTGTATAGTTTTATCAGCAAAACTTTGTCTGTGCAAATTTAGTGGTCATTGAAATAGAAAATGTGCTTTCTGTAAATGACAATGCGATGAAATGACACGATCATAATTTCATTAAAAAATCGCCCTGCCTCATGTCCATGAAAGGTAGGTGAGTCGCAAAAGTTTATTGTTCTAAAAAGTGGGGGTGGGTTGCTTAAGATTTTTCAATAATCACGCTGGCATATTATGTAAAAATACATTATATTTGCTACAAAAGTAGGCCCGTGTCACCGGAACATCACTTCAAGTCCTGAGGCTTCTTTCGAAATAATTAAGGTGCGTTTTTCAAATGAGCTAAAATGAAGAGCGCAAAGACTACAACTATATGTGGATTGTGGTGTTGAATGAAACACCCCCAGGACTGGGAAAATGGTCATCCGAAACGAGCTGGAAAGGGCCAACTAGTGAGGAAATGTAAGCAACGTTTGAATTGTGTGGCGCTTGCGCCACCTTGTGGTAGAAAAATGACTTGCGACTATTTGCTTCTAAATGCTTAAAGGTCTTTCAGATCTTCTTCGCCTCTGAAATTCGTGCATTTTCTGTCCCCTTCACTTCAAGCAACTACCTATTATATGCTAAATTAGTTGGATCCAAAAACACCTTCAAGGATTATACTGTAAGTTTATTTTTGGTTATTAAAAAAATGATTTCTTTAGAGCGCCATCACAAGCCTAGTCGTTTTTCATCATCCCCGGCCCAGTATCCATCCACAAACATCCTTCCACTGTTAAGGTATTTTCATCACATCCCAGAGCTGTAAAATGCATTGGTACGTATGCATCCTGTCACACAAGTGGAGGGATTGCAATATTGAGTAGGAGGGGTTGCAATATTGAGTAGCAGGGGCCCGCTACTAGGTGTTGCACATTTGAGAGAGTCGCATCTGTGCAACCAAGAGCGAGTAAAACGTACTGGAAAAGCAAATGTCCTCTAGTATATTAAATACTATTTACCAGTCAGGTACTCCTGATCCAGCTGTTCTTCTGCTAAACAAGATATCTAAAGAACTGCTACCGGAGTGTAGTACTTACGGTATCTGGTCTATTGAAGAGTGCAGTCTGCCTCACCGCCTCTGGTGCACATGCAAGCGCACAGTATGCATGCGCACTCTCACACCAAATTTGCATTCCCCCCGCTTGATTAAAGAATGGGAAGACTCCCCATAGCAGACAGGACCAGACATGAGTAAAAATAGTAAATTATTATTTTATTCACGAGGCCGGAATGGGTAGACTTCTGTTTTTCTAGACGTATGGTGAAAAACTCAAGAGCTGCTGCATTCTGATAGAGCCATTAAAGATAATGGGGTAAACCTGTGTCCCTCAGAACCTGGGTAAGTACAATATATAAAGCAAGTGGTTCTGTCGGGTAGGCAAATTGCTTTGTTCAGGGTAGTAAATACACCACCAAATTGCAAGTTATACTCATGCTTTCACGGAACACACCAAAGAGAGAACTGTCTTAGCAAAAATAAAGTTTATTTACTTAGTATTTATACATCTGTAAATATTGGAAATGGCTGTCTATAACACAAAAAACATGCGGCGAATATACAAGTGACTGTGGTGTACAAAGAGTGACTTGTGATACTACATGACAAAGTGCTGTACATGATTACATAAATGACATAAACATGAAAAAACACAAAAGGGATACTAATTAGTCAAGTCCATTCCTAGTAGCATAAAACCCAAACATTAGTATTCATTTCCTGTTCAAGTTAGGGAGACTGCATGGACAAATGGTGACAATAACGTTGACGTTTCGACCCTTAGCAGGTGCGCAACTTATTGAAGCGTCAGAGGCGGGTCTTCATCAGGACAGGGGAGGAAATTGACAGCCGCTGAAGGTGGATCCTATAGGTTGGGCGAACAACTTGAATCAAATTACGTGAAGGCGTCAGTAAACAACAAGACTCACACCAGAGGGCTGTGGTCTGATTTTGGAAAAGTCAATCTTTCTTCACCAGCCGGTTGAAGAATAGAGTACTCAAATCGGAGCCAAAGGCGATCGTGAGCATTGAATCAAAGATACGTCCTCGTCCGTCGGAATCAAGTCAGTTCTGTGCTAGCGGTCGGAGAGAACAATGTAATTTGACAGTTCTCAGGAGACCGGTGACGTGCCATGTGAGTATCTTTGCTCACGATCGCCTTTGGCTCCATTTGAGTACTCTATTCTTCAACCGGCTGGTGAAGAAAGATTGACTTTTCTATATCAGACCACAACCCTCTGGTGTGAGTCTTGTTGTTTACTGACGCCTTCACGTAATTTGATTCAAGTTGGACGCCCAACCTATAGGATCCACCTTCAGCGGCTGTCAATTTCCTCCCCTCCCCTGTCCTGATGAAGACCCGCCCCTGACGCTTCAATAAGTTGCGCACCTGCTAAGGGTCGAAACGTCGACGTTATTGTCACCATTTGTCCATGCAGTCTCCCTAACTTGAACAGGAAATTAATACTAATGTTTGGGTTTTATGCTACTAGGAATGGACTTGACTAATTAGTATCCCTTTTGTGTTTTTTCATGTTTATCATTTATGTAATCCTTGTACAGCACTTTGTCATGTAGTATCACAAGTCACTCTTTGTACACCGCATTCTGATAGAGGGCGGCTCGACTCGCCTGTATGTTGAGCCACTAGATGGGTGGCTCAAAATCTGGAGCAGAAACGGAAGGCTCAGAGCCTTTCTTGACACAACTTTTTTTGAGAGGGGTTTGAACGAAAAGCTGCTAGTCAGTAGTCGACCAATCAATGCGTGCAGTTGGCATTGCATTACTGTTACAACGCGGTCATTACAACGACTGCGTTGTTACAACGCGATGCCTTTACCACGCAAGTCATTAGATCGACTTGCTCTAGATGGCGCTCCAACCTAAGGAATAGTGTAATTTACTATTCCAACACCTTCCCTACTGTTGCGCAGGGTGGAGTTGGAATAATAAATTATACTATTCCTAAGGTTGGAGCACCATCTAGAGCAAGTCGATCTAATGACTTGCGTGGTAAAGGTTTCGCGTTCTAACAACGCAGTCGTTGTAACAACAGCGTTGTAATGGAACGCGAAGTAAAAGCATGCGTTGTAGCATGCTATATTCGGCCTTTAGCAATGTAAAGAAGCCCAGCTTCCTTATGTGCCCCTGTGGAGAGTCCAGCTTGTAGGATTCAGAGAGTGGAGGGGCAGCAGGGGTTATGAGGTTGGTTTTTCCGGCCTTCTACAAGCCAGTGACAGTATAATTAATCTAAAATGCATACTGCTCTAGCTTGACTCTCACCTGGTGACCAGGCTGAAAGTTTCTTCTATAACTGTTCATCAAAGTCCCTTGACGCTGGTATCATACACACAAACAGTGTGATCACACCCCTTCCTCTCACAGGGGCACACACATGGGAGCTCTTCTGTTGGAAAATCTGTGCACAGTGGGGCTTTCTATATCGTGTAACTTTTTCCTTACTTTCTGTTCTTTTTTTTCGTCACTACTTTCAGATCTGGTGGTCTATAGCATAACACCCTGGGTGCAAGCCATGGAACTGGAAGTCTCCGTAAGGATTCCAGTGTGGTTCTGCACCTCCTATCTGACCAACCAAATGTAAGAATTAATTGTGTATCCACTCTGTGATGGCAGAGGAGTTTTTTGTTGATCACTTTTGAGGGTTTGAACCAGTGATGAACAAGCTCCATAACAGTAAGGTTCCTGTTTGTGATTACTACCATGCAATGCTGTTCGCCACATCCCAGCATGGGAGGCCTTCTCTACAAATAGTAGAGGTTTCTTGTATTCAGTGGCTCTCCAGGATGAAATGTCAAGTCACCCAAGGGCATCTTCATCTCAAGGGCGGCAACCTCCCTGATGAAGTAGATAAAGTTTGCCCCCTTTTCACACTCTCCAGAGGCAAGAACATATTAGTCGCTGATGGGAGTGCAGGTCGTGCTGGGCAGGGGAAGCACCAGCAGGACTCTTTGGTCATGTCAGTTTTAGGGTAGGGATCAGTCCCATCTCCATCCGATCACCATCTACACTTTTCCATGATTTCTCTCGAGAGCCTGAAGCTCTTGGAATTGACGGACCATGGGTCGCAAGTCCGATGAAAAAACGATCTGAGCTTTTAATGCCGCTTTGTTGTGGAAAAGAGTGGATTATTTTAGATCTGAAACTGTTCAAGTGATATACTCTGCCTCAGAAATTATTAGCTCTCCCAACTGGGGCTAGCCAATTGGGCAGTATACTGAAAGATGCTCTTTTTCACTTCCTCCGGTAAACTGCAAGTAGAATCCATTATCAATGCAAATTCCTCTCCTTCTGGCTTCGTTCCTTGAATTTTCTCTATTATAGTGGTGGAAGAGACAGTATATTTGGCGTTGGAAATCTTACAGAATGTGCAATAGGACATGTTTTATCCTTCAAGGGCTTCCTAAGCAGATATTGTGTATCTGAAAGAGACACGTTAGTGACCGATTCCTTACCTTAGAATATCCCCAGGCGTCAGGCTGGATCCGTAAAGTTTTTTGCGTAGCAGTACCCTTGTGCGTCGGTAGGCGGCATCGTGCGGCTCCGCGTCCGTCGTCGGCGTCGTGATCGCCGGGATGACGTCGCGGGCAGTACTTAGGCGCCGCCCCTGCGCGCTGACGTCAGTTCTTCTTTTTCCGCGCCAGCAAGCGCAGATCCGGGAAGAGCAGTGCCCTGGTCATTTTTGACCAATCTTTTTTGGTGAATTTTTCACTATTTTTCTTTCATCGACTTCAAGGTGTCGTAGGGATGCCCGGGTTTAAACGTTGCGGCGCCTGTGCTCGGATGATGTCCATCACAGACCCGCATCGGGAGTGTCTCTTCTGCCTCGGCCGAGGCCACGACACGGAGTCTTGTTCCGACTGCCGGGCCCTCAACCCGAAAGCTTTGCAAGAGCGGTCTCGAAAGCTCCTGGAGGCCCGGCATTCGGCTCCGCGCAAGCCCCGGTCGCGTGAGAGGTCCAGGGGTCGATCGCGGAGTCCACACCGGTCGTCGGCATCAAAGTCTTCTTCGTCCGGTAAGTCAAAACACACAAAGTCCAAAAAGCATCGTCGCTCTAGGACTTCGCCTCGCCGGTCTCGCGACTCGGCTGAGGCCCCTCCCGGCACCGTCCCTGCCCCCGCGGCCCCGGACATGCCTGTGGAGTCGCCCCCGCAATACCCGTCCTTCCCGGGTTCGGGGGCGGATCCGGCCCAAGTACAGGAATTCCTGTCGGCCATGGCCCGCCTCTTCGGGCCTCCAGGCCCCGCGGGCCCTGATAGGGTTGCTCCGGCATCGCCGACGGCTCCGGCGTCGCCCGTGCCTCCAGCCTCGATCCCGGCTCCGGCTTCGGCCCCGGCCTCGATCCCGGCTCCGCAACCCCCATCGACGCCGGTCGACCTAACGACACCTCCGCCGGCGCCGATGTCTCCGGTGCCGTTCTCGACGCCGCCTGGGGCTCCGGGCGGCGTCGTCCCCAGTTCCTTCCGGCTCCGGACATGGACCCGGACCGACCGTCGCTCGACGCCAGTTCCGGCGCCCGATGAGACCTTGGGTCCCAAATGTCCCTCCTCCCCCTTATTTTGAACCAGAGGAGGACCAGGAGGACTGGGAGGGGTCTGATGACCCTCTGGCACTACAGTGTCAGTACGATGAGGACTGGACAGAGGGTCTCAGGGGATGCCAGTGGTCTAGATACTTCCCCTGACACTGGCATGCTGTCTCCTCCCGTGGCTACGGAGGAGGGAGCCAATTTTGCAACGGTGTTGCGTAGGGCGGCTGGAGCCTTACATCTCCAACTCCCTACTGTGGCGGTCAAGACTAATCTCTTGACAGAGGTGCTTCAGCCGGCAGCCTCCTCTACGGAGACTGTGCTGCCGTTTAACGACGCCCTCACTGACGTTCTTTTGGGCGCCTGGTCCAAGCCCAACACAGGGGCTCCTGTGGATAGGAACGTGTCCCGACGCCATCGCCCAGCTCCGGGCGACCCCTGTTTCTCTCTGTCCACCCCACTCCTGAGAGCTTGGTTGTCCAAGCCTCCGCTTCCCAAACCGCCTTCCCTACCGCCCTCCGGATAGGGAATCCAAACGCCTGGATCAATTTGGGAAGAAAGGTTTTCTTCCTCCAGTGCTGGCTTGCGGTCCATCAACACCGCTTGTCTTTTGGGCCGATATACCCACTCCTTGTGGGATTCGGTGGCAAATGTTTTGCCCCAGTGTTCTGAGGAGGTCCAGACACTGCTTTCCCGCGCCATTGCGGAAGGAAGGGATGCGGCCAAATACACGATACGATGTGGCCTTGATACCGCCGACTCGCTGGGCAGGTCTATTGCAACGACGGTGGCGCTGCGACGCCACGCCTGGCTGAGAACCACTGGTTTTTCAGGGGATGTCCAGAATACTCTCATGGACATGCCCTTTGATGGAGTCGGTCTTTTGGGTCCAAAGCAGACCATGCGTTGGAGCGCTTTAAGGACTCACGGGCTACTGCCAAGTCCCTGGGCCTTTCTGCTACACGCCCTCCGCTGACTTCTCCTTTTCGCCCCTATCGTGGCCACGGTAGGGGCGCCTTCACGTCAGCAGCCCAGCCACCGGCCCGCGCAGCAGGCGTCTTCGCGTGGCCGAGGACGTGGATTCCGCCGTGGCGGATCGGGCAACCAGCGTGCGGGTCAGGCCACCACCTCCAACCCGTCCGCGGCCTCCAAACCCTCCTAGTCCCTCCTTTCAGGTGCACAGCACGCCAGTAGGGGGCAGGGTCCGCCATCACCTTCCCCACTGGCGTACCATCACCTCGGACAGGTGGGTCTTGGACATTGTCCGAAGGGGCTACTCCCTCCCCTTCGAGTCCACCCCCAGCCATGCCACCTCAATTCCACTGCATGTCAGGGGATCACTTGGTACTTCTGCAGAAGGAAGTCACGGCCCTCTTGGCCAAGAGGGCCATCGAGCATGTTCCGACCCCAGAAGTAGGGCGTGGTTGCTACTCCCACTACTTCCTGGTGCCCAAAAGGACAAGGAGGACATGCGTCCTATCTTGGACCTCCGGAACGTCAATCGCTTCCTCCGGAAGGAGAAGTTCAAGATGCTCACCCTAGCTCAGGTCTTGACTGCCCTCGACCCTGGAGACTGGTTGGTAGCGTTGGACTTGCAGGACGCATATTTCCACATCCCCGTCCTGCCGGCCCACCGGCGTTACCTTCGGTTCACGGTAGGCCCGAGCATTTTCAGTTCACCGTGCTCCCCTTTGGCCTTACCAGTGCCCCTCGGGTGTTCACGAAAGTGATGGCGGTGGTCGCAGCTCATCTGCGCCGGGCAGGGTTTCAGTCTTCCCCTACCTCGACGACTGGCTGCTGAAGGCGGGCTCGTCCCAGGCAGTCGTCTCCCACCTCCAGACTACGGCCGAACTCCTGCACTCGCTGGGGTTCTCCATCAATGTGCCGAAGTCGCATCTGATTCCTTCTCCACAGCTCCTTTTCATCGGAGCAGTTCTGGACACGACGCAGTTTCGGGCCTATCCTCCCGAACGGCGAGTCAGGGATATTCAGGCTATGATTCCGATCTTTCAGCCTTTATCCTGGGTTTCGGTACGGATGACCCTGAGGCTGCTGGGCCTCATGGCCTCCTGCATCCTGCTGGTCAATCAGCTCTGCAGTGGGACCTGAAGTTCCAGTGGGTGCAGCACCAGGGCAACCTGTCCGATCACGTCCAGATCTCGGAGGGGACTGCAAAACAGTTGCAGTGGTGGCTCTCGAACCGGCAATGGGTCATGGGCAGATCCCTCTCCCTTCCCCAGCCAGAGCACACAGTTGTGACGGACGCGTCCCTTCTGGGACCCATCCCATGGGAGAGGCGGAGATCAGAGGCCTCTGGTCTCCGGCGGAGTCCCGGCTCCATATCAACCTTCTGGAGCTCCGGGCGATCCGACTTGCACTCAAGGCATTCCTTCCCTCTGTCAAAGGAAGGTAGTGCAGGTGTTCACAGACAACACCACCGCCATGTGGTACTGCAACAAACAAGGCGGGGTGGGGTTGTGGACCCTTTGTCAGGAGGCTCTGCGCCTCTGGACATGGCTGGAACATCAGGGCATGTTCCTGATGGTTCAACACCTGGCAGGTTCTCTGAACGCCAGGGCGGATGAACTCAGCCGCAGGTGCATGATGGATCACGAATGGCGTCTTCACTCGGAAGTGGCGCAAGGACTCTTTCTACAGTGGGGAGAGCCTTGGTTAGATCTATTCGCCACCGAAGAGAACGCGCAATGTCATCAGTTCTGCGCGTTGGAATTTCCAAGGCGGCACTCGCTCGGCGACGCTTTTCGTCACGAGTGGAGTTGCGGTCTATTGTACGCCTTTCCGCCTATACCACTTCTACCCAGAGTGTTGAAGAAGATTCGGCACGACCGGGCCCAAGTCATTCTTGTGGCTCTGGACTGGGCTCGAAGAGTTTGGTATCCCGAGCTACTCAATATGAGCGTAGATCCCCCGATCCGTCTGCCTCTTCGGGAGGATCTTCTGTCGCAGCAGCAGGGGACGGTCCTCCACCCGAACCTGTCCAGTCTACACCTGCTTGCGTGGAGATTGAGCGGCGGCAGTTGATTCCTTTCGACTTGCCTCCCGAAGTTTGTGATGTGATTCTGGCAGCCAGGCGTCCCTCCACTAAGGTGGTATACGCCTGCAGGTGGAACAAATTTGTGGCATGGTGCACAGCAAAGGCTGTGAATCCCCTTTCTGCCCCTCTTTCTGAGGTCCTTCTGTTCCTTCTCTCTCTGGCCCAACAGGGTTCTGCCCTGGGTACCATCAAGGGTTATCTTTGTGCTATCTCGGCCTTCCTCAGGCTCCCTGATCAGCCCTCCCTTTTCAAGTCCCCTGTTGTTAACAGGTTCTTAAAAGGCATTACTCACCTCTTCCCTCCTGTTCCGTTTGTGATGCCTCAGTGGGACTTGAACTTGGTTCTTACCTTTTAATGTGCGCTCCCTTTGAGCCTCTACATAACTGTCCTCTTCGTCTTCTGACTCTGAAGACAGCCTTTCTGGTGGCCATCACCTCCGCTCGGCGGGTGAGTGAGCTCCAGGCTCTATCTTGCAAACCTCCCTTTCTGTCTGTTCATCCAGACAAGGTTGTTCTTCGGACGCGTCCGTCCTTCTTGCCAAAGGTGGTTACTGCTTTCCACATTGGGCAGACCATCACTTTGCCCACCTTCTTTCCGCCTCCGCATCCTTCCAGAGAGGAAGACAGGCTCCACCGTCTGGACCCAAAACGTGCGCTCTCCTTCTATATTGACCGCACAAAACACTTCCGGGTGGATGACCAGCTCTTTGTTGGCTACGTGGGCGCCAAAAAAGGTCGGGCGGTGCACAAGAGGACCATCTCCCGCTGGGTTACCTTGTGCATCAAGACCTGCTATTCTTTGGCTAAGAAGGAGCCTCCTGTTGGGCTGCGCGCCCATTCCAACAGGGCAACGGCTGCTACCACGGCCTTGGGCCGCGGTGTTCCGCTGCCGGTTATCTGTCAGGCAGCTACGTGGGCCTCGCTGCACACGTTTACAAAGCATTACTGCCTTGACAGTCGGGTCCGGAGGGACGGCTTCTTTGGCCGTTCTGTCCTCCAGGACTTCCTTGTCTGATCTTTGTTCGCAGACCCACCACCGGGGTTGGTATTGCTGGGGTATCTATTCTAAGGTAAGGAATCTGTCACTAACGTGTCTCTTTCAGATGCACAAGTTACTAACTTGTGTAACGATATATCTGTAAGAGACAGTAGTTAGTGACAGATTCCTACCGCCCCACCCATCCTCCCCGTTCTGCAAACTGATTTCTAGGGTTAAGGACATCCCTTTCAGGGCCCTAGTATTTTTCAGACACCTATGTCAGCTTCTTGCATGGCTCTGCGTTCCTGGCGCGGAAAGTCGTGTACAGAACTGACGTCGGCGCGCAGGGGCGGCGCCTAAGTATTGCCCGCGACGTCATCCCGGCGATCACGACGCCGACGATGGACGCGGAGCCGCACGACGCCGCCTACCGACGCGCAAGGGTACTGCTACGCAAAAAACTTTCCGGATCCAGCCCGACGCCTGGGGATATTCTAAGGTAAGGAATCTGTCACTAACTACTATCTCTTACAGATATATCGTTACACAAGTTAGTAACTTGTGCTTCAGTAATTGTGGCACAGGCTTCTCCCATCCCATTTCAGAAATTGACTTTCATAAAGACTCTGGTGGAGATGTCAGTAGGTAAGACATCCCTTGACCATTCAGAGGGACGCCTTCCTTCATCTGATATCTTGTACCCTTGACATGGCCCTGTGATTACTGAGTGGCTTTAAATTGACTGGTGTACCGAATGCTCGCCTAATGATGCATGTTATTCAATAATACCTGGATTGCTGTATCAGATGTAGTTAATCTGCAGCTGAAGTGGTGGTCTTCTAAGGGAAATATGAACATACATGTTCTCTTCTTGTTCCAGGCTTTCATATGTCCATCACCTCCAGCCCTTTTAATTAAGGGTAAAGCATCATCATCGTGCACAACATGTAACATCAAGAGGAGTCATTATTATCCTGGAGTGGAAAGCTTTATTTGTTCTGTCCTCAAAATACATTCATGCATTTAGGGGCGAGCTGGCATCGGTGTCCTTCCATTGACACGTTTCGCTGTGTCTGAGATGCAGAGCAGTCACTTGTGTAACTCCACTACCTTTGTGAAAGCATCATGCTCTAGATGTGAGCTCTTTATAGATCAGGTACTTTTTTCAAGGCAATGCTCAAACAATTATGTCTAGAAATAAGTCCTTAACCACTGGATCTACCTAATGTGGACTTTTAATTCTTGGGATTGTTACCATTGGTCCAGAAGAGGGAGGCTGCATCTAGAGGTAAATACAACTTTTAGTCCTTCTTCCTTAGATCTCCAAATGATCCGGCCACCTGTGATTGCTATATATTTTTGATTTGGCATGACCAAGGCCAAGGACTGGTAGTGTTGGGAGCCATGGACATGTGGAGTTTGAGGAGATTGGGTGCCACTGGGACCTCCCATGCACCCATGTTGCAGAGTTTGTTTGTATGATAAAACATCCTCTGCTGTTGAGAAATGCTCAGATCACCTCCTGCAGTGAGGGATAATATCATAGTAGTCTGAAGGATAGGGGACAGAAGAGCACGAGTCTGAGTTAAAAGTGGGTGGTACTGGAAAATACACCTACATCTGGGGAAATTGCTAATTCCGAAGGAGAATTCCCAGTATATCTGCCTCTATAGTGCCACGTCCAGAAATCTGTGAATTTTCTGTTCTCACCCAAAACTTAGTCAGGCTTTAGGAGTGCAAAAGTCCCTGTGGGGGGTAGATTTAAAGTCAGACGACCTAGACCTCGAAGCAGAGGCAAACTTGACCCGTATGTGCAACAACATCCAAGTCCCCGTCAGGAGGAAGGGTGCACGTAGAAAAAAAGTTGTACCTTCTGTGAATTCTTACAGCTATGACAAACCTGAATGTTGGGCAGGAACATACCAGCAGAGGCCAACATATTGGCTGCCTTATGTGTTTAGATTTAAATTAATTTGTGTACAGAGCACCAAGGTGTGTTTTGTTTGTGTATGGTAATAGTGTCTTGTAGTTATGTGTAAAAGAAAAGCTTTGTCAGACAGGTTGTGTATACTCTGATGGGAATGGTGTTGTTTGCCTTTGCCATTTATGATGTGAGCAAAGACCGAGGACGTGCCGAAGTCACTTCAGTTGCTTGCTGCACTATGTGTTGTTGATATCTCTATCGTTTTGTCTCATCATTTGTAGAAGTGCTTTCTTGCAAACTTTTCAGCAGATGTATTCTTGGTCCATCACATGCTATGAATATAGTAACAGTTACACACAAACCTTTCCCCCACATGTGATAAAGGCCCTCTTATTATTGATTGCTTCCTCTTTGAAAGATCACTTTTTTCTTAAGAAGGAGGTACACATCAAGTGGGACGAAAATGCAGCTGCGTACTCCGCTTTTGTGACATTATTATTTACAACATGGTTTTGCTATGTAATAGTGCAGCTCTCTTTAGCCAGACCTAAAAATCGACCAGTGTATTTTGCAAAATATTTAAGCGATAATGTGTTAGTGAATGAGGAGTCCTAGATTCATTCAGGAATGATGTTCGTTGAAGAGCATGTCTATCTGGCTTGCTTGACTGTCCTGCTTGAGGTGTATGCAGGCTGTTCTCATGCCATTATCAACAAAACTTACATTTTACATTTTCTTTATGCTTAGATCCAAAAGAAAAGTTCTTGGACGCAAAGATTCCGACGACGATCGCTCCAGAAACCATTCTCCATCCCCTCCTGTCACACCCACAGGCGCCGGCCCAAATATGGCCTTCAAACCGACGGGATCCATCCATAGAAGTCACCGTAAGACTGCCACCAGCAGTGACAACTTCAAAGCTTTGCTTTTAAAAAAAGGGAGCAGGACCGAGTACAGTTCACGTATGTCAGCTGCAGAGATGCTGAAAAACACTGACCCAAGATTTCAGCGCTCCCGCTCGGAGAGTTCGCCTGATTTTCCCGAAAGCCCAACATTTGGATCCCCAAGCAAGAACAAGAGGGCCCAGGAGGAGTGGGCCAAAAACGAGGGCCTAATGCCAAGGAGCATGTCCCTTTCCAGCACCAGGTACGGTCGGTCCCGAACACCGCCTCTCGCCGCCAGCAGCAAATACAACGTGCGCAGCAGAATTCAGAGCAGCCCTATGACTGTCATTTGTGAGGGGGATGGAGAGGCTGCTGATGCTATGGATGGCGGAGCCCTACGGAACCTGCAGAATAGGAAGGACTCGTTGCTTGGCGGGCTGTGCCCCGCAGACGTGGATAGCAATGACTCGTTTGATGCTGACGAGGTGGATACTGGCACGCCAGTTAGCAGAGACCTTTTGGCAGCAATGATGAGAGGGGATACGTCAGAAAACTGTTTTAGCCCATCAGCAGAGGAAAGTTAAAAAGAGAACTAGCATGTTTTGGTTTTGGCTTGAAATGGCAAGTAAGAAGGAATATTCAGTTGATCCAAGAAAAATGTAGGGAACGTTCAGACTGCACAGACCATTGCTGTCCGCAGTGGCATTGACTTAAGCTGTGTGAGTTGATCAGGAGGGCGTTTCCAAACCACTTCAGTTGTCCTAGGCAGGACTTGCTGTAAATGGGGTGACCCAAGAAATTCTAACATAGCTTACAGCAAGATTATCTTGCAGGTACTGGGATTACTGGCTGGGTTTTTCAGAGATTGCAGAGTATGGCGAAAGTGGGAAATATGTCGGAAAATGTGGCTAATGCTACTGTGACATAGGGTGGTCGTGCCTCCTTCTCCAGGTACATGTACGAAGCTGGGAGCGCTCCTCAAATACTGCTCAGTGGGAAAAGAAGCCTAGATTGCTAGAACTAGTAGCAGTGGTGTATGTGCTAGACCTGCAAGCTTGCGCGTGCTGGGGAAAGGTGATATTGCTTAGGCACATGTAACGCAACAAACATGAACAGTGGCACACATTTTGTGATGGTACTATTTTCAAGAAGCTCACTGGGTTGTAGAAGTCAGAGCTAGAATGGGGGCGGGGCAACCCTACAGCACTATTTGCAGCCAGCTGCTGGGCAGCGAGATACAGTGACTCGGCTTGTTTCTAAGTATGCCTCGGTCTTCAGGGCTTATGCTTCTCCAAATGAAATGCCTCCCTGGATTTGAACCAGACATTCCGAAGAACTATTCAAATAATGCAAGGCAAATCTGCAAACAGAATGCAATGGACACCAGAAAAAGGGAAAGAGGCGGCTTATGCTGCCAGACGATCAGATTTATGCTTTCTAAAGTTTGTAAGAAACGTTTTTTAAAAATCCAAGATCTTGCACTACAGAGAATTTGGCAGAGTCTTTCACTCTTAAGAGTTCCTTTAGCCAGAGGTTTGCTGACTCTGTTAAAAAATGAAGAGAATATTAATGCTTTCTCACTTGAAATATCAACAGCTGCAAACCTTTGGTTACCAAAGATTCTTGTTTGGTTAGTTCCTCTGAATTTGCTATTGTTATTTCTTTAAAAGGACTTAAAATAACTAAAACAGGAAGTTGCTTTGCTTTTGTAAATTTTTTACTCTCATTGGACACCAAATGTTTTAAGAAGTTTCACCTGTATGCAAATTACAGTTTATACATTTGATGAACTTTGTGTGTGGGGAGACTTGCTTTGTTTTGCAGAAACCTGTTTAATTGAACCATTTGTACGTTTTTATACCGTTTTGTAAATAACAGAGCTTGCAAAAGTTCATTTTGACCTCCCACAGGGATAGACCATTTTGGGTTAACAACTTTCTAGATTATTTATTTTAGTATTTTAGTGACATATGCTTGTGACTCTCTTCCCAATCCCTTTCATGATAGTACTGTATAAATTCAGGGGCCTTCACTTAACTCCTTGATGTCCTGAAGGGGTGTTTACAATGCTGTGACTCTGTGCTTTAATTAAAGCAAGGCTGCCGTTGCCACCTGGTCTTTTGTCTCGATGGTCTGTTAAGAAAGTTTGTATACTTTTAAATCCACCCCAGCCACAGTGACCAACAAGGAGTTCCACTACCTATGAATATTGACATGTTTCTTATGTTTTCAGTTCAAGACTTTCTCACCAGGTTCGTTTTCTTTGTGATATATGTATGTATATGTATGTACAACAGGTGAAGCTGTAGAGCATATGCTGGGCACGCTACTGCCACATTGTATTGGGTTTGTAACATTTAAAGTTATTTTTCTTCAGAGAAGACTTTCGGTTTTGAGCTGCATCATTGTCTCGCCCCAGAAGTCCATCATGCACCAGTTCAGACTCCATCTTTGATTGTTTTTCCCGCCATGAGGCTCAGAAGTGCTTCAGGTGCTCAATTGCAGATTTGGTGTAATTACGTTCAGCCATTTTCGCAGGATCGCTGTTCAGTTTTTCTTTGGGAAAATGAATGGGAAAATTGCATTTTGGGACCTCCTTTTTTTCTCAGCCCCGGCTTGTCTGACCACCACAAGACACACATACCTTTCCCAAACAATGTATGTTCACATTCGAGGAGGCCATTTCAGAAGAAATTTGAGCTAGGCTGTCTGCAGTCTTGTGTTGCAGGGGCTGAGGCCTGTGCTCCCCTGCCTTGCTCGGAGGGCTTTACTGGGCGGCAGCAGTTCGACATTTCTTGGGGCGCCTGCCCTCTTTTGGGGTCAGGGTGGCAGCTCGGCACATTTTGGGCCAACTGCCTTCTGGAAAATTCTGGAGAGTGCTCCAGGTGTTGTCTTTTCACCTTAAAGGCCTCACAAACCTATCCCTAGACACACATAAGCCTTTTTATCCAAAGAAGATGGAGACCGCAATGATTATATATTCTTGTAACCAATCCATCAAGGTGTCTTTATTTCCTGCTCCCCTAGGTCACATTCTCTTTTTAGGTATAAAAGGCTGCAGAGAAGTCAGCAAACAGCTTCTCAACGCTGTCAAAGTTTCTCCGTCCCTTCCATGCCAGCTGTTACTCCACTTTTCTTCCTAGTACCTTACCCCCTCTGCTTAAGACCTGTCATTCCAATTTTCCTTGAGCCCTTTTACCCAAATTCAGCTCCTCTCATGTCTGTCATTAAAGAGTTTTTTTATGCTTGGTAGCTTTTTTCTCCATTCAAAGTTGGTGGCACAACCCTGTTTACCCCCATTCCCTCATGTTATTTCTCTTGAAGAAGGTTCTCTCTCAGGGATACATTCCATCTAAAGTGGAGCACTCCTGTACACCTTTACACTGCTGGCTCTCCTGCCCAGAGCCCTGAACATGATCAGGAAACAACTGGGCCCAAGTCCTTCTAGTGGCTCCGGATAGAGCCAGGAGAGTGTGGTACCTGGAACATCTGGGCATGAGCATCTGTGATCTAATCAGACAACCTTTTTGGGAGGATCTCCTGTCGCAGCAGCAGGCCATGCACAGAGATTCATCAGTGGCAGTTGACTGCGTTCAGTCTTCTTCCCAACATTGTGGACATCATTCTTGCTGCCCGGAATCCCTCTATAAAGTCTTTCCACGCCAGGCCCTGGGACAAGTTTGTGGTCTGGTGTGGGACTCTTAATATGGACCCGAAACAAGCCAAACTGTCAAGCCAAGCTGCTGTTTATTTTATCTCACGGCCAGTAAGGACTTTCAGTGGACACCATTAAAGGTTATCTGTTGACTCTGTTGATGTATGCCGGACCTGCCACCCTGGTTTAAATCATTGGTTGTAATATGATTTATAAAAGTTTCACACACATGGCATTTTACAGCTGCCACCTACATCTCTGAAGTCTTAGCAATAACTTCTGCTTGTCACATCAGTGAGCTCCAAGCTTGCTCAGTGCAACCGCCTTACACCACCTTTTACCCAGGTAAACTGATGTTTGGGCCCAGGGCGGCCTTTTTGCCAAAAGTCTTGATTCATTTTCACTTTGGACAATCCATCACCCTCCCAACATTCTTTGCCCCGCCTCACCCCTCGGAAGAGGAGGGACTCCAACGGCTGGACCATAAGAGATCCTTATTTGCACCAAATACCATTGGTTGGACGATAATCTTTTTGTGGGGTTCTCTGCAGCAAAAAAAAGACAACATAGTGCAGAAAAGGACTTAGTCGCAGTGGATAGTCCTCAGCATTAAGGTCTGCTGTACATGGCCCAAGAAGTAGCCTCCAGAAGGACTGGGTGCCCATTTCACCAGGGCTGCTGCCACAGCCACAAAGGAGTGCCTGCTCTTGATATCTGTCAGGTTGGACATGCGCACACATTCATGCTACTGCCTTGACAGCCAGGTCTTACGAGAAGGGCATTTCACCTGTTTGGTCCTACAGGTCTTTTGAGTTTGAGTCATTCCACTGACCCACTACCATGGGAGATTCTGCTGTGGTATCTATTCTAAATGTGAGGAGTCTGCGGTTCACAGTATTCATCCGAAGAATAAGTTACTTACCTTTGGTAACGCTCTTCCTGGTGGATACACTATCTAACCGCTGGTTCCTCACTGTCCTCCCACCCCCCAGGCCTGTGGTATGGTCTACAAAGGTCCTAGTTTTGGGATCTGCACACTGTTACCTCTAAATATTGTTGGTCTCCGCATCAGAGTGCGCAGACAGTCAAGAAAGAAACTGTCTTCTGCGCACAGAGGTGGCACTTGTATACGATTCCATTCATCACATCCAGGGTGGAGCAGAGGCAGTGAGGAGCCGCACAACGCTTTCCTACCCTCATGCGGGAGTAATACGGTCTAGCCTTGCACCTGGTGATATTCTAAAGATGAGGAATCTGTTTTTAGAAGTATCCATCAAAAAAGAGCTTTACTGAGGGGTAAGTAATTTGTTCTTTAGGAAACCAAAACAACTTTTTGTTGCCTTTGCATAGCACATCTTGGCAATCTTTTTTTATTTTTTTATTATATACTTATTTTTATTATAGTAATACTGCATCGTTAATCACAAAAAGTATTACCAACATTTACTCGTAATCTGCCCAAGGGCATTCAACAAGGAGTACATTGCAATGTCCGTGATGCATCAGGCGTACACACCCAATCATCTTTCATACTTACAGACCCTGTGCAGTAATCACAACAATAAGGCTCATACAGTATAAACAAGGAAAAAAACGAAAACAAAAGCATTATAACATTGTGCAGCAGTGACCGGTGATGGAATTCGTTCTAAGCATTGAGGTTACCAAATCCATTAATTATCCATTTCGCGGGACCAGGCGACCGCCCATCATTCAGGGGTTATGTGACCAGTATGGGGTGGGGGCCTAGCTACTTAGCAATATCTGGCTCTCCTGCGCTTGGGTGTCTAGGTTATCCCTTGTCTCTGTATGTGGCAAAGAGGTGTTAGGTTGTATTCCCTGAGTAGTATCTAGTTCCAACTCCAGTTGCGAGTCTGGCATTCGCGTCCCTTCCAACATGTGTCCCCAGTACTCCAAATCCCGTTCAGCATATTCGTCCGTACGTACAATTTTTAGGCGACTTTCTTCCGCCACCCCCCACTCCCGCATATCTGATAGCCATGTAGCAAATTTTGGAGGGAGTGTTTGAGTCCAATGTATCGCAATGTTTTGCCAGTACTAGGCCTCGGAGTGCAAATTTGTATCTGGCACATGTTCCCTTTTTTGGTGTCGGGAGTACACCCAGTAGTCAATGTTTAACTGTCTGTTCTATCCAGACTGCTGTGGTGGTCCGGAGTGTCTGAATAATTTGATTCCAGTACCTTTGTAACCCGATGCATGTCCAAATCATGTGCAGGAAAGTGGCAGGGTCCGCGCCACACCTAGGGCAGTGGGAATGGCACGCTGAGTTAAAGCGAGCTAGGCTCTGAGGGGTTTAATACGTACGATGTAAGTAATGGAACTGGGTGAGTTTAAACCTAGCATTACTAGCCACCTCCCAGACCTGTGCAAAAGCCTTTTTCCATTCCCCGTCCGTAAGGGGGACCGTCAGGTCAGCGGCCCATCTGTCTTTTATCTGGGACGTCTCGATGACGCAGTCTTCTTTAAGGGCCTTGTAGATATGGGAGATTGGGCCTCTAGTTGAGCCCGGGTTTAGCAGGAGGGCCAGGGTGTGTGACTCTGCCGGTTCATCAGGAAAGGAGGGCCACATACCCCTAACCATATGTGCGATCTTAGTGTATTGTAGGAAGTGTCCTGGAGGTATTTGGTACCATTCCATCGCTTCCTTATATGTTAGGAAAGTCCCGTTAGCAAAGAGATCTCCGGCTGTCGAGCACCCTCCTTCGTGCCATTTAGAGATGTCCATGACTGCCTGCATTTGACAGAACCCCTGCAACCATTGCAAGGGAAGCGAGGCCGTGTAGGGTGCCCTGCGTACAACCCGGGTGACCGCCTGGTCCCAACCCTTCGCTACCTGCTGGATTATGAATGGGCATGAGCTGGGGACCGGAGTGCCCATCATTAGGTATTTCAGCAGCTCAGAACCGTTATTATGGTTTGCTAGTAAAGCTTTCTCCATATTGTGCCCCTCCATGCACCACTGTGCTGCATATTGAAGCAATCCAGCAAAATAATATAATCTAAGGTCCGGGAGACCCAGTCCACCCAGATCAGTATCTAATTTGAGTGTCTAATTTCACCCTACTATGACCACCAGCCCAAACCAGCGAGACCAACAATTTATTCAGAGTGGCAAGCATAGAGTCTGGGATATGGCAAAGTGTATTCTGTAAAGCATATAGGCACCTCGGTAACCTGACCATCATAGCCAGCGCAACCCGCCCCATAATGGAGAGAGGAAGCCTGTTCTAGAACCGGATTGACTCCGTCAGTTTCGCGATTACCGTCCCCATATTTAGGGCATATTGATCCTCGGGCCTGTGAGTCACCTGTATGCCCAAATACCTAAAATGATCAATTTCCCAGCTGAACTCTACCGGCGGGAGATCCTGTAGAGCCACTCGTGCTAAAGCGGCTAATGGGAAGATGACAGGACTTACGATGATTTATACGGAGGCCCGCTGACTGCCCAAAAGAGCGTAATATGCCCAATAGAGCCGGCACTGCCTCCTCTGGCTGCCGGATATAGAGTAATGCGTCGTCCACATACAGAGCCAGAACATGGGTGTGGCCATCGACTGTAATTACCCATTCGCTCATATCTCTCCTCAACCGGATCGCCAATGGCTCCATAGCCAGGGCGAAGAGCAACGGGGAGAGTGGACACCCCTGCCGGGTGCCTCTTTCAATAGTAATGCACTCCGATATTTGATCCCCTGTGCGCACGTGAGCATGCGGTCCTCGATATAACAATTGTACCCAGGTGATGAACTCATGGCCAAGTCCCATTATTCTGAGAACCTCCCTCAGGTACTTCCACCGCAGAGTATCAAATGCCTTTTCAATGTCAAGAGCGACCACTGCCGCCCTATCCGGTCCGCCCGACAATGAGTGTAGCACGTGTGAGAGGCGGCGTATGTTCATATGAGTTCCCCTTCCTGGTATAAATCCACACTGGTCCTCATGGACCAGATGTGATACCACAAGGCTGAGGCGGGTGGCGAACACCGTAGCCAGTATTTTTACATCTACTCCCAGCATTGACAGGTGCCTATATGATCCCGGGTCTCGCTCGTCCCTACCTGGTTTCGGGAGCATGACTTGCAGGGTCGCCAGTAATCTGGGGAGCAGTAGATTGCTGTACGTTTGGTAGAGCTCTATTGGTAGGCCATCTGGGCCCGGGGCTTTGCATTGAGCCATTGTCCGCACTGCCTCGCGTAATTCATCCAGCTGAATCGCCGCCTCCAAGGTCTGTGCCTGTTCTCCCGAGATATGGGGGAGTGGTATGTTCCTAAGAAACTCGAGATCAGTGGGCTCCATAGGTTCCGGAGGCTCCAGGTATACTGCGGCTCAGTGTTCATACAGCTGGCTATTAATTCCTGCATGAGTATTTATAATGCTCCCATCAGGGTTTACGAACGTAAGGATCAACGGGGGCGGGCGTTCCCTCTTCAATAACCATGCTAAGAGTCTCCCCGATTTGTCACCCTCTTTGTGCAACAGCTGGTGATATTCCCGCCTGGTGAGACATTCGAGTCTGTCCCATATTTCACTCACCTGGCTGTGCGCCTGCAGCAGTGAGTCATTATATGTCGCAGTGGGTTGCAGCCGGGAAAGCTCGTTCAGCCTCCTTTAGGTCACATTCTAACTTGCGTCGCGTCCCCCCAACTTTGGAGAGACACTCCCCACGGATCACCACTTTGAGTGTCCCATTCCATTCCTCTAGAGCTAGCGGTGGACCAGTTCGAATCAAAGAATCCAACAATCGATTCTTTAAGTTCCGTAAGGACCATGGGGTCCCGAAGCACCTCAGGTCTTAGTCGCCAAGCGGGCAGTTTCGGTCTGACACAGAGTGGGCCCCACTCGAGTAGGACTGGGGCATGATCTGAGAGAAATCGTGTAAGGATGCAGGTCTGTATGGTGGCCGGTACGGCCTCGCTGGAGAGGAGGAATCTATCTAGTCTACTATGGACCTCTCATGCCGGTGTATAGCAGGTGTAACCATGCACCTCCGGGTGTGTTTCTCACCAAATGTCTACACACTGCAGATGACTCATCACTTCTCGCAACGTGGCTGTCATGGTAGGCTTAGTGTGCATTTGTGGGGGGGTATCTGTCCTTATTGCCATCAGTTATGCAGTTAAAGTCTCCTGCCCAGATAATGGGAATTGCTGCATACATAATGAGTTTTTCTAGCTCCGGAAAGAAGCTGCCAACATCTACGTTGGGGGCAAATATGTTGACCATGCATACCTCCTTTCCATCTAGTGTGCCATGTATTATTCTGTACCCGCCTTCGATGTCCGCTGTGTTATTGTGCATCTGAAAGGGAACTTGGGGCGCGACCCATACTAATACCCCCCCTTGCATATGTGAAGTAAGTGGAAGCGTAGAGTTGCCCTCTCCATTTCTTATGCAATTTCTGGATTTCGGGGTCTAATAAATGAGTCTCTTGCAGCATTGCTATTTGCGCCTCATGTCTGTGAGGGGGCTTATTTTGTACCCGATATCGCTTTGTGTACAAATTAAGCCCCCTCACATTCCATGTTATTATCTTAAATTGCGCCACGTAACTGGTTATCCGTCAAGGGCCCCGTCTTGTCCCCTTCATAGTCCACCACTGTCACTGCTGCTAAAAAAAGCTTAACATTCCCCCGCTGTAACATTTTAACTTTCACCAACCCCCGGGTAGACACTGTCCCAACAATTCGTGCATTCCCAATCACTATAGCCCTTGAGAACCCATTCCCCCTACCCCGACCCTGATCAACAACCAACAACATTAAATCCCCATCAACTCTGTGCCATGTATCGGATAGTGCGCTATTTAACAACTGCAGCGCTAATCAATACTCCCAACTATCATTCATCCACAATACCTTCAGTCGTCCAATATCAAGATGGCAGCCAGAGTGGGTTAAAATGCGCCAGACCGCAACAGTGGATCTAACAACAAGTCACCTCAACCCTTGGCCTCCATGCATACTACCAGACTCTCCTCACTCAGCTGCCATTCATATCATTCCACACACGTATACCACAGCCACCAAACACACCTCACTTATATCGGAGGGAGAGAAGATGTGAAACTAGGTGAGATATAGCACTGTAGAGAGAACAGAAATAATGAAAACAGAATAGATAAAATGAAAGTAGTTAGAAAGGCGCGTCCCTGCCCGTCGTGTATATGTGGCCAGCACAGCTATCTCCCATATCAAACTTTACAACAGCCACACGGATTCACTTAGCCATCCCCTCATTGTCAGTCACATAGCGTGCATTCTGACCATCAGTGCATTCAATGTTCCCATACAGGATTCTACTTGTATAGTTCGGAGCGTGGCCAGTTCAATGTTCGTTAGGTTGTGGCGTGTCTTCCACCATGTTGCCCATGCTGGCATCAGAACTGGACGCTGTGACCACCTCCACCAGAGCCCTTGCTGCCTCTCGATCTGCCTGCTGCTCAAGTGGGTCCACGCAGGGAGTCCCCGGGCTGCCAACATCTGCAGACTCCAGTTCCAGGGATCCATCCTGTCTGACCACCACACTCTGTGAGGACTTCGATGCTTTTTTGGATCTTCCCCCTCTGCCAGTAGTTCTCCTTGTTGTCACCGAGCCTGGTGCATTCGATCTTTCTGTCGCTCTGTAGATTGCTCTACCCTCTCCTCGCACTGCCAGTCCCAAGTGGCCTCAGGCATGGTGAAAAAATGTGTTCGATCATTGTGCGTCACCTTTAATTTAGCTGGATAGAGTAGCGCGTATTGCAGGCCCATCGCCCTGAGTTTTTGCTTTACCCCACCGAAGGATGCCCTTTGTTGTTGTGTTGCCCTCGTGTAATCCGGGAAGATATGGATGACATGGTTCTCATACGCGGGATCTCCCTCTTTGCGGGCTGCTCTTAGTATGCAGTCTCTGTCCCTATAATTAAGTACTTTGGCGATGAGTGCCCTGGGAGGCGCGCCCGGGCGAGGCTTTGGCATGAGTGCCCGATGCGCCCTCTCTACCACAAAGAAGGCTGACAACCGAGCCGTGGGAATGGAGTCTCTGATCCATTGCTCTAGGAAGAGTTCTGGGGTTCTGCCCTCAGCGCCCTCTGGAAATCACACAAACCTGAGGTTACATCTTCGTGACCTCCCCTCCGCATCTTCAGCTCTGCTTTCCAGCGTAGCTGTTTTTTAAGAAAACTCAACGAGGGTCTTTTTCAGTGTAGACTTCTTTTTCTAATTTGGATACATTCTGTTCTGTGGCCAGGGACCTCTAAGCCACCGTGCGGAGGTCAGCTCTCAGCAACACGACATCCAGCGACATCGCGTCAATTGTTGCCTGGACCGCCGCGCTCGAGGCTTCTATGGCTGCGAGAATTTGGGCACCCGAAGGCCCCGACTGCAGTGTTTCCTGCGTCAGAGACGGGGGGCCTCACGCTGGTTGTCCTGTTTGGATGCCACCCCTTGCGCAGTGTATTGGTCCATTTTTGTCTGTTGCACCCCCCCTTTGAGGCCGATCCTTGCCCATATTGTGATGCCTTGTGGTATCTTAATCGGGGGTGCGGGAGGCCCTATGTAACGTTGGGTTAGGTCTCTCTTTTTGGCGGGCCAGAACTTGCTCCTGGTATTCTAGCACACAATGGATGCAGAGGGTCCCTAGATGCTGGGGGGAGTATTTTATGGGCACAGACCAGAAACCCCAGGCCCTTATCTGGTGATCGCGCCAGCCCCTGACCGGGCCTATAGTTAGTGCGGTCCAGTATGTACAACCGCCAGCTCCCCCCTACGATCTCTCGGATTTACTTCTCAGCCAGCCCCCAGAGTTTCCAGCTGGGGTCCGGCATGGCGTGGATCTCTCGCTGCTGGTATGGCAGTTCATGCGTGGTTATAGGCACTACAAGACCTCGCACCAGTGTGACTGACCTATTTCCGGCTTTGCAGTTCTCTTTAATCCCAGCGGCACCGTCTCCTTATTTCAGGGCCGTGGGTAACAGCAACGATGCAATTAGGCCCCGGCGGGCCCTGGTTCTGTCCTCTCGGCAGCCCACGCGGTGGACCGCTAGGAGGCCGCCATTCCCTTCACCCGTGCAGGCCAGCCACGCAGTCAGCTCTCCAAGGCAAGCGCGGACTACTCACCGTCTGTAGTACAGTCTCTCAGGCTTTTGCACTGCCACCAGATTTTCAGGGTGTGGGAGAGGGGGCCTCAACGTTATCAGGCTACTTCTGTTGTAGGCCCAAGGGGGCCCTCTCGTCTGCCATCCGCCTCCCCCTCCGCTGCACGGCGATTCCACCAGCCTTCCACGCAGGCTCCTCGTTGAGTCCAGTCCTGATGCCCCGGACCCGTCCGTGGTCCCGGGCACACTGCTCCCAAATCGCGTCCTTCTCCGGGGCGCCCGTGCGGGCCTAGTCTTCCGGCCTCACGCACGCCTCCCCGGCCGCCCCTGCATAGTCAAGGTGGGCAACAGCCAGTTGGATCCCAGTCACCGGCGATTTCCGCGGGAGAGGCCTCCGATGCGTTTGGGCAGTCAGTGCCCGCCTCTCCCGTGGATCTCGCAATCAGCCAGGGCAACCGGGCCGGGCGCCCAGACGAGGCTGCACCCTCCGCAGCCCGCTCAGGGCCGGCACGTCCAGCCACTCCACTCACCCCACGGGCCTTCTGTCTCACCGTGGGGGGGGGGGACAATCCTGCCACCGGACGACAGTGTCGCAGCATCCACAACGAGGGCCAATGTACTGCAGAGCGCCCTCCAGAGTTCTGCACAGGGCCCCGATGCAGGTCGCTGCCTCGATGGTAGGCCTCGCCCAGTGGCGCGCAGAATCTGGTCACAGAGGGGCAATCAGCGGTTCCACTGCATCTCCCATCCACTACGGGTTACCCATGAGCTAAGGGGTCAAGGTAGCCACTTTGGGACGCATCAGCTGGGCTGGAAGAACCTTATTTAAGGATTATTTGACGGGCGGGACGCGGAGCTTCTTAAGATGCGACTGCTCTGGCCGCCATCTTGGCCACGCCCCCTCATCTTGGCAATCTTATATAAAAGGCAAGCCTGGCATGGTGAATTGTCAGATGCATTCAGCTAAGTTACGCCAAAAGCACACTGTATGATATTTCAAGAGCATGTTTCACTAGCAAAAAAAGGTGCCACAATTACGTTCTTGGATAATATTCCACTTGCAAATATTTGTAAAGCTGATACCTTGACCTCCATCCTCACATTTACGAAACACAATTGTTTGGACATTCACACGGGGCAAGCTGTCCTTGAATAGTTGTTCCACATGTCTTCTACTTCTGACCATAGCCACCACTTTAGGGGTCATAGTACTGTTATTTAGTCTATGTACATCATGTAAACTACAGCGATACATGCTGCAAACCGAAAATATTACTTACCTTTAGTAATCGGTTTGCAGTCTGTAATGCTGCAGATTCACATATCACCTACCAACCTCCCTGGACGCAAGCTAAAGTTAATACATGTGAACATGGTCTTCTTTATGTGCACCTATTACTTGCATGTTTATCTCCAGTACACAAGCATTTTAATCCTTTACTTCAACACATGCATACTTATCGTTCGGGGGAAAGCACAATCTGAGGTGGAGTCTGTGTCCTGGTTCTTTGTTGGGTTTCAGGGGAAAGACAGATTCATTCTTCACAGAAAAAGAACTTTTAATGCTCTCAGCCCAACATTAAATAGCAGGTATGTGCACAGCAGGTTAATTTACAGCACTATAGGTTGAAAAACATCTGTTACACGCAAGCAAAGTTTTTCTTCTTTGGCAATTTTTTTTATTGCAGCCTTTGAACACACAATTCTTGATCTTGCACAAAATCATTACCACCAAACTACACAAAAAAGTAATTTCTCCTTGCACTGAAACAGTAATACAGTACAGGTGTATGTGTCCTGAAAGCCTTTCCCTTGCTCGTGCCGACTCCCAAGACTTTCATAACCTTAATTGATAAGAACAAACAAGTCAATCTGTATTCTCAGCTATACCAAAATAATTATTTATTTAGAGGCTTTTACACAAACAACAATTCAAGATTGTTAAACTAAAGTCAAGAAGGATATACACAGATAGAACCACATGGCATGGGCTATGTCTTAACCTAGCCCTTAAGATGCTGCTGAAGAGATTACTGTCCAATAGCATAATGTTGCACTGCATACTATCCCCTTTCCTTCTATAGAAGCATTTGAAAGTAGCACTCTGGAGGAAGCACTAAGGCTCTGTACCACCCATAATGTGACAGAGCAGCTGGTGCATAACAAATCTTAAAAATAATTCGTACAAACCCACTTGGCAAGAAAGGAAACCGTGTCCAGGACACAGAGGCGGTCAAGAGTGAATAAGGCTAACCTAACCCCCCACTTAACAGGTTTTCTGATACTACCCAACCATTCCTGAATGACACCTCCATCACTTTTCCTCACAAACCCAGCACACACTAGTCTTTTTCCACTCACCACATTCCCTTTGCCTCTCTAGCAACCAATCCGCATCATCAGTAAGCAGAATTGGTCTATAATATCCCCCATTCTTCAGTGCATTATTTACTTCGACTTGACGTCCACCAGGCTTTCAACTTCAACTCTTCTCTTTTACATTGCTATTCTCCTGTTCCACTGCTACCCACCACTCAAAACTGCATAGATTCTTTGAACGTCCTTCACTGTACACAGGTTGGCATAATTAGAAAGGCCAGCATGCATCATTCCTAACTTAATCTTTGCTTTTAACCTTTGCTTCCACCAGTATCCACACTTAATCTTTATCCATACTCTTCATATCTCCGTTCTTCCTCTCCTTTTCTCTTCCTCCTGTTACCAACTACCTGGGAACCATTGTAGTACTTTCCTCTCTTGTCATACAATTTAAAGATTTCTTCCCTGGAAAAACATGGCAAGTTGTGTGGTTGATCAAGAAATGTAGACCCGCTGTTTGCAGGTCAACATAGGGTTGCACTGCCTGATACACTAGTGTTCAATTTTATGCACTTAAACCAAAAGTATTCAAAAGTTCCTCCTTTTTTAAACTCCAATTTTATTCACAGTTACTCAATCACGTCAAAGGCTCGAAATTCCAATAGCTTGTGCGTGTTACATGTTCCAAAATTGCCCATCCAGGCCTATTCCAAAACACTTGACAAAATTCCGAGTTCTCCCAAGTCCAATCACTACACCCAATGCATTTCGGTTCTTTAAACCTTCTTCAGGGGTATCTGTAGTATGTAAAAAATACAGCTATCAACCACAGGAATATAAATGCATTGAATCACCTGAAAAATCACTTAATACAAAACATGTTTTAAAAAACGAACCTAAAAACAATCGGGAATATCTGCCCCCCATTACCATCTCATGTGACAACAGCAAAACATGAAATAAAATAAACTTTTTCCTTATATCATAATTAGTGTGCCCCACTCTAACGAACCAAAAATACCCATCTACAAACATCTCCCCATTCCAAATTATATTCTGAAAACTACTGAATTATGCACACATGTTGTATGTAAACTCACCCCCACTCCCCAACCTAATGAATACTCCCGCATTCATTTACGATCACTCTTACATACCTGTTGTAATCTCTGCTTTAAGTTGTGTGGTTGCCCACATTACACCATCTCCTCAGTTGAAATCCTCATGTTGTGTCTCTCCTCAACAGCCATTTGTTTGGCGTCTTTAACCAACAGCTTAGCCCCCTCAACAATCCTAGTGGACTGTGGATCATATAAGGAGATTCTTACTACTTTCCCTCAAAACGTTTTGCATCTCATGTGAGGTTAATTTAAGTCTATTATTCACGACCAAGCAATAATGAAACCATCTGTCATTAGTATTTTCTTTAAAGCACATATTGTGGAATCCTTTGTCAGGTCACACTATAACTCCACTTCCTCCCATAGAGAGCCAACACCGACCAAAACAACAAACCACTCTCCATCTCCCCGTGAATTCATATGACCAATAAAATCCAAAGAAATGTAAGCTCATGCTTTTCTTAGATCACTGGAGGGATGGACAGAAGTAAGGCAGCGGAAGCTTTTCAGATCTGCGAATGATGGCTTGCTTTAATGGCAAGAAGAAAAAAAACCACAAATTAACAAAAATAAAATTGTAAGGGAAAACTTCGCCAGTGTGCAAGAATCAATGTCTCTTCACTCAATCCACTCAGTGATTAGAATGGTCATTCGTCTACCTTTCCAGTCTACTGGGACGATGCCACCAGCACCCTCAGGAAAAGAAACTGGGAAAAAAAACAGGAAAGTATATCTGTGTATAGTAACTCCTGTATCTCTCTTAGGAACGTATGGTTCTGGTCCTGGTTATCCTTGTATCCTGTGCATCACAAAAGGAAGAGAGGGGGACCAGGAGCTGATAAAGGTCCAGTACCCGTGCTTCAAAAGACACTATATGTTTCTATGTCCTAGTGTGATAGTGTGGAGACCCTCATTAAACCGTGAGAAAAATCAAAAGATCTCTGATAAAGTGACCCTTCGGGGGACCCGTAGGGCATTGGAGCGCCAGCCCGACGAGGAGCACCTGCCCGATGAAGCATTACACCCCCAGGGATGTGTGAGGGCAACAAGAAATAATCTTGTTGACTGTCCTCTATTATCTGTTTTAGTACCTAGCAGTTTTATCTCTTTTCTCGTGGCACGCATTCCTGTCTTATCAGGAACAGTTACCCCCTTTTTTCTTAAACATATCCTTATATCCGGTCACCGCTTTGTGAGCATGCTTAAGATATGGGGATAGTATGTCCATACCGTTGCCACCTCCTTAACATCTTGCAACACTCTCTCTATTGGTTGGCTGTTAATAGCGTATTGGGTCTTCCTTGGGAAACAATCATCCCTTGGTGCAAATTTAATAGTTATGCGGTTAGGATATTCTCAAAGTCAGGTAGGTCAGCAAGAGTGAAAATAAACAACCAAACAAGAAAACGTAAGAGAACAGGCTTCACCATCCTCTCCCACCTTTTTCCATGCGCTGGGCTTAACACACACTCTCACCCGGTCAGCCACAAATCTCTTTAGTTGTAGCAGGCTGCTTCGTGACTTCAGGCTGCATCCACCAGTCTTTCGACCAGTCCTCCTCCTCTCCCTCTCCTTCTGTCTCGTCTGCTTCAGCCTTGTCCTCTGCTTCTTTGCCTCCATGCTTCCCAGGTGTTCTAACCGGTCTCCTCTCCAGCTTCCTTGCTCCCCCATGGTCGGTCTGGGTTCTCCCTACTGGGCAGGCCTTCAGTTCCTCCCAGTGCCTTTCGTGCCACCTCCTTGCTGTTCTCCTTACTCTCCTCCATGGCGTCCTCTGTCTCTTTTCTCCTTAAAGCTCTGCCCTCTTCCTCCTGCAAGTAGTAGTCCGTTATTACTTTTGTTTCCCCTCTCTGCCTTCGCCTTTCCCTTGTCTCACTCTCTCTGTCCTTTCTCTCTTTCAGCTCGTCTATTGGTGTTGGCCTGTTCTCTGCCCCTTTTTTCCCTTGTTCTCTTTCCCTTTCCAAGTGATGTTCAGCATGGACTTTCACTATGTCAGGTCTCTGTAAAGGTAGGTATTTGCAGTTATTCCCTGCCCACTCACATCCCCTATTTTCTTCCTAGGAAGAAATATGTTCCAGGGATATTGAGAAAAAATCTGCATTTATCTGTTCCTTGCCTTTCCTGTGATCGGTGGTAAATCGAAAAGGATGTAGGGCCAGGAACCAGTGCAGTACTCGAGGGTTATTGCCTTTATTTTTGGACATCCACTCCAAGGGGGTGTGGTCGGTGTATAAATCAAATTCTCTTCCATCTGAATATTAGCAGAGACTTTCAGTTGCCCATTTTATGGCTAAAGCTTCCTTTTCGACTATCTCATAATTGTGCTCTCGGGCGAAACTATTTGCGGCTAATGTAAAGAATAGGTTTTTCTCATCCTTCATCCCTTTGGGGTGGGTTTAGGGTTGGTGTTGTCCCAGAGGCATCTGTCTGTAAAATAAACCTTTTTGAGAAGTGGGGTGACTGTAATTATGGGGTCAGAGGAAAGCAGTTCTTTTAATTTTTCAAAAGTTTTTTTTGTGGGAGATGGTTGCTTTAATTTGTCAGCCCTAAGGTTTTTAATCAATAGATCAGATAAAGGGGCCGCCCAGTGTGAAAAATGGGGAATAAATTGGCAGTAGCACCCCACAAGACTCAAGAAGACCCTAAGATCCCTTTTATTCTTTGGAAAGGGGACTTCTGTTATAGCTGCTATTTTTCACTTTTGGGCCTGGATACTACTTCTCCCTTACAAGTGCCCCAGATATTGGACTTGTTGGGCTACCAAATGACTTTTTTTTTTTTTTGGCTTGACTTTAATCCAGCTTCTTGGAGAGTTTCTAACTACTGCTCCTAATTGATTTAAATGTGCTCCCAGGATAAACTATGTATCACAGTATCATCTATATAGGCAACTTCGTATTTCTCATGTTTTTTCTAAAATGTTTATTCATCGTTGTTTAGAATTTGGCCGGGGCTCCGTGCAACCCGAAGGGTAACACTGTGGACTGATAAGACCTCCAGGAGTCGAGAAGTAAGTTTTTCCTTGTCTTTTGAGTTGAGTGGGATTGGCCCGTACCCTTTACATAGGTCTACAGTTCTGATGTATTATGCTTCTCCTAGTCTTTCAATCATCTTGTCAACTCGGGGGATAGGATAGGTGTCAAACTTCGATATTTTATTGACCTCTCTGAAATCTTTGCAAAAACGCACTGATCAATCCAGTTTTGGAACAAGCACCACTGGCGAATTCCATTCACTTGGGGATGGCTCTATCACTCCTAATTGTAACATATTTTGTACTTCCTCTTCTATGACAAAACGCCAGGCCTCTGGAAGTCTGTATGGCTTCAAACGGGCTGTTTTCCCCGGTTTTGTCATGATCATATGTTGTATTACGTGCGTGCGCCCGGGAATTAATGAAAATATTCCTGGGTAATGTTTTAACCATCCCTGAAGCTCTTGTTTTTGGTCTAAATTTAATTCTGGATCAATACAGTGTAAGTCCACCTCTAGCTCTGTGGTTCTTACTCCATATAGAGTGGGTAGGGGTCCCTTCCATTTTTAAAAAAAAGATTTACGCGATATATTTGTGTTTCCTTTTTCACATGGTTGATCTCCAATCTATATATCACAGTGGTTACTCTTCCAAGAATGTTAACGGTGCCTTGTCATTGGCTTAACATTTTGTTTTCACTTGAGGGTAATAAAAGCACCAGGTAATCACCTGGAGAACTGGAGAAAACTGTCTGAGTTGTGCTTTTTCTTTTATCGTATAACTCCTTTTGGGCTTGTTGACTTCTTTCCATATTATATCTGACTATCTCTCTAATCTCCCTTAGCCTGATTTTTAATTTGCTCACGTATTCTAATATATGTTTAGATTAATCTTTCTCTTGCTTCCAGGTCTCCTTAGCCATATTGAGCAAGTTTCACGGCTTCCTTCCGAACAATAATTCGGAGGGCGAGAACCCTGTGCTTTTCTGTTCTTTACACTGTATGGCAAATAGAGATATCAGCAACATCAAATCACATTGTCTTTTCTGTAGTTCAAACAATTTCTTAAGGTCGATTTTCATAATGGCGTTATATTGTTCCATCTGTTTGTGAGTGATCTGTTGTATACCTAACAGTTGGCATATCTGATTCATTAGTTTAGAGGTAAAAGGACTTCCTTGGTCGGTTAGGATTTCCTTTTGGAATACTACCCGAGAGAATACCTCCACCATAGCTTTGGCAATTTGAGCAGTATTTGACTGACGTAGAGAAACCGCCTCTAGATACCGCGTTGCATATTCAACCATGACCAACACACATTGATTTCCATTCCGGGAGGGTAAAAGGTGCTCTATGAGGTCCACCCCTACTCGCAAGAAAGGTTCTTCTATAATGGGTATGGGACATAAAGGGGCGCGGAGAGGCTGATATCGGCTTGTGTTTTTGTCATATGGCCCATTTTCTACAATACTTCTGGATACATTTATATATCCCAGGCCAATAAGTGTTTGAGTATGGCTTTTTCTTTACCAAAATGACCCCTTAATAAATAGTTATGGCCAGGTACATTTTTTCCCCCTAAAGGGTACGGGGACTATAAGATGTCTGGGTTGTGTCTTTCCCCCCTTCCCGTATAATAGGCCAGTTCTTTTAAAGAATTGTGAGCAAACCCCATCATCCCGGTCTTCCTCTTCGGTTGTTCTGGCCCATGTTTTCCGGAGGGTGGGATCCTCTCTTTTGCGGCCTTGAAGTATCAATCTCATTCCTATAAGGCCTCTTCTCTCCATGCAGGAAACCCACCCAAGCAGTTCTTCTTAAGTCACTTTTGTCTTTTACTCTTTCTTTAGGAGCTGGCCACTCTTGGTCCTCTAAACCAGAAAAAGGTGCTTCTCCCCACCAGGATGCCCCCTTTTCCCAGGTATCCTGCCCTAGAGATGTTAGTCGAGGATAATCTGTACCCACAATTAGACTTTCTCTTAACTTGGGAATCAGGCCTACTTTCACTGGGATTGAGGTTTCCTCTTTTTTCCCTATATACACACTTGAACCATGGGATAGGCTTTTTGCTTTCCATGAACACGTATAGTCACGGTCCCTTTTGGAGTTGGGGTGTCCCTTTTTAATACCGGAGGCCTCATAACAGTCTGCCTACATCCTGTGTCTAGGAGGGTTGTTACAGGATTCCATTGACCCTTAAAGGACAGTAGTATGGACTTTCCTTTTCTTGCCTTCCATACATCACAGGTTTGAATAGTTCTATTTCCATGGGTTCAGGCTTCTGGGGGCAGAACCGTGCTTTATGCCCCAATCCCCCGCAAGTAGAACATAGGGACTGGGGATGATGGGGTAAGGTTCCCACTACCGGATGGAATTCCCTTCCCTTTTCTGAGGCCCATGGCTTTTCTCTCCTTGTCACTAGAGACTCCTCTCCCTTTTGGGTTCCTTTCCTGACAACTCCCTCTGCTTTCCTGAGCCCTTCTAAATGCCCCGACAATGGCTAACGCAGTTTCTAGTGTCCGGTTGCTATGCTGCCTCACCCACCCCGGGAGAGGAGAGTGAAGGAAGTTTAAAAACTTCCAAATATATTTTCTACAGTATGTCCTCTTTCGTAGTCCTCTCTAGTTTCAACCACCTATCTGTTAGATCTTTGACTCTAAAAAACCAGGCTTGGGGAGTTTCCCTGGCCCCCTCTCTAATCTGACATAACTTAATTCGGTACATCGACTCCCAATCTTTCTAATACGAGCCTCTTCATGTCTGCATAAGGGGTGGTTCCTTAGGGGATTGGCAGCCTGATAAGCTGTCTGCAGCTCTCCCGTGAGGAGAGGTCCTAAATACTGTCCCCCCGATCCTCCAGCCATGGTGCAGCCTTTGCGATCCTTTCAAATTTATTAAAGAAATCCGGGTCTTCCCCTTCTGTATACTTTTGAAGAATGACCGAGGGGAAGGCTGTATACCCACGTTGTTGACCCAACACATTAGGTAGCTTTTTTCGATGACGGATTCTTGGCTTTGGGTCACTTTATCTATCTGTTCAGCTTGGGTCTGAGAACTTTGTGGAATAATTCTCTATCCTCTGTGGCCACAACCATGAATTTTTCTAAAGCTTCCTCCAGTTGTTTTCGTCCATGTACAAACTTAGCTACAAAAGCCTCCACTTCCTCAGATCCCATTTCTGACACCACTTTATGGAGGGGTGGATGAAAGTAAGGCTTCGGAGGCTTTTCAGATCTGCAAATTATGGCTTGCTTTAATCTCAAAGAGAAAAAAACACGAAGAGTAACAAAAGAAAGTAGTAAGGGAAAACTTCACCAGTGTGCAAGAATCAATGTCTCTTCACTCAATCCACGCGGTGGTTAGAAGGGTGTCCTCTCCGGAGTTTGAACAGGGCCCTTCTTCCTTTCTGGTCTACTGGGACAATGCCACCAGCGCCCTCAGGAGAAAAAAAACACCCCAAAAACCCAAGCAAGTATATCTGTGTATAATATCTCCTGTATCTCTCTCAGGAAAGTAGGGTTCTGTTCCTGGTTATCGTCACCGCTTTATGAGCATGCTTTAGATATGGGGAGAGTATGCCCTTACCCGTGCCACCTCCTTAACGTCCTGCAACACTCTCTGTTCGTTGGCTCTTGCCCGTTAATAGGGCATCGGGGTCCTCCTTGATACACAGTCATCACTTAGTGTGACTTTAATGGTTATGGGATTTGGATATTCTCAAAGAGAGGTAGGTCGGCAAAAGAGTACAGGGAGAATAAAAATCCAAACAAAAAAATGTAGGAGAACAGCCGTCCTCCCTCGTCCCTGTGCCGGGTTAACCAGCACTCACCCGGTCAGTCATAACTCTCATGAGATGTAACAGGCTGCTTTGTGACTGCTGCCAGCATCCACCAGTCTCCCGACTAGTCCTCCTCCTCTATTTCTGTCTCGTCTCCTTCGGTCATGTCCTCTACTGCTTTGTCTGTGCTTCCCATGTGTTCCAACGATCCGGTCCCCTCTCCGGCTTCCTCGCTCCCCTAGAGTCGGTCCCGGTGCTCCTCACAGGGCAGGTCTTATCTCACCTTCAGTTCCTCCTGGTACTGTTCTCTCCATCGCCTTGCTGTTCTCCTTCCGCCCCTCCCTGGTGTCCTCCATCTCTTTTCTCCTTAAAGCTCCTACTTTTGTTTCCCTTCTCTGCCTCTCCCTTGCCTCTCTGTGTCATTTCTCTCTTTCGACCCTTCTGTCGGTGTCGGGCTTGTCTCCGCCCCTTTTCTCCTTTGTTATTCTCTTTCCCTTTCCATGTGGCGTTCGGCATGGACCTTCACTATGTCGGGACTCTGTAAATGTAGGTGTTTGCAGTTAATCTCTACCCTCTCAGAATGACATTTTACCTATCTGTGTGCACCCCACTTTAACATCTTGTCACTGTCTGTATACTCAGCACAATCTTCCACTGGCTCAGAAACCTCATTGTCCATTTCAGTGCTTCTTAGTGAGAGTCTAATCTACACTTCCTTTGAGCACCAGCAGAATCAACCACCTATGTGCTGTGTAAAGTGTCACTAATTTCTCCCCTGAGTACAGCATCCTCACCTAGAGGCAATTCTTCCTCTTGCTTACTGAATACCTTCAAAGATGGTTTGCAATCTTCTCTACTGCAACCTCAGCAAGTAATGAACCTCCTGAATGTCCTAGCAACCATACACTCAAGGCATGGCGTTCCATGGATTCATGAGTCATTTCGTCCATTCCCTTCGGTAGGCACAATTCGCAATCTGCCTGTTAGTTGCGCCACTCTGCGGTATATGCTGGACCACTCCTGCAACCTAAAGGCAAATCTAGCCAGTCTAGATGACCCGTGGCAGCTGCCCAGCCTGTAAAATTTGAAGGAGCAGTTTATTATCTGTGATCAGATAGAACTGCAGTCCCCAAAAGTAAATGCAAACCTATTCTATGCCACCTCACAATCCCCCTATCTGCAGCCTAGATCGCCCTTTCAATAATTGAGTCATTGTGTTCTTCAGTGTATAGCGATCTGGAAGCAACACTCTTGGGGGGGGGGTTTACTCTTGGGGATGTTCCTACCCAGTCTGACATGAAGGTTCTCCATCACATTTGCAACTTTAGAAGGCTTCTCATTGCCAAACTGAAGTGGATTTACTGGTCCACCATAAACTTGATTGATTAAGCAGCACGCAGCATCACTTGTGGCTCTTTGCCCTCCATAAGCGACAGACACGTGATAAGTTGAGAACCCCTGATAGAGATGAGATCATAATTAATGGCGTTAAATATGCCAAGCTCTTTAAATGCCGCTGAAGGATCTAGTAGGTATGAGTATTTGTATTTATTCCGAATTTAATATAGTGTTTGCAAGGCCCTAGAGTGTGAGAGCTCTTTACAGTTAACAGGAAAGTCATGTAAAGTGAAACGTAAGAGATTAAACAAAAACAAGCTAAGGATAACAAACTGAGGGCAGAGAGGCAGTGATGTGCTGGAGCTTGAAGGGTTGCAAGTTACAATAGTCCTGTAAACTGAGAGAGGATGCGCATGTGCCAGAGAATGTCAGCCGTGGTCAAACCATGTCCTGTAATATACATCTGAAAAACGTCACTCATGAAGCAGGCTAGACTGTTGTTCGGAAACATTTTAATCAGGTGAAAGTATTTCAGTTGTTTCTTGAAGGCTTGAAGTGAAGGAATGGTCCAGATTTGAGGGGAAGTGAGTTCCACATTTTGGCGCACTGTTTGAGGAGGATTGATTGAGTCCTGCATTTTCTTGACAGCAGGGGCTTAAAAAAGAAGCAAGTCCGTTCTTTGAAGTTGACATGAGCTGCCACAAAGATTCTGTTTTTTGACCAAGTAATGAGAGTGGTGTTCTCTGTGTGTGATCTTTTGAACAATGCAGGCAATGTGTACCATGATCTACCTTCCATAGGAAGCCAGCCTAGAGTTGACAGGACAGTGGAGAGAAGGTCGAAGCGACCACATCTTGTGGCCAAACGAGCAACATCATTCAGAGAGGTTTTGATGGGAGCTGGGTGAATTTTAGGAAAGCAGGGAAGAATGGCCTTCCTGTCGTAAAGTCTAGAAAGGACCATGGCTTGGATGGCTCCTTTAACATCTTTCTCAGGAAAGCAAGGGTTTGATCCCACGAATGAGATTAAGTCACATTGTTTGGCAGCAATAGTGTTGTGGTCAGTGAAGCTCAGTCTGCTGTCCAAAGGAAAGCAAAGAGACTTGGCATTCTTGGCAATTGAGGGGGAGCAGTCAAGAAGATTAGTTGAACTTAACCCCATCTAAAGGATAATCTGCTTTTTCACCAGTCTCCTCCTTTGCTCATCCAAGAGTGGCTAAGTCATGAGGGATTAATTTTGTTGAGTTTTGACCAAGAGAGATATGTCAGCAGAGGAAAATACTTTTAAGTAGAGCTGGATGCCATGGTGTATTGGTGGTAGGACAGGCCAGAGTCCTTAAGGAGAGTGACTCCCTCTTCTAGCCCTGATGAAGTCGAAGGTATAACACCAGTACGACGAAACACGTGTTGACTAGAGGCTTGAAGATCAGCATTAAAGTATCACAAGAATGGACAATATTTGTGTGGATCAATAATTATAGTGTGCTCAAATGTGCCTTTCAAAAACAGAGCAATTTGGCTATTTAAGGATGGGTGGTGGCTGCCTTTCCTTTTAGAGCACCATAGTATGGATGAGATATATGCAGATTGATGTTCATTGAATGGTGGGTGTGCGCCTGTCGATACCCTGCCACCTATGGTTATATTTCCGTTTCAAACTCGGTTGATCACCACAGGCAGCTATCTATGCTGGAGCACAGACTTGACTTCTCTAACCAAGTCCTAAACCCAACATTGTGCTTTCCCTCAAGTCTCAGTGCTATCCCAAACACTGTTTTATCTGTATTTATATCCATTGAGTATATTCTTTGAAACTACAGGAGTCGCCATTAACCAGAATGTCGAAGACACAAAACTGTACGTAAAACGTCATTCACGTATAACATTCTCACTCTGATCTTGTCCCATAAAAGTCCTGCATTAGGTGTTTGACAAAATGTTCATGTTGAATCCCCAGAACAGAGAATACTCATCATTTTAATACTTAAAAAGACATTTAATTTAGCACGTCTTGCTGACCGTACATTGGAAGTTTTCTCTTCCTTTCTTGCTCTCATTTTAAAATCACTGGGAACAACTCTTTATAACAGCTTTCACACTTCATTTATTTTAATTCATTATTATAAGACCAGACCGCAGTGACTACTTCCCTTATCGTGTTCTTTATTTTGTATTCTTCTGCCTAAAATGTCGAGTATGGCTCAACCATTTTCATTCTTACAAGCTCATAGTGCAGATTTCTTTGACAGGAGGGTCACTGTCACCAATTTCCAGTATGAAAATGTTTATTAACAAAAAGAAAAGCAGTCTGTGAATCACATAGTCAGACTAAGGGGGTCACTGGCACCTCTAAAGCCAGGAGCGGCCCGTGCAGGTAAGAGCGGTGGGCGGGTTGGGGGAATTAGACAGTCGACGGCGGAAAATTAATTATTTAATTTTCCCTCATCGTCATCTGTCTAATTCTCTCTCCCCCCCACCGCTCTTACCTGCACGGGCCGCTCCTGCCTAAAGCATACAAGTACAGAATACAAATGTGTAGATTTTCATACACAGGGCACCAATGCAGATTATCTGACAAAACTGAAACAGAAGCTGCATTGAGGCTCACAAACTGAAATTGTGGGATAGAACACAGTCAACCTACAAACTGATACGGAAATGTAAACTTTCACACTGAGCAAGCTATTTAAGCATTTCTTGTCTACAGTGTCAGGCATGAGTGAAACAACTTGGCAGTATTGGCTTAGCATTGAGCATGAAAATGACTGCCACTATTAGTTATGCTAAAACAATATTTTTATTTTCACCCTGCCATGGATTGGGAAATATGGTACAATGTGTTGGCATATGTGGAAGTACTTAAGAATTAATTACGTTCAGCTCACTGGAATCATTTTATTTTAAAACATTGGTGTTTTTAGGTTAAAGTTTACAACCCTACTACCACTGAACTTCTAAGGAAACCTTGAAATATTTATGTATGTTACAAAGCAAATGGAGCAGAGTTATGGGGAAAAAAACTGAACAGTATTGTAGAGGAAAAAGATATATTCTATGACACAAGAAGAGGAAATACTTGAATACTATGTTGTAGCCCCAAGATCAATAGCAAGGAACACAAATTCGGAACAGATGTTAAACTAGTAGTAGGAAGTACAGGAGTGATAATGGGTGAGTTCATTGTTTTCTTTCAGTGCTACTATCAACACTGCCAAAAACATTGAGCTTTTCTTCGAAGAAATAGAAAGGAGTACTAATTCAGAAGCAAATGAAATGAAAAGGTTATATTAAGAGAAAAAATCAATGAAGGGTGTTGACTTTAGGGGTATAGAAAAGAGAATAAGTACGTACATATGCTAACAATATGGCAGCAACAGTCGTGGGTAATTCCAAAGCATGTCCATCTTTAGAAAGAATGTGTAACGATTGTAATTGAAAAACGTATAGTTCTAGGAAAGTTAAGATGGTCTAAGGAAGTAGACAATGATTCCAATGTTGAGCTTTGTGTAGGTAGTGATGGCAACAAGAAGAAAGGTTTTCTCACTTGTGTAGTTAAGATGGGCATTATGGGGCTTGTTAGTGGTGGACTCTTGCACATGTTAATAGATTATAGGTCAGAGTCTATTTTGACAGTTTTTAGAATGGAAGGGAATTGCATCTCACAGAGGTATGGCAAGGAGGTTGCACTGGTCACAAGATTAACTTTGTAGTATTTCAGGGCTGAAATGGACTTTTAGGGGAGACACATCAGAGGGAAGGTTGATGTTGCCAATAAGGGAGAATCAATTCTAAGGTGGCCTCATCAGTAGAGATGGAAATTAAGTTTGTCCCCAGAGCTGGTGCCCTAGTTTTTGTGGTAAGCAAGGAGATGGAAGTGCTTGGGTAGAGGTACAATATTGTTATCAATGCTGTGGGGGAAGTTAAGGTAGAAGTTAATTACTCACAAGGGTATCTTAAGAATTTCAAAAGGAGGTTCTAAAAAGTATTCATTGAAGGGCTAGATACATTTAAGGGGTTCAGACATGCATAGTTCTAAAGTAAAATGAAATACCTGTTAGGCATCATTTGAGGAATGTCCCTGTTAAAGGGTAATGTTTAAGTAGGTGTTAAACGACCTGTGTAAGAAAAAGATAATAGAACCTTTTGAATATTCACCATGGGTTGCCTCAGTTGTGATTTTATTAAAGAGCTCTTGAGAACCAATGCTACGGATAGATTTGTGCAGTCTAAATGATGCAACATAAGTGGATTGATATCCACTACCAAACCTACATGAGATGGTTTCAGTGGTCGTTCGAGCAATCGTTTTTCAACATTTGACTTAGCAAGTGCTTATCGTCAGGTAGTTCTAGATGTGGCATCTAAACATCTTGCAGCTTTCGTACCCCCCTGAAAGGATATTCCAGTATTGTAGTTTGCCCTTTGGATTGGCCAGCTCAGCTTTTGTTTTTCAGCATTCAATGAAATAAACTGTTGGAGTTTGAAGGCCTGTGGCTTTCCAGGATGACATCCTTGAATATGGGAAAGATCAGGAGGAATATGGCGGCACATCTTGAGTGTTGGAAGTTGTATCCAAGAAAGGTTTGCCTTTAAAAATGAGGAAGTGTAAGTTCAGTCATGGAGAAGTAGAGTATCTAGGACCCTGGCATTGTATTGCCTGTATTTCTTTGGCTGGAGAATTAGACGCTTAAATAGGGAGGATGGAGAAGTACTATCTTAGACGTTTTATGAAGACTTTGATAAGGGGCTGCTGATTAGATCTTCCTGGCTATTGCCATTTAGTTGATTGTGAAAGTGAAGGGTGGGTCTGCAGTGTCTGTTGTTTAAGGTCAGGAAGGTTCTGGTTCGGGCCTGTCCTTTTGTCTTTCCCCAATTACTGCTCCAGAGAAGCTGAAGACAGCCAGGGGCAGAAACCTCACACTTCATTGTACTCATGTTGTGGGTGCTCCAGTTTGGAGACAGGCCCAGTGCTACCTGATGTGAGCATTACTTTACAAGAAGTCTGCGTGTAGAGAGCAGCTTGAAAAGGACACTTGAAGGAGAACCACCTCTGTTTCTCAAATGTGAGACAGTGGATCACATCCCCCATCTAGAAAGTGTGTATAAAGTTGGGCCCAAATTACACCACTTTGTACCAGTCCTAAGTTCTTCATGAACCAGGAAGGACATACTGTGTAACCAGGGCTGGTATTTGTCTAACAGTCAGTTTTCCCTGGGGCAAGGCAACATCACCTGAAATCTGCACTCTCTGCTGTAAGAGATGAGGGTCTGCCTAGTGTGTAGAAGCCTGCCCGCTTGCTAAGACAGGAAAGGAGCCTGCCTGTCCATGCAGGAGAGGCCATCTAGGGGAGAAGTCCAGTGTGCCTGTGGTTGGAGGGACACTCGGAGAATGCAGATGGTTGGAAAATGAAGCCAGGAATGACCTGTGCTGAAGAGGGTCTATTGGTCTCTACATGGTTCCTGACAGATACAATTGACCTGAGGACTGGAGAAGCCAAACCAGAGTTATAACTGCCATGCAGATCACAGCAACCCAATCAAAGTTAGAACCGCAGTGAGGGTCACAGTGGCACAATCAGGATTACAACTGCTGCAGCAGTCGCCTTGAGATCATTAGGGCTGCAATTGCCATGTGGTTCGCTTTGGCCACGTTGGGGCTGCATCAACTGTGGTGCCCACATCTGCACCAGTGTTTCTCTGCCTCCTCAACTGATGGGCCCCAACTACTGAGCCAGGTGCCCACTTGAGGACAGACATACGTATGGATGGCAACGGATCCATCTAGATGGCCACGTTCAGGATGGATGTGGGTCATGTCCATTCTCCTAAATGCCTTACCAGTGACTGCACCTGAGTACCGTGGACCTCTGCATGTGATGGTCAATCCACCGAATTTGTGCTAGCTGAGAAAAAGACTTTGAACTGAATTCCTACGTGCTACACCACCATGATAAGAACTTGAGCAAATGAGTGAACTGACTGTGCATTTGACTTGTGGGCCACCCATAATTTGTACCTGTGTTTTATTCATGCTTCCTCCATAATTAATAAGGAACACGTTTGTTTAGAGTCACCCAGGTGGGAGACAGCATGGAGAGGGTTATGGAGTGTAGTGACACTAAAAAGTCATGACCAAGATCACTGACCCTGTATGCTGGAATAAATTGTGCAGTATTGAATAATACTGTGAGGTTAAAAAGTACTGCCTTCTCTAAAAAGACAAGTAGTGGGATGGACATTGAGAGTCGGGTGTGGAAAGGGGTGTAGTTGACCCAGTTTGCCACTGAGGTCTGCCCTACTGTGGCTCTGCAATCACCCTCAGTCACCACACTTGGGGCCAGTAGCCCCTTCCTGCCCTGTGGGCACCCGAACAGTTCTGACGATGGGACAAAAATGATCTTGCAGGAAGAACTCTGGCTCGTATGTGGTGGTAGAAGAGTAATGACCGTCAGATTGGGTAAATTAGCAGTAAAATTTCTAGTGTTCACTATCGAATAGAATAGGTTCCGGGGGAAAAAAATGTCCACCTGGATTGCACATGTAGGCTAGTGTTCGAATTGGAGCATGTGGCTGATGACTTGCTTTTATTTTGGGGGACATAGGACTCAAAAGCAGGATGGACTGTGTAGGGGTTATCACTGAGGCAGAGTAGCATAATTAGATGTTTCTGTTATTGGTGTTGTCCAGAGATATGTTACAGAAAGGTGATATGAAGAATGTAAAGGTCTTGGAATTAGCCATTGAAAGTGGATTTTTGGTCCAAAGAGACAAGCTATTAACTTTTTTAGGTGCAGTAGATTACTTAAATTATGTCAAAGAAGAAACATGGTTATGTTGGCTACTAGCATGCATGCACATAAACACTTTTGGTGGCCAGGCATGGATACTATATTAGATAAGTGGGTTCAGAAATTTGATTTGTGCTCAAGATGGGATAAATTGGTGAACGCCTTTGTTGTTGAGGCGAAGTCTGTGGAATAGCTGGACAGTCCATGGAGGAAAATAGTTATAGACATTGTTGGACCTTTTTCAGTTGTGACAAGAAAATAAGCTTTCGTAGTGGAGTAGTTGATTATATCTCCAAGTGGTCCAGGAACGAAGATGGTTGAGAAGGTTACTATTGAGGAGATTATTGAATTTCTAGATGTGTTCTTTAGGGAATGTTTGGCAGAGGGGATCACATCGGACAACAGACTGCAATTTGTGTGGTGTATTGATGGGAGAGTATCTAGGCAAGTGTGGCATACGATGGAAGAGAATTTCTTTATTTGATCCAGAATCCAGCAATAAAGGAATCTATTTATTTGGTAACTACAGGAGTTACCAAACAGGAGAAATTGAATAGTGGGAAGTGCTTCGGATTACTATGGTCACCTGGTGCCTTGTCTGGTGTGAATTGTTCTGAGGACAGGAAACTGGTGTCATGATAGTTCCTTGGCGGGTAATGAAACACGTGGAGAGGGATTGGAAATTGACTATCAGAAAACAAGACAGAAGGTGGAAATGTACAAAAGTAAAATAAAGACATACATGTATCATGAGATGAGGAAATGTAGAAGAATGAGCATCAAAGTGGGGCAGATGTTTCATGTTTAGTGGATTCTGATTCTGGGAAAGAATCTCTTGCTGGTCAGATCCAGTAAGGATGACTGAAGTGTTTGGAAATGCTTTCAGAGTAGAAGGTGTGGAATCTTAGCAGAAATTCTGTTCTCAGGTGTTGAAGGTAGTAGGGAGAGGATTATGCATTTTGAGATTGAATATAATGGGTTTGTGGATGTTTTTGAGTCTATTCTAGAGACTAGGTAATGGAATTATTCCCATCCACATTGGAGAGCTTGCCTCCATGTGAGTATTGATGGTTTATGTCTGTGGTGTTCTTGAAGGAAATTTGTCACTAACCACTTCCACACTTAGGTGGCGCAAACATGAGAAACATATTTTCCCAAATTGTGTGATTATGTTTTAAGATAGTTTTTAGATCGTGCCTAGGCAGCTCTTGCGCTGTCTCTTTGAGACATGTTGTATATTCTATGTGGGCTTACAGATGCCCATAGGCTTCCTATTCGCTGGCTCCATTGTCACTCTCCTATTCTTTCTTCCCATTTGTTCATGGCATGCATTTGTCATGCCTCTTCCAGCGTTCATTCCCCCTCCCACGAGCAGGGACCAAGTGCAATATCGATCCAGTTAACATTTTAGCATCTGTTTTGGAACTACTTTTTTTTTTAATAACATTTTATTGTGTCAATAGTCACATGCTGTTCGGAGCACCCCATTACAGGAAGCAATCGCCATATAGTACACCACATAATATTGATGTTGACATCTCGTTTACATTCGTCAGAGGTAGAAGATATATAAAACATTACAACGTGAACATTTTGAACCCAAGCCCTTTGTGCTGCTCCACTACTGCATCTCTTCTCACACAAATTACCTTGCCACCCAATTGATTCATATGCAGTCCACTCACACCGTCCGCTACCTGGTAACCCCCAGTGTCAATGGTGATGTATGTATTTCCGTCGGAAGCACAGGATCCAGGTATAGGCCCAGGTAGTCTGCCCATCTCTTCCAGATTTTGGGGTCCTTCTGTGGGCAACCCCTAGCCATGAATATCGGTACCTCCATGCCCATGCAAAAGTCTAGCCCCTTTTTTCAGGCAGTCAACGATGGTGGGGCAGTTGCCTTCCAAAGCCTTGCGATATCTCTTTTGGCCAGGGTAAGCCCCAGAAACAGCAAATGCCGTGTATAGATGTTGCCTCCAATACCCTCCGTGATATGTAAGATTCCCAGTCTTGGTGAAACAGGGACATCCCACTCCAGGACCTCCAAGAGGCACGCCATGACCCCCCACCAAAACTTTGTGAGCGCCGTACAGTGCCATATTGTGTGAATAAGAGAACCTTCCACTTGCCCACACCGCAAGCTTTCAGGAGATGATACTAAGCCCGCCCTCAATAGTCTTTGCCTGGTGTAATAGACCCGGTGTAAATACTTAAATTGGATAAGGCGTAGCCGGGTTGCTATCGCCGCACCCCGTGGGGATGCAAGTGCCTCTGCCCAGTCCTCCCCATCCAACTGGCCCAGGTCAAGCGCCCACGCCTCTCTAAGTTTGTCTAGTGTGGTGGAGCTATTCGTCACAAGAAATTGATATATTTTTGCAATTTTGTGCTTGCTCAGGTCACCCATAAACACCTTGGCTTCAATTGGATTGAATTCAGGGAGAGTATCCAACTCCGAGACACTAGGGGAAATGGCATGTCTAAGTTGGAGATACTTGTAAAATTGGGTTCGAGGCATATTATATTCTTTTTGAAGATCTTGAAATGATTTCAGGGTCGAGCCCCATGACATCCCCTAATGTAGATATACCTATATTGTCCCATCCACGGAAGCCAGCCAGCCAGTGTAGTCAACTGCGGTAGACCACCATTGTGCCACAATGGAGTTTCCCCCGTCAGTCTGCCCCACCACCCCATCTTACAGAGGGATTGTTTCCAAAGTTTGAATACCACCTGCGTCGCAGACGGCAGGGATCAGCGTAGGGATGCCGAATATAAGATAGTGTGAAGGGTCGCATCCGCCACCGCTCCACAGCCTATGCAGGATCCTGCCCATTCCCATACCACCATTCGTTCAGCATTAATAGATGCGAGGCCACATAATAAGATTGAATGTCCGCTGTGGCGAGTCCCCCACAATACATAGACTGGAAGCAAGTTCGCAAGGCGACCCGGGCTGCCTCCCCCCGAAGAACTGTCCCAGCTCCGCTTTCACTTGTCGACACAAGGTTTGCAAAATCAGGCAGGGGTGATTCTGCAATTTGTAGAGCAGACGCGGAAGGGATACCATTTTAAAGATAGCTGATCTGCCATAGATAGAAAGGGGCATATGCGACCATATTCTCATCTCCTCTCTTACCCGTGTCAAGACCGGAGCAATATTCTTATCCCACGACGTGCGTTGTGTGGCCGATAAAAAGGCCCCCAGGTATTTCACCCCCTCCGTTGCTATCTTTACTGCTCATGCCCAAGGGCCCAGTCCGCCAGACCCCCCTCAGTGCCCACAGGGTAGACTTACGGGGATTCATGAAGAGGCCAGAGGATTCGCCAAAGATTTGCATAATTCGGAGCAATCTCGGGCCGTCCTATTGAGGTTTGTTAAAAAGAATAATACATCATCCACATATAATGCGATGCGGTCTGAGATCCCATTCGACCACTCGAAGCCCCGTACCTGTGCGTCAATGCGCACACATGCCGTCAAGGGCTCCATCGCTAGAGCGAATAAGTATGGTGACAAGGGGCACCCCTGTCAGGTACCCCTTCCAATTGGGAATGTGTAGGAGGTGGATCCCCGCCACTCGCAACGAGGCTGTAAGATCCATATGTAGCAATTTGAGATATGATAAATATCGGGGCCCAATATTGAGGCGACTCAGTAGAGCAAATAAACCCAGCTGAGGGAATCGAACGCAGCTGGTTCTTCATACGCTTCAATGGCTGCAGTGGCATTGTGGGCTCGGCGAATGTTATGGCGCGTGGCTCTCTGGGGCATGAAGCTGGCGTGATCTGGATGAACCAGATGTGCTATATGCAGCTTGCGACGGTTAGCCAGCACCCTGGCCAGTACTTTGGCCTCGACATTCAATAAAGAGATGGGGCGATATGATGCATGCTGTTCCGGAGGCCGACTGGGTTTGTGGAACACAACCACCTCACCATGCCTCCAGTCCCGCGGAAGGCTGCCCCGCTTCGTCCACGACCTAAAGGAAGTGGGGTCCCAATTGGGAAAAGTATTTCTTGAAGAATTCACATGGGAATCCATTTGGGCCCGGCGCCTTGCCTGAATTCAGGTCTCCCAATGCGGCGCTTAATTCTTCCGTAGTTAGGGGGGCATCCAAGTCTGCTCTTGCTTCATCAGAAAGGGCCCGTGGCGGCAAATCGTCTATAAAGCGTTGTATCGTATCCTCCGGTAGGAGTTCTCTGGGGGCGTATAGCTCTGTGAAGTAACCCGCAAAGCTTGCAGCAATCAATATGGGGTCACTAAGTACCCCGCCATCCGGGCCTAGTATACTAGGGATAGACTGGGGTTGCAGAGCCCCCTGGCATAGCCAATGCAATAATTTGCTAGACTTGTCCCCCCATTGATAAATCCTACTACTAGATGCCAGCCATGTCAACCGGGCTTCGTCCAGCAATTCGCTAGCATGAGTCTGCTGTGCATTGTTGTTTCATATAGATACCCTAATATAGGCCCAGGGAACATCATACCCTTTCACCTACATCACCTCCCCTACATTACACAGTAACAAGCCTTTTAAGGATTGAACGCCTTTTATGGACTGAACCTTTTACCTAGTTCTAGGCCTGGGTGCAGAAGGAGGGTTTTCCCTGAACAATAGTGTTCTATGACTTCATCTTTAGACTGACACCGCAGGAATGAATATTCATAAGGCTACTTGAAAACCAGGCAGGGGCTATACACCACCTTCCTAATATCTACGCACAAGGTTCATCACATACGTCATCCTCATACCAAACAATGGCTAACACAAGAACAAGGGACTCTATATACTTTTCTGTATAAATACAGCACCTCTGCTATCAGTAGCCAGAGGGAACCGAGACTTCCAGGCTGACACACTGACCAGAGACGCTGAGGCTCCTGCATGCAGACGCTCCAGCTGACAGTGGTCTGAACATCCCTTGCGGGGTGTCCAACTCGAAACCAAGAAGGGCTCCTACATTCTCACACTTCAGGTAATGGGGTTTGACTAAACCTTAGAGGGATTCTTGGCTTCACACCTACTCACATGCTAGGTACACTTAGGTACAACTAGATAGGCATCGTAGGAGTACGCGCTTTCTTTTATCATGCATTTTGTATTCACGTATTTATTCATGCTTATTGCAAGATGGTAGAACTGTACTATCCTTTTATATTCATAGTATTGCTAATCATATATCTCTGCTACTGTCTAATGGTTGTTGCAGCTCATATATATTACACGAGAATAACAACTGTTCAATAAATCCTTATTGAAACGCCCAGACTGTTTATTCTGTGTATCTCGGAGATAAACTAAATGAGCACGAGTGACTGAGCGAAAAGTAGTACATTGTTTCCACGATCTTGAGGGATCAGGGTAGTCATGTTCTGAGGTTGCCAGAAACTAATCTCTCCCAGATAAGAGGAGACACTAGTGGCACTGTGAGCTAGCTTAAATGCAAACAGGCTAACCTTTCTCGGTGGGGGTGTATGGAACCAGTCGGCCACCAATCCCATAGTTTGTTATCCAAACGCGCAGGTCCTGCATGGGTACTATAGGAACTACACGACATGGCGCCACCAACGTTGGTTAGGTACTTATTTAACAGTAGAATCTGAGTAGTTCAGTCGTGCTATTTCTCAGAGACCCCTACTCACAAACACCAGAGACGTCTGGAGTGGGTGGGCACAAAAACTCCGCCACAGCTGAGTAGGCGAAATACCCTATTTATTGGCTGCTGGTTAATCAAGCTTGAAAGACATTTTTTGTTCCTAAAATTGTGCATAACACCTTATCTTGGTTCCCTTGAACAAACTACTTTCCAAAATGACTGAGGACACAACCAACCAGGATAACCCGGTGGTGACTAGACGCATCTCAGTAGAAGATGAAGAGGTGGATGGAATTCTCATTGCACCTAAATTCAGACTTACTATCACCCTGAAACTACTAGAATATGGTTTATCAGCCAGGGGTGGCTTAGTAGCTTTTGTGATTGAGGCACACAAATCAAACAAAACAGAGGTATTCTACTCGTGGGTTACATTCCCAGAAGCAGATGCTAGAACACACACATTTCACTCTTACACAGAGGGAGATGCACCAGCGGAATATGGTCCTTGCGAGGACATAGAAGTTCCGCTCACTTACCAGGAACACCTGTACTGGTTTAAAGGCCCCCTACCCCATATAAGACAGAGTATGATTAGGCCCGCTTGGAGGAGACGGGGCAACATGGCCAATATTAGCGGCCTACACACCACTCCTGACATTGATACAATGCCACAACCAGACTTACTCATACAACACAAATATTTAATTAGAATCTACAGAAACCTGACACAATACGTCATGAGGACTTTCACCGTCCAACCAACAACAGTTGCAACAAATGGAACTCAATCTCAGGGTACAGCAACTAAAATAACTCCACAAACGTTACACGCGGTAATGGGCAAAATGCCCACAAAACATGAACAAATACCATTCTGGGTAGCTCAGAAAATAACTCGGCTCGAGGCAGTATTTTCAAATACTACTACATTTGAAAAACACAGAATGCTAACAATCTGCTTGCCCATGGGGATAACACCACAGTTAGAGGATTGTACCTCTTGGGGTACAGTCTTTGCTGCCATATATACCAGAACACATGGTATTCCTTCACTAGCAGTTGTACCAGATGTATTAAGACAAATACAAAATGAGTACGGAGCAGAGCCTGCTCTGAACTTGGGGATGAAGTTATTAAATAACTACGACCAGGTATCAGCCATAATACTAGCTAATATTAAAGGGGAAGCAGCTTCAGTGGCAATCCGCCAACGCCTAAGGGAGTTCAGTCCGTTAGATCAACAACATGAACTGCCCAAAATAATAAACTGCATATGCAGAATTAGGCAGAGACAGTTTGGGTGGGAAAGCTTTAAAACCACAACTGATGGGCAGTCCTGAAAAGGACACTTCCAAGCAGACACTTGCTTCTTCTAAAAAGAAGTGGGATAATAAAAAACAAAACTCTTCAGAAAAGAGATCTCAATCCCGAGGTAGATCTCCTCCACAGGAGCCCTCTGAAAAGAGGTATAATCTCAGGAATAGGGATATTATTAGGAAACCTGACGGGTATCAGGATCCTGATGCACATTCCTCTCGTTCCTTTCAGGGCCCGACGAAAAACTCAGAGAGAGAAGGACGGTGAGAACACAAAGAGGAGCGTACAAAGTCGAGAGACAAGCAGCACTCTCAAGACTACACTTCCAAAAAAGAAGAAAAGCTAAAATCAAAACCTCAATTCAAGAAAAAGAAAGTTGCAGGTCTGAAGATCAGACATGCCCAGAATTCTGAGGACGCAGCTTCTGAACGGGGAATGGGCTCTGACGATGCTAGACAGTGCGGCAGAAGTAACAATAGCTCGCCAGAACCTGAAGGAATTTCTGGTGACAGCGGATTTGAATGATTACATCATGGTGGAAACACCAGACACCAGGGTGAGCGTCCTACATAAGTTACATGAGATAATACTCCAAATGGAGGGGGGACAAGCCCAGGAAAGTTAAGGGTCTCTTTTGGGAAAATCTGTCATCCGACTATGACATCCTATTAGCAGAACACGATTGGCCGCCAACATTCGTTATGGAGTGCCCAAGGGGAGAAAATGTAATTTTTCCAGCATTCTCCGACCTCGTTCCCATAGACCTTAAACATGCATATGCACGGGAGTGGGCAGTAGCCCTAGCTCCAGCATTGTATAAAAATCCTGCAGGGTGGGATGAGGAGTCAACTCACCACGTGATCCCGTTAAAAGTTTCACCAAATGCTCAAAGGCAATACCCAATAAAGCAAGAAGCTAAAAAACAGGTCAGGGAGATCTTAGATCAACTTGAATACCAAGGGGTGATCGAAAATTGCACCTCACCAATGAACAATCCTTTGTTTCCAGTATCAAAACCGGACAATACCTATCGTCTAGTTTTAGATTACAGACATTTAAACACATGCACAAAGACATTCGCTGTCCAAAACGCACACAGTGCCGCATTGATGAATAACATTGTGCGAAAAAAATACAAAACTACACTTCATATCTCAAATGGATTTTTCTGCCAAAACATAGCGCCTGAAAGCAGGTATTTAACCGCATTCTCAGCGTTAGGGTTCCAGCGACAATTTTGTCATCTCCCCCTATGTGGATGATATTTATCTGACGGACGATGACTTAATGAGGCACTTGACCAGAGTGAGAACCATTATTATGGGATTCGCCTCTTAGGGCTAAAAATTAAACTTTAAAAAATCAAAAATAGCCCACCTCAGTGTCCTATTTTTAGGATATGAGCTTTCAAGTGAAGGGAAGAGCCTGGCAGCTAACTTTTTAGAAAAGTGTGCGCTGCTCCAACCTCCAAAAACATTACAAAATTTGCCATCTATACTGGGATTCCTAAATTTCGGCAGAACATACATTTTCGATTACGCAGAAAGAGTAAAACCTTTCTACGACTTAATAAAACCTGACTTTTCAGTTAGACATTGGACACAGGAACATTCGAATATCCTACGTTCATTACAAGAAGACATGATTGCTTCCAAACACTTAGACACGCGTAAACGTGCGCAAATTAGTGATCCGAATAATAGCGGGTCAATGCGGGTTCACTTACTTAACCTTCAATGAAGGCGAAACAATACCAATCGCATACAAATCACACCTGTACACAATCACAGAAATGCGTTTCACTTCAACAGAAAAAATCCTGACAGCAGTTCAGACCGCTGTAGCAAGAGAAAGAGCACTGGCTCAGGGGAAACGCATAATTGTCGTAACTCCGGTACCAGCTTTAGAAGCTGTTACAAAGGCTAGCATTCCAAATGCAAAAGCCTTACATCCAAGATGGATACAATGGGCTGATTCTCTTACTGCAACGGACGTTGAATACAGATTTGATCTTAGTCTAAAAACACAAGCATTTCTGCAATACGAACAAGAATATCCTCTACCAAATAAAATGTTGCCTCTAGATCAGTATGAATATATTATCATCATCATCAAATAGCTTTATTCGACGTTTTCAGTCATAAAAGCACACAGTTATACACAAACATTAAAAACAATAGAACACCATTGGATAGTGCATAAAATACCATAAAAACGTTAATTACAATTTTAGTTCTTGACATTTCGTCAATATATGTCGAAAAGAACCTCACGCTGAACATACTATAAGTTTCGAGACCCAAAACATTTTCCTGACTTTAAAAACTACCATTATTAAAATATTTACCAAAATACATAGCTTTAGTAACAACCGACTTTAAATTCATAGTAATCTTATTTACCCCCCACAATAAAACTAGGCGATACACCCGTCCTGCTTATCAATTCAGTGTCTTTTACTAAGCCTTCTAAAATCACACATCAAATTTTCGTTGCGAACAAGCCTTGATTATCCAAGCCCACCCCAGGAATTTAGCCATTGCTATGGTTATTGCTTCCTTTGTATCACTTCTTAATATTCTGACTGCTTGGAACGCACCTCTTATTCCCAATAACTTGCATATAGGGCGCAGCCAGGCCCGGCGTGGGGCATGGTAACCTGCACATTCAAACAAAAAATGGCCCATTGTTTCCTTTTTAATCATACAAACTGGGCACAACTCACTATGTGCATTAGACCACTTGTTTGTGAAAACTCTTATAGGTAAAGTACCTATCCTGAACTGAAAATACAGTTTCCGCTCTAGGGGTTTAAGAATGCAGTCCCAATAATATTCAAGCTTCGGCATTGGTTTATGCTCTAGAAAAAATCCCGTTAGGGATGAGGAATCAAACCTGGCTTCCGTACAGTTAAGGACCTTTTCCCAGTATTTAGCCTTTAAAATCTTTTTGGGTGGGAAAACATTATTTTTCGGGTCCTCCCATAAATGGCTCATGCCGAGTTCCACCAGAGATCGTTTTAACTCCCTGAGCCATTTTATCTGGTGCTGCGTGTCTGCCTTAATTACGTCTAAAAATCCAGCTGCATAATCTGCTAGTTCTGGGGTGGACCACAGCCTGCGCCAATACAAAGAGAGGCGAATTTTTGCTAGGTGTGCTATAGGCTTCCTCCCCAGATCATACAACAGTGGATATGTAGGTGTACTTTGCGGCAGTCGAGTAATGTGCCTAAAAAACTTGTTTTCGGAGATTGAGAGTTTAGATAAATCCTCATATCCCCAAAGCTCAGCACCATACAATGCAGAGCCCATTACCTTCATATTATATATTTCTAGCACTGGACTTATTGGCTTATGAAAGGAGGAATTGAATTCTCTTTGGAGTGCTCCTGATAATTGCCGATGTTTTAGGGTTGAGATATCAAGTTGGTGCGCCCATTTTAGCCCTTCCTGAATGATCACTCCCAAATAGGTAAATTCCTTGACTTGCTCTAGTAGGAGATTACTCATATATATACCACCCCTAAAAACCCTATGCGGATTAAAAACCATCATCTTTGTCTTTGACACATTGACCTCCAAGCCACGCCTTAAGCAGAACTCCTCAAAAATGGTAAGTGCTCTTTTGAGTCCGCTTGGTGTCTTGGAAATGATCAATGTGTCATCCGCAAACATTAGTATCGGCACTTTTACTCCTGCTAGAGTGGGGGCATCAGTTGGAGTCGCCAGCATGAAATCCACTATCCCGTCAATATATAGACTAAATAGTGTTGGGGCCATCACACAACCCTGCCGCACCCCCTTTCAACTGGGAAGGGTTCTGTGAGCTCTCCCTGTTTACCCCACCTAATCTTGGCAGAATTAGTCTCATGTAACCGGGCCACTAAGGTCAATAGGTCTAGGGGTAGGCCCATCTCCTGCAGCACCTGCCAAAGTTTTCCACGCGGTACGAGGTCAAATGCCGACCGGAGGTCGACAAAGACCGCATACAGACTTCCTTTACCCAGCACAACTGTCTTCCAAAAAAGTAAGGTGAATCTAAATACCTGATCAATTGTGCTGGTGGAGGATCTAAATCCAGCTTGAAAAGAGGATAAAATACTAAATTCATCAATCCAGCACTGTATTTTGTTTAGGACCAACCTACCCATAATTTTTTGAGCAGCATCTATCAAACTTATTGGTCTGTAATTACCTGGACGCGCTCTATCCCCTTTCTTAAAAACGGGAATAATTTCAGCCTCGGCCCAGGAAGTTGGAACAGCAGCACCCCGGGCTATAGAGTTTGTTAGCAGGTAAAAATACATACCCCAACTCTCAATATCATAATGGAATACATCCCCCGGGATGCAATCTGGGCCCGATGCCTTACCAATTTGGATAGCTTTGAGCACTCGCTTTACATCTTGCATAGTAAAATATATCTCCTTAAAAAAACATTTAATAAAACTACAATCTAAGTCTCTCACTTCAACAGCATACTGGGGCTTAAAATAGTTAACCCACTCTTGCTGGGCAACAAAATTCGAGGGTGCTGCAGCACGTCCCCCACTGCCCCATTTATAGACATCCCAGAACTGTTTTGTATTTCTCCCTGCACAAGCGACCCGGAGTTCCTCCCAACGACTGTTATCCCAGGTCTTTTTTGCCTTAGCTATTGCTATACGATAACTAGCTCTTGCTTCTTGAACTGGCAACAAAGCACCCGCTTTATGGCCCTACCTACTGCTACACGTGCCTCTTTACAGTTTTTATTATACCATTTATGAATTTTTTGGGTAGGTGCCTTACTAGCATTACCTCCCTTGATAAAATAAGATCGTAGATGGTTAAAAAAAATGGCATGTATATTGGTAGAATCATCGGGCGCCCCCTGGTTCTCAGCACACACCCTCAACTTCTGGATGGCACAAGCCAGCTCTTTACCAATACTATCTAGTACATCAGGTAGCTTTGATATACTCGCCCACTTAAGGCGCCTCATATCGTTCGACTGAACAACCTCTGCGGTAGCATACATCACACTTGTTTTGTGCCCAGTCTTGGACTCTAATAGGTCCCAGTCCAAGCATAACGGATTGTGATCACTTTCCATTCTAACCTGAACCCGCATATCCTTTATCCTACACCATAGCGTCAAACTTACCAACACATAATCTATCCTGCTACTGCTATATCCATTATCGTAGGTATTAGTTCCTGTTTTATCTGATGGCGTACGGCCATTTACAGCCCGTAGGCCCTTCTCTATACAAATGGTGTTAATTTGTATCACTACTTCAGTCCATCTTTTTATTGGTTCAAGCTCAAGTCTCGGTATATCCCACTTAATATCTTCCTCTTCCACGAAATTACCTTCCTCCCACAAAAGGGGCTCAAACGTCACATTCAGGTCTCCCCTATCACAATATTCGAAGTCATTCTACTATCCTCTAAAAGGGTATCTAGGGCGGTAAGAACACCTGACCTTTTCCCCCTGGTACCACGTATATAAATATTAAATAAATTCAATATTACCTTTTTCCCTCTAGACAGTTGCACCCACTGGATATCCTTATTAACTGTCGGTATATCTTTTACATCCAGACCTAGGTTCTGTTTTACCCATATTATCAGACCCCAGACGGTCTCCCCTTTGGTCCTTTTGATGCTGGGATAAAGGAATTTAAATAACCTAAACAAAAAGAGGGCTTTCTGCCCAAGTCTCCTGAAAGAGGCAGATATCGAAAGCTTCAATAAAACTATGCCAATCTGGGCAACCCAGTTTGGATCCTAGTCCTGCAATATTCCAGGATAGTAATGTTCCCTTCAAATCCACAACCTGGGGATTACCGCACAATGTTTGATCCTTACCCATCATATTCGTGTCCTGTTCATTGGATGCCCTATCCAGGAGATCTAAGTCATCCTTTGATAAATAAACTGGTTGTGGCATACTCTCTATTATCTCCCCTAAATTTATGGGTTCTGGGTGCAGCCATTCTACTCTTGTGAATATATTATTTACACTGACGGATCTGCTCAACCGGCCATAGGGAGTAAGCAACAATACAGCGCAGCGTGTGCTATCGTTAAAGGTCGCATGCGGGATGGAAAGTTCCATCCAAGTTGCACTAAAACGCAATCTCTAGGAGACTGCACGGCTCAGTTGGCAGAACTAAAAGCACTGATACTGGCACTTGTAAATACGGATCACGAATTCCCCACACTAAATGTGTGTGATTCCTTTTACTGTGTACAGTCGTACAATGAGTACTTACATCATTGGGAACTAAACGGGTTCAAAGATGCAAAAGGTGGCACAATTAAGCATAAAATGCTATGGGAACAGGTAGTTGAGTTGAAGAACGAACTACCAATGGCTCACGTGATACACACACTGAGTCATTAGCGTGATGTTGTTCACGTTGAAGGGAATTCATTGGCTGATAAAGCCGCAAAAGGGGCTGTGCGAACGGCTTCCGTAGCTGCAATCACTCGTTCAAAAACGAGAATAGACGGTGAGATTATGGTTGCTGTCATTGCTTCGGGCAAAGGCAGCTCAGCAGTGCCAAAGAAATTTCCACTCAAGTACTCCTACAAGTTAGATGCACACAACATTCCTTATGCTCAAATTCCTGGAGTGGGGGATAGAGTAATACCAAATATGGATTGTAGACATGGTTTGATTGTTGCAGCACACGAGGGTTTGGGTTCTGCGCATACAGGCGTTACGGCGACTATTTCCTTGTTGAAACAGCGCTATTGGTGGCCAGGTCTAGCGAAACAAACTAAAGAATATGCCTTGAAATGTGACATCTGTCAACAAATGAAAGGCTCCACAGTAACACGCCCGGCAGAGACAACATTATTAAAATCTGACAAACCTCTTGCTTGTGTTTATCTGGACCACTGCGGCCCTTTACAATCGGATGGGGCTTACAAGTATATCTTGGTGGCAGTGGCTTCTTGCTCCAGATTCCTATGGGTTTGGCCTCAGAGCTCGGCTGACGCTCGAACTGTTATAAAAGATTTGCCAGTCTTTATAGGGACATACGCAGTTGGCACGTTAGATTCTGACCGTGGCCCGGCGTTTAGCTCTCGGACTTACAAAGAGGCCATGGAAGGTATGGGCGTAGCATTGCGGGACTCCTCTCCGTACCATCCTGAGGGAAATTCGGTTGTGGAGAGGAAGAACCGGGACTTAAAGCAATCTTTAACAGCTAGGGTATTAGGCAAGGGCGGTAGTTGGGTCAATCACTTATATGGGGTTCAGAGAGCACTCAACAATCAGCCAAGAAGTTCTCTAGGGGGTGTCACTCCATATGAGGTCCTATTTGGGACGAGAATGTTGGTAGCTGATCTTGATTGTGAAGGCACAGTGGCGAATGGGAAACCATTTGATATCCATGATCGTTTGGCTGTTTTACAGGATCTAAATGAATCCAGAACAAGACAAAGTAACGTCAACACCAAACAAAAAGCCACTGGGGAAGTCAAGGAAGACACGGCAAGACCTGTCTGGATCCCAAAAGTCTGGGATCTGGTCAGAGAGAAAATAGCGGACAAGAAAGAATTCAGGCCATCCTACAGAAAACCTGTACCGGTCCTAGCAGTACAAGGAACAAGAACTGTACTTCTGCCGCCTCTTGCTGGGAAAAATGAGAAAAGATTTGTCTCAATCGACTTAATCAAACCACACTATGTGGCTGATACTGAATAGTAGGCCTTGTGGACTCCACAGTAGCAGACGCCCTCCTCTCGCTACAATCCAAGAAGTTCAAACAGAAAGACTCACGTTTGAAGAGCCTCCTGTGCGGAATGAAGGACTAAGAAACAATGCTATGGAACTAGTTTCTCTTGAACCAGAAGTTCATCTTCAAAATGAAACTCAAAATAACCAGGTTGCAATAAGACCAAATACGGATGTTTACATCAACATGCCTCGACGAGAGCAAAATGCGATTTCAACAAATCCCAATGCAATTCCTACAATTGATCGAACTGCTTCTGGCTACTTCATGAACTTTGATACGTTTTCTTTGGATCCAAGCAAACCGGAAACGACGCCAGCCGAAAAATCACGCAAACCGCAAGCAAAAGACTTTCTAAACTTTCTTAAAAAGACTTACCTGGTATCGCCTTGGTTAGAACTTTGGGTAATTACTGGGATTCTATTTTTTCTTTTCTGGCTAGGCTTAGTAATAACTTTTAGCATGCTTATTAATGGACAATACCGTCATCAAAACTCTACAGCCCAGAAAGTTAATTTGATTTTAAAACCACATCAATCTTCACATCGTGAACAAAGAGACTTGTCATCAGTGAACATCACAGCGGTTCCTATACCGGACGGTATAGTTTGGGACAAGGTTGATTTCGAAATATTCGGTCCTACTGAACTTTTAAAAATATCTCATATATTTAAGATTTCATTAAGTGATCTCATTACCTCCAGTACATTTTCTGATGATTGGGACTCTGAAACTGTTAATAATATGTTGTCTGATTTAGAAAAAACTGCTGTATTTCCAAATACTGAAATGTTAGAAGGTAATTCAGACTGACACTTTGTACTGTTACTAACATTATGGTCATCATTTCTTGCACACATCTATTTCACCTAGAAATGTTTTTGAGTACCACCAGTGGGAACATTGCCCTACACCACCTAAAAGTAGTTCAGCAGCATTTGCACAAAACTTTTAATATTTTTCAGGGTTCAACACCACAGACCCGACCTCATATTATTTTAAGGTTACACCGACATTGGCACTGAAAATTATGCTGACAAACACCAAACAGATTTACTCTGCTTCCTTTATTGCCCAACTGTCTGAACAGAGTTTTGACCTCTGGAAGGACACAATAGACTTAAAATCAGTCTGGGGTTCTAGGGACTGGCAAGTCCAGGGAACAGAAGGGCTATTTAGAGCATGCCTCATTCCACAGCAGATGATATTTCTAAATGAAACTGTGCAACAGACATCCTGTCTTGGATTAGCCAAGATAAAGGACCTGAACACACCTCGGTTTCCAACACCATTACAGGGGTGGCAAAATTCGACTTCACAGGAAGGGGCAACAGTAGATGACATTTTACAGAACAATAGATCAGACCCTAATTGGAAAGAATGGGTGGTTTGGTCCTTAGACACGAACATATGTCATAAAAGATTCTTGGGTATCACTGAAGGGTACAATATCCATAGGCCAGACCCACGTTATGTACAAAAAGAACACCCAGGGGTAGTGACATCCTACAGTGTTGGGAAGTTGTGCCTTGATTGGCTAGAAACCTCAACACTCACAGAAGTGAAACAACACTTAGCCTTACTCTCACAAGACATGGATCTTAGGGATTTTTTACAAGGTCCCAAGAAACAACATCAGAAACGTTTCATATATGCCGGTATTTATGCTGCCTATAATGAAAATTGGAAAATATCCCAACAAGAGGCCGCAGAGAGAATACGGGAAATAGACTGTATTAACTTAGAAAAATCATTGGCTGTGGTAGACAATGGGTTAACAACTTTGTCCTCCAGAATATATTCTTTGGGCAACATTGTGTCTTCGGCGATAGACATCCTAGAACAAGATTTGGCCATATTACAACACGGGCAATCTCAATTACATTCTATCATGTTATTGAGCTGGACGCTGCAATCTTTGCGTGCAGGCTTTGTGCCTTGGCGTTTTATAAACAGCACGTCTCTGTTTTCTGAATATAATCTAACAGATAAACAGGTTGAAATGGCACAAAGGGGAGCTAAATATACAATGCGTATTGAAAAACTGGACCGACTACCATTTACAGTGGCGGAAGCTCCGTCTACTGAATGGCTTATCCATGGCCACAACTCTACCGGTCACTACTTTTCAATTTCAATATTGCCTTGAACAAAGGCAGGCGGGCAAATACGAAAAGATGGGTAAGGGATTTACCATATAGATTCCGATGCCGGAGTGGGGATCGAGAAGTGTTTCTTAGTGGTACAAACTGCAAGAACGCTTTGAGCGGTTCTCATGTGCCGGGATATTTCATTGCACGGAGCGCGTGTAATGAGTCGGTAGCAAACTTCTCCTGCCACATGAAAGGGACTCCAGCTGCCGTGATTAAACCGGTGTTCGAGCTGCTCTCGAATGGGAGTTACTTGATGCTGAACGATCAAGGTTTCTGTGGTATGCTTCCGGGCATTGCCTATCTGGTCACTGTGAACTCCAGGGTTACTTGCTGTATGCAAGTATTGTTTCCTCCAACAAGTACAGTCAGGGAGGCACCGTTATGGCCTTCGTTGAATGTTTCTCTTATACAATTTGATACTTTGAGCCGACTGAAAGCCATGCTTTTACAGCAAACCATACCCTTAACCTCCGCTCGAGAGACCTTTGATCTTCGAATCGCAAGGACCTCGACTGAGATACAGGCACTTATACGTACAAACTTCCCCATTCATTTCGCAGACATGGTGGGTCGTATCTTTAATATGTCTGATACGAGTGGTATTGTACACCTATTTAAGACCATAGGGTCAGGACTTCTTAGCACCTTTCAGACAATCCTCGGAGTTATTCCAAACTTTATACACTCCGTATTTGGAAGCATTTTTGGAGGTCTACCTCTAATCCTGCTATCAATAGCGGGAATCCTGAATGTCATTTACCTGCTACGCAATGGACGGCCCAATCACCAACGAGATGGCAAAAGCGCTCCTGGAGCGTAAATACCGTGAACGCATGGTACAGCATCTGGGCACACTTCGCCTACGGGAACTGAGCGCCTCTTGGTTCCTATCGTTTAGACCAATCTGGATGGACTGCATCTTACCTGTTCTTCGATGCCTGTTTTGCGGTGACGAATGCGTGTTGGACCTCTGTCTGACACTTGCGACGGACACGCCTATGGACTTGAATACCAGGCTGGAACCCTTGAGGTCTCATGCTCGGCAATGTCCCCAGCGTATTCCTATCCTAACACCCGCATTCCTTGAGAATCTGCAGGTGCCTTTCACAACTGGAGTGAGCTTTAGCTCCACCACTGGCACCACTTGCACCTAGGTATCAACAACAGCACCGGCTGCCTCTACACCAGTTGTTGGCAGTACTGAATATCATCTGTGCTCGATTGACGTACTCTGCGAGGTGTTACAAGGACCGTCCCCTGCAGCAGCAAGCAGCGATGATGTTGCATCTCCCAGCCAGGACATTTAATCTATAATTGGCTCATCGTGTGCTGGGAAAAAATTCGGATTTTCCTTGTCATTTCAAAATTGACTAAATTTGGAACACTTCCTAAAATGTACACATTCGCTAGAAAAAGCATGGCCTTCTAAAAGCTTTTAGGGGTTCAACCTGTATAAACCAACTCGTTTAAGACTGTGACTTGTGGAACAATTTTAAGAAGTAATTTTTCAGAGAACATTTTTTCCTTTTTAAACTGTTTTTTAAACGATTTTAACGTTTTAAAAAGAAATATTTTAAATGGCTCATTGATAATTTTATGCGCTGACACCTAGTAAAATGAGTGTTTTCCTTGCATATTATTATTCACTATTCGGAAGAGGAGTGGGTGTTATGTTTCATATAGGTACCCTAATATAGGCCCAGGGAACCTCATACCCTTTCACCTACATCACCTCCCCTACATTACACAGTAACAAGCCTTTTAAGGATTGAACGCCTTTTATAGACTGAACCTTTTACCTAGTTCTAGGCCTGGGTGCAGAAGGAGGGTTTTCCCTGAACAATAGTGTTCTATGACTTCATCTTTAGACTGACACCGCAGGAATGAATATTCATAAGGCTACTTGAAAACCAGGCAGGGGCTATACACCACCTTCCTAATATCTACGCACAAGGTTCATCACATACGTCATCCTCATACCCAACAATGGCTAACACAAGAACAAGGGACTCTATATACTTTTCTGTATAAATACAGCACCTCTGCTATCAGTAGCCAGAGGGAACCGAGACTTCCAGGCTGACACACTGACCAGAGACGCTGAGGCTCCTGCATGCAGACGCTCCAGCTGACAGTGGTCTGAACATCCCTTGCGGGGTGTCCTACTCGAAACCAAGAAGGGCTCCTACATTCTCACACTTCAGGTAATGGGGTTTGACTAAACCTTAGAGGGATTCTCGGCTTCACACCTACTCACATGCTAGGTACACTTAGGTACAACTAGATAGGCATCGTAGGAGTACGCGCTTTCTTTTATCATGCATTTTATATTCATGTATTTATTCATGTTTATTACAAGATGGTAGAACTGTACTATCCTTTTATATTCATAGTACTGCTAATCATATATCTCTGCTACTGTCTAATGGTTGTTGCAGCTCATATATTTTACACGAGAATAACAACTGTTCAATAAATCCTTATTGAAACGCCCAGACTGTTTATTCTGTGTATCTCTGAGATAAACTAAATTAGCACGAGTGACTGAGTGAAAAGTAGTACATTGTTTCCACGATCTTGAGGGATCAGGGTAGTCATGTTCTGAGGTTGCCAGAAACTAATCTCTCCCTGATAAGAGGAGACACTAGTGGCACTGTGAGCTAGCTTAAATGTGAACAGGCTAACATTTCTTGGTGGGGGTGTACGAAACCAGTATGCCACCAATCCCACAGTTTGTTATCCAAACGCGCAGGTCCTGCATGGGTACTATAGGAACTACACAACAGCATATAACAGCTGGCGACGCACTAGGCCCCCATTCTCCCCCCGGCTACGCTGCTCGAGGTCTATCAGTTGGGCCTCGAACCACAGAAGCGACTCCTGACAGAGTTTACGCGACGCCACGCAATAGGAGATGTCAATGCCCCGTATCGTCGGCTTCATAGCTTCCCATATGGTCTTGGCTGCATCCACTGACCCCACGTTCGTCTCCAGATATCGCTCAATCGCCTGGTGCATGTGTATCTGATGTTTCTCATCCTCTCGTTGCCAAGGGGAGAGGCGCCATCGAAAGGCCTGCCTCTTGGGGCCTATGTATCGTTAGTGCCACTGGGGAATGGTCCGACAGACACCTTGGCAGGATCTCTGCAGAGCTCAGTCTGTGTACAACACTGGAAGGCATAAACATGTAATCAAGACGGGAGTATGAGTCATGTGTACCCCTGTTCCTCCCGGTGAAGTCTCCTCCATGTATCCGTCCAACCCAATCTGTCCACAAGGGAGCCCAGCTTTGTGACTTGGTGTGCGTAGGTGCACCCTGTTGCTCGCCATCAATCCTTAGCCAGGTCCATGACGTAGTTCCAGCCCCCTCCCACCTTCTGCTAGTCCCTCCAGTATTTCAGACCAAAGGGTCGTGAGACGCTCCACCAGACCCCACGACAATGGCGGGGGGCATATTTACTACCCAACACCAATCATTCCCCATGTAGGGTACCCATAATAAAAACGTATCTTCCCTGTGTATCCATCCATGATTTATCATGCTTATATGGGACCCTGCAATGAATCAGAATTGCGACTCCCCGGGACCCCCTAGTGAAACCCGAGTGGAAAACTTTAGTAAATCCATATCTAAGAAGACACCGTGTTTTGGTTCCCATCAGGTGGGTCTCCTGAAGCATCAGGATATCGGCTTGACATCGTTTGGCTTGGTGGAGTATGGTGCCTCGTTTTATTTTATCCAGTGCCCCTCTCACATTCCAGCTGACCATCCGGAGCCCGCCCCCGGAGCATGTGCCTTATCTATGGGGCCCACCATAAACAGACCAATGACTGCAAGTGCGTGTGGTGTGCGATGACAACTAGGTAGGCTATTGTAGTGTATCGGTGCAGCGCAAATAACAAAAGTTCTCCAACTCCCCCCCCCCCCCGTCCCCTCCTATACCTCAAAACTGTTGAAGTACCAGTGGGGGTGGCGCGCGGGACCCCAATGGGAGCCCCCTGCCCGCCCCTGCCAATGATTCCCCCTTAACCAGCCCATGAGCAGCAGGCTTTCCCCTCGACTATAGAGAGTCTGGTAAAGGTACTAGCCCCCGCTCTTGCCCCATCAGCCTGTGTTCGCTCCTCAAATGACCTCCCCTTGCAGCAACTAGGATGCCATAGTCCCGTGTTGGGGCGTCTAGGTTTCTCTATTAGGGTCACTGCGGGACTTGGAGCGTCTGCTTGATCTCGATCGTCTGCTCCCTTTTATTTTGGGCTTTGGCGGTCTGCGGATTACGTCACTGGACGATGAGTCCAATTCCAGCCGGGGCGGTGTATTAGGCCAAGCTTTCACTGTTTCATCTGTCCAGGTAAAAACTTCATTTGGCTTCTCAAAGAAGAGTGTGCAAGACTGATACGCCACCCTCAACCTGGCTGGGTATAGCAAAGCATATGGAAGTTTCAAGTCCCAAAGGCGGGCCTTAGCAGCCGTGAAGGATTGTCGTTTCTGCTGGACTAGCCTCGTGTAGACCGGAAAAATCAGGATGCGGCTGGAGGCGTAAGTGGACTCCTTTTGTCTGGCTTGCTTTAATATCCTGTCTCTGTCATGATAATTTAAAATCCTGGCGAAGACTGGTCTTGGCTTGGCTCCTGCGGACGGCTTCTGCATCAAAGCCCTGTGAGCCCTCTCGAATATGAAGCAGCGTGACAACGAGTCTGGGGGAGCCAGTCCGCAAGCCACTGAGTTAAGAAACGCTCCATGTCATTACCTTCACACCCCTCGGGGGAACCCCACAAAGCGTAAGTTGTTCCTTTTGGCCCTGCCCTCCGCATCTTCTACACGGGACGCCAGTCCTCTCGTTAGTCTCCAGAGTGGTCACTTTCTTTTTCAGGGTAGTGATAGTATCCTCAACTTCGGAAAGTCTGGTTTCGGTCTCCGTAATGCGCTCCACTGCATTACGCAGGTTCTGCCTGATGAGCATGATGTCCGAGCCCACCGCACCAATCTTAGCGTCTAAGGTATCTCTGGCTTGCTTTATGGCTGCCATTAATGTGGCGTTATCTGGCATGACTCCGGCCGTGCCTCCCTGTTCCGACGTCGGGGCCCCTGCGCCTGGGTATCGGTCTAAAGTGCTCTGCTTGGAGGGGCCCCCAGGTACCGTGTCTTTCATCATGATGGCGTGCCCTACCGGGCTTCAGTGCCAGGCACGGAAGTCCCGAGTGTGCTCTGATGGTGACCCGAGCCAGCCCTTCGTTGTTGGCTGTGCCGGTGCTGCCTGCGGCGTGGGGGGTTCACACTTACCCCACTCTGTCGGACTCGGCCCGCTACTTTTCGGGCAACCAAGGTCTGAGATGAGGACTCCCACCCACAAGCCGCACTGGGATCTAACCCGGCCGCTTCCGCGGGCAGTCGTACCCCCTCCCCCCTACTAGCGGGTGCCCCGCTCCCCGTCCGGTCGCTGATCTGGACTGTTGTTCCTGGTCATCTCGGGCCCCAGCCCGGATCTAGGTATGCAGGTAACTTCCTTTCTGCTGGGCAGTCTCTGTTAGGTATATTCCCCCCTTCCTGCAAGCCTCCCTCTCCGTGTGCGTTGAGGCCTGCTGGGCCCCGGCCCCTCCGATCACTCCCACCGCCCCGGCGAGCCGGTGCCCGGCAGAGTCCAAGAATTGAGGTAGTAGGCCTCATCCGACTCAGCTAGAATGTGGCAGGGCTACCGCCCAGTATCTGGCCTCCGGGCCCGCCCTCAACTGTTTCTGGGGCCGCAGGTCCGAGCAAGGCTCCCCGAGTCCGTCCGATGCCAGGCCCCGTCATGCAGCTTTCTGCTGTCTGCTGCTCAATCTGGCCGCCGATTATGAGGGCCCTCTTCTGGTCTCCCACCCTGAATGTCACTCACCGGGCCGCTGTCCCGATCCTCCCAGCTCTGTGCGCACTCCAGCCACCTCTGCTGAGACTCCCCAGGGACCCCCACGAGTCGTCGAAACGCCCAGCGGACCCTCCCAGCCGTGGCACTCTTGGCAGATCCTCTACCGCAGCTCCCGCCTTCAGCGGCCGCCCAGGGTTCTCCACCGCAGTATTCCCACCAGGCCGCACTGCCAGGAGCCCTCAGTCGCCGCTCCGGTTCACCAGGACTTCTTCCGGCGCTCCCACTTGCCGCAACCGCCGCCCTCCGCAACCACACTGTCGGTGGAGGTCTTTTACACAACTAAATGACTGATGAGGTAGGATATTTGAGAGAATATTTTGATAGGCTGCGGGAGCTCGCCTAATGCGCATCTGCCATGTTGGACCGCTAGGCCACGCCCCCCAGAACTTCTTTTTTTGATTGTTTTCAGCTCTTAACACTAGCGCCCGTGTTTTAAGTCGCTCGGAGCTCCGACGGCCCTGTAAATGCTTGCTTAACTTTTATCTACATGCCTGCTTTCATGTTTTACCATCGCGGCCACATCAGGAGGCCGTGAGCCTTTTCTTTTATCAGCACGGCACCCGCTTCACGGCCGCCGCTGCATGTTTAAGCATGGCGGCCACTTCTGGAGGACATGCATTTTTTAGTTTATAAGCACAGCGCCAGCTTGTTTCTACTTGTTATGGTTGCCCTGGATACTTTGTTTTCTAATATAGGCGATATAGATTTCTGTTAATGCGCATCCTTCGTTCTCCTGTACTGAGAACCCTCCCCCTAGGGGACAAGGATAAGTTCAGAGGGTGAAATTACAAGTGTGCAGTAAACTGCTTCCGAGCAGGCACTTCCCTCACTGCTCCTCTGGTGCTGTCAGCTGGGGCTGTGTTCACCGAGACATGAAGGCTAGCAGAGCGAGGTGACGTTCATAAAGGAGTCAAGGAAGAAGCACATGCTGCCATATGGTTTCAGTGCTTCTATAAAAGTTCAATTCACGTCAACTCTCATGCTATTTAGGAATTTCCCACTGCTTGTTAGCATTGATCGCTGACCTCAGAGAATTCAATGCAATTTCAAACTGGAAATCTTGTTTTTTGTTATGATGCCATATTTAATACAGGATGGCAAGATCTCTTAATGCGCTTGAGAAGGCACAATTGCGCTAGCGCCGTCATGTCGGTTGCATCATGTTCTCGTATTTGTCTCCTATAAAGTGGTCCGTTTGGTAAAAGGGACAGCTTTAGCTGGAATACCACACTGAGTAGCGTCACTCGGCATTTTTTGCATTTAAGTATAGCGCAAATTCGACGCTAAGGTATTGGAGACCTTTACATGAGCTTCAGTTACATTACTCACGGACAAATATGAGGGCTTGTGTTTCAGGCCATCAATCTACCATATCCCCATCCATAATGCTTCTTTTGCCTCCTAGCCGCCGCCCATGATGCTTCTTTTTTCTCCCACCCACCCTCGTCTGTGTTTCATCTCCACCCCAACCACCCTCGTTTGTGTTCGGCTTGTACTTCTGTTACAAGCGCGGCATAGATTGTGACGAAAAGGGCTTGATCGGAGTGCTTTACAAGAGCACCATTTGCATTACAAATGGACACATTCATAGGCATGCAGAGATTGAGTGATTTACCCAGAATCACAGGATGTTGAGCCTCCCACCGGCCGAGACTTGAACCCGGTTCCCTAGCTTTAAGATCAGTCACTCTAGCCCTTACACCACATCCTCTTCCCTCGAGATCAGCATGCAAGATGGCTGGCACTCCTTTGGAACGCACAATTAAAATGCATTCCCATGATGCGTTCCAAAGCAGCGCCGGACATCTTGCTTTTATATGACACTTGTGATAGACTCGTTGGCGCTCCTTTTCATCAAGGCTGCTAAACAAGACCTGTGGCATGGAGTATTCGCACAGCCTTGCCAAGTGTCACACATCTCGCATTACATTAACGCATTTTAAGTTACATTACCGCATGTAAAGTAATTGTCAAGCAAATCAGCGTACTTAAAAGCTGAGCGTATTACCAGTTTGCATGGTTTGTGGAGTCCGATATTTCGTAAGGTTACCGAAGCACAAAGCAGACGGTGCACAACAGCCAATGCAAGTTCTGCTATGCTTTGATGGGACCAGGCTGGTTCACCCTGTTTGGACTGTTATGCATGTGTTATGTAGGTAGGCTGCAAACACAAGGAGATGATGGACGGAGCGCTGAAACTTTTCAGACACTCACCCCCAGTCACAGATCTGGGTTGAATCCATCATCATTCTTGAGCTCACTTCGCCTACCTCCCCCGGCACTTATTGGTCAGTATAGTACGCACGTGCGTGCAGCCGTATGGCCTGCCCAAAACAACAATGTTTACTACTGCCAGGCGGTTTGTGCAGTGTTAGTGTTGCTTAAGGGAGAAATTCAGCAGCCGCCTCGTGTGGACAGACAGTGACCGGGACTGAAAGGCTCCAGTCGGCGCAGGCAGGATGTTTTCAATTTCAAATTCCTGCTGCAGCCAGCCTGGGCCACCAGGAATTGCTGCAGCCGGAATTAAATTAAAGGACAAGGAAGTCCTCCTCGACACATGCTGCCTTCCCCTGCTGGCGGGGGGGGCGGTGTTCTCCGTTGGCTGTGTCCAGTCATGGTAAGAAGAGGTGCCGAGGGTCTAAAGGCTCTGAAGACAGCGTGCCACGCCATGCCCTCTTCAAATGTGGTGAGTATTTCACATTTGATTTCTGATCGCTGTTTGAGATAATTTAAGTGCTAAAACTTAGTGCTATAATACAGTTCTCCCCCATCACATGTAAATTTTGCCTAAAAAAGAGACATTCTAGGTTGAAATTGCCGATCCTGTGTTGACTTATTACAGTTTGTGCAAAAATAGGATTCTGGTGTAAACAAAGACCATTTGATAACAGCGATTCTCGTAAAGGATCAGAATATTGTGGTGGTCTGCGTATCTGTCTCGTGCTCGGCATCGAATTGTAACGTTTGTGATGGTTCCATGCCGAGGACGTGAGAGACCGTTGGCGAGTGGCTTGGCTGCCCGGACAGCTCGACGTTATCTCCGACAAATAAATTACATTAATTTCCTACCTGCATGTCTTCGTTGTCCTTCATCTCGACATATTTTGGCGACGAGTGAACGAGCTGTCCACACGGACCCATCGCAGGAAGGTTCACGGAAAAATCAGCTGCTCAAGGCGTTCTATTGCCAGCGAAGAAATCCAGTATCTTGAACGGAAAAGTGGTGCATCATCGATGGACATAAGCTAAGTGGGCATTGGTATCGAGTTTGGGAAGTTGTGCAATCTCGCGTACAACGGAGTATATGCAATTAAAAAGGAACATTCGCAGATCTATCGGGGCAGGCAAGCGGTGGAACGCACTCACGGCGTTGTGAAACGCATCGTATTTGATGTACGTGAGAAACGTGGCAGCCATATTTGTTAAGTTTTAGCAGAATCAACTGCGTAAATGCATACGGGGCACACCTGAATCTTAAACGGCCATAAAGTTAAGAAGCCCAATCGCTGACACGTACAGCTGTTTTGAACTGCGTGTCGCACTTAAAGGAAAAAACATTGAGGTGGATATAAGTGAAAAAACGCTGACAAGCACAGCATCTTGGTGTTTCTTGTTGAAACATATTTCACTAGTGTGAAACTGTTCTTCGAAGGCAAATCTGCGTGTCAAGTATTTCTAGAATACGCTGACACGCTTATTTTGGAAATGAATACACATTATTAAAAAAAATTATTTTAAGTTTAGTGTTTTTGATTTGTAAGCAAAGTGCATAGGTATTTAATAAGGAGGAAAGTATAAAATGCAGGCTGTTTCCCCCCCCCCCCACCAAATTTTTTACAAACACCCAGAGAGCCACCAGTGCCATGGAAGGAGTGGTTTGAGGGTTTTGAAACGTATCTGGCTGCAATTGGAGCTATTCTTTATCGCTCAGAGAGGAAGAAATACCTTCTACTCCATTCTTTAGGTTTTGAGGGAAGAGCAATTTTTAAACATTTACCGGAAGCTAATGCGGCAAAAGAGGAATTAGATGATTATCAAATAACTAAGGAAGTTACAAGTGCGTTTTGATGTCCAACCCAGGATGGTGGTGGTGAGACATAAATTTGTTTAAAAGAGTACAGCAGCCTAAAGAAGATGTGCCTAATGAAGATGTGGATGCATACATAACAGCACTCAGGAGATTGGTGTCTGAGTGTCAATTTGAGAATTTTTGTGATCAGTTAGTCAGAGACCAGTTCATTGGTCACTGCATTGACAAACATTAAACAAATTACTTTCCACAGGAAACCCTTCATTAGAGTCGACTATAAAAGTGGCAAAGAGTATAGAAACTTCCGGGATTTCAGCGAAAGAACTGGATTCAAAGAAAGGAGAGTTAGTAGGTGCTGTCAACTCGAACTATAACAAGTTACAGGAGGAGAGTAGACAGCAAGATGGACAAAAAAGGTTTTTTTCACAACAGTATATATGTTTCAGATGTGGGAATCGTAGTCACACTCGTGGTAATAGACTGTGTCCTGCAATAAACGTTGTGTGTAGAGTGTGCAATAAACGTGGTCACTTTGCAAAGGTGTGCCAAAGTCAGAAGAACAAACAGACAACCACTATCAAATGCGTCACAGATGACCGTGAAAGAGAAGATATAGTCAATATTGGAAGAGACTTAAGGGACATGGTTATGGTGGTTAAAACGGATGACATAATAAGTGGAGATCCGAACTCGTGTGTTAATGCTCTTGTTGACATTGTAGTTGGGGGAAAGACTGTAACATTATTGGTGGATTCTGGTGCACGTATAACCATGATAACCCATGAACATTTCACCAGAACATGGGCAAAAAGAATCTTGTCACCTCCTGACCGCAAAGCAGTATCATATGAGGGGCGTAGCATAAATCTTTGTGGATATATAGATGACATTTTAGAGTTCAAAGGGCATAAAATTGCTGGTAGGATTTACGTCGTGAAGGAAGGTTTAAACATCCTGGGGTGGTTTCACCAAGGACTATCTGGTATGGTTCTTAAACCTGGAACATCTGGACAAGTTTTAGCTATTAGAGATGATCCTGAATTAGAAAACATTATGAACCGGTATCCTCGCGTGTTCTCAGGTGAATTAGGAAAGATTTCGAGGTTTAAACACAAAATTATTGTGAAGAAAGGTGCAATGCCTACCAAACACAAACTTCGAAACATGCTGTTCCGCATTGCTGAGGATTTAGAAAAAGAGTTAGACATGCTGTGTAAGAGGGGTGTGATTGAGCCAGTGGAGTCCTCTCTTTGGTTGTCTCCTTTAGTGGTAGCACGGAAAAACAACGAGTTGAGAATGTGTGTTGACCTCCGTAGTTTGAATAAAGAGATTTGGGTGAATTCTCACCCATTGCTTAACATCTCAGAGCTCTTGGCAGGGTTGACAGAGGCAAAGGTTTTCTCAAAGCTTGACCTGGCCTCTGCTTATCACCAAATAGAATTAGATGAAGAATCTAAGCACCTCACAGCTTTTGTTTCCCCTTTTGGAACCTACCAATATTGCAGGATGCCTTTTGGTTTAGCTTCCGCCGCATCTGTGTTCCAGAGGGTTATGGTAAATATGCTGAAAGGTATCAAAGGGGTCTCGATCTTTCAGGACGATATATTGATTACTGCTCCTAATAGACGTGCCCATTATCGCATCCTCAATGAGGTTCTGGACAGATTTCAATGTATAGGTGTGGTTCTCAGGCGTGACAAATGTGTGTTTCTCAGTAAGCAAGTTGATTATCTTGCCCATCTTATCACTGAACGCGAAATTGAACCAAAACCAGGTTTGGTAAAGAGCATTGTTAATGCAAAAGCCCCAGTAGACAATCCTAGTCTCAATTCTTTTCTGGGGTTATGCGAGTTCTACTCCAGATTCATCAAAGATTATGCAACAAAATGATGTCCTCTTTCGAGTATGTTTCGAAGAGGTGTTGTGCTTGACTGGAACCAAGAGTGTCAGGATGTGTTTGCATGGGTGAAAGAGAAGCTATCTTCACAGAAGGTTTTAAAAAATTACGACGCAGAACTTCAATGTGTTTTGACGGTGGATGCAAGCAATGTAGAGTTGGGTGCTGTACTCAGCCAAGTAAAAAACTTTGAATTATATACAATTGGTTATGCATCCCGAGTGTTGTCTGATACAGAAAAACAATACTCTGTAATTGAAAGAGTTGGCATGCTGGTGGGGTGTCATGAAATTTAGGAATTACGTTTGGGGAATACGTTTTAATATCCAAACTGATCACAGACCGCTTATTTAAATTTTGAGTGGTAGGAACTCAAAAGGATTTACCCCCTGCATTGCACGCCTTTCAACAAAATTGTTACAATTTGATTTTACTACCGAGTATATTCCTGGCGCAAAAAATGGATGTGCTGATTTTTTCTCTCGCTCATCTGACTGGAGTGAGGATGACGAGACATTGTGTTATGATGAAGATAAAGAAAACTGCATTGTAGCATCGATTGACTTACCCTTGATTGGTACATTTTCTGAGAAGGATTGGAGGGATGCTCTTGAGGAAGATTTTACTATTAAGTCAGTTATGAAGTACATTGAAGCTAGATGACCTAGAGAGAGGAATGTTGACTCTCAAAACTTTTGTCAAAGTTGTAGATGAGTTGTCTGTTGAGGATGGTTTGCTGATGAGAACGGACATGTTTGTTCCTCCTGTGACCTTGAGGAGGAAGATTATTGTTGGGGCACATGATGGACATTTAGTGGCTACCATGACGAAGAGGAGAGTTCGCCTATCTTTTTGGTGGCCAGCTGTGGATCAGGAGATTGACATGATTGTAAAGAATTGCGTCATATGTTCCAGCAGTGACAAAACATTTAAGTTGAGAACCCTTTAGCCCTATTGAGTTACCCACAGGTCCCTGGGATAAGGTAGGGATTGATATTGTCGGACCATTTTATGCTTTGAGCAGTTCATCTAGGTTTGCCATTGTTATGATGGATTATTACAGTAAGTGGCCTGAGGTCACATTTGTCAATAAAGTTAATTCAAAAATTGTAGTGGAATTCATGAAAGAAATTTTTCTTAAGGAAGGGTTTCCATCAACGTTAGTCTCAGATAATGGTTCTCCGTTTATTTCAGATGAGTTTAAGACGTTTCTGGAGTATAGTGGCATAAAACATCTCGGAAGATCTCTTTATCATCCCCAAACAAATGGACTTGTTGAGAGAATGAACAAAGTCTTGGGTGAGTGTATTCAGTGGGATATTGCTAACAAATGTATAATTGCAAATGCAATCAGGAGTATGTTATGGTTTTATCGTACCACTCCTCACTCGGCCACTGGGGTCTCTCCATTTGAATTGTTACGGTGCAGGAGAGCGACCACATGTTTTTGTCCTGCTTTGATGAACAAATGGGTACGTCCTAAGCAGAATCAGATTTCTGATAAAGATATTAGGAAAAGGGTTTCTTCTTTTCAGGTGAAACAAAAACAGAATTTTACTGTAAGGAACAAAGTCAAGCATGTGGAGGTAAAGGTGGGTATTCATTTCAAAACCTGTTCATGTGAATAAGGGCAAATCTAAGTTCAGACCCAAAATCTGAGTTTATGGAAATAGTGTGCAAGTTGAAAATGGGCAATGGTGGAATTGTAAGAGAGTGGTTCGGGTGGTTTCTGAACAAGATAATGTCCAGAAGGAGGTGAGTGAGGAAAGTGAGTCTCGTCACACTATTGTGTGTGGCAAGGATACTGCTGATATGGATGATGTGCCTTCCACTTCTTGTGATCTAACTAAGGGTGTGAAATTGAGGCACAATGCAAGGAGAATTACTGTGCTCAGCAAGTACCGTGATTTTGTTTAAGGTTTCTCTGTTGGTGTCTCTACCATGGTGTGCAGTCCTGTTTTGGGGTAATGTTAATTACTATCACATTTTCTATTTTTGTCTCTTAGTTGTGGGTGTTAATTTTACATCCATTTTGTTTAGTGACAAATGTTTATTTATTCATTTTCATTTTGTTTTGAATAATTATATTTTCACTGTTATACTGTTGTTTGTATATTAGTATTGTGGTAATTGTTTACGCTTTTTAAAAAAGGGAAAAGCCATGTGGTGGGCTGCGTATCTGTCTCGTGCTCGGCATGGAATTGGAACATTTGTGATGGTTCCATGCCGAGGACATGAGAGACCGTTGGCGAGTGGCTTGACTGCCCGGACAGCTCCACGTTATCTCTGACAAATAAATTACATTAATTTCCTACCTGCAAGTCTTCGTTGTCCTTCATCTCGACAAACATACATTCCCAGTTCACACCTTTGCTTCCACTGTTACTGAGGCCTAAAGGAGTTGTAATCAGCTACTATATTTATTCGAAAATGTTCCTTCAAAGCTAGATTTACAAATTCACAATCTACTGCTGCAGATTAGATGCAACGCAGCACTCGTGGTATATAGAGTGGAGCATCGGAATCGTCTAGGTCACTGTGCTAGCCTGCCCTCTTCGGACTGGCAACTGTCTCCAGCACATCACAGCACTGTCCACAGCCTAAGCAGCTGTCTGCAGTGAGAGTGACTCCACAGACTGCAGCTACAGTGTACAGGCCGAGAAGCGGAAGTTATTTTCCCAGCACTGACTCCGTTGTTAAGTCAAAGAGAACGTGGGGTTTAATGTTCCTTCTGTGGAGAGATCGGAGATTTGTCCAGTGCAAGTTGGCTCACTAGTAGCGCAGAGGGTTAATGTGCCTGCTGCAAAGAACGTGCATCATGCATTTCACAGAACCTAACATTGCTAAAAGGGATTAGTTTGGATAGAAATGTATTCTTATTAGCAAAGCCAACCCCAACCATTGTGGTACGTTTTAAATCCTCAGTTTGTGCTCCTCCAGATCAAATGCTTAAAATGTACTGCACAGTTACACAATTGTTTTACTGTACGATCAGCTTACAAGGACACTAGGTAAGTGCCCTTCCATTTCAGGTGCTTTGCAGCCGTTTCAAGATCTTAGTATCTCGTTGCTCGAATGGGTGCAATTTCTGATATATATATGTTTGGCTCGTCTTCATTGCTTGATTTTGCTCGTGAGAAAGTGTCACTCATAGTCGTTGAATGTCACTCATAATTACACTGAAATTATGAAAATGTCACACATAAGCAATCTGAAACCTTGGCAGCTATATTTGCAAGGATTGTTTGTGTGAATTTGAGAAATCTGTGTGGTGTGCTTCATTAACATGGAAACAATATGATTTTCACAATTGCACCCCTTAACTAGTGATAGTAAAAGGTGCCAGTTTTCTTTGGCAGTATTTACTGTTGTGGATAAGGCGGTAAGATTTAGCAAGGAGTCGAGGAGTGACAAGTTTCAGATTCACTGTAACCTCTGTTGTATTTTAGTTTTCATACTCCACGATTTGGCAGCAATGTCGTCTGAATGTTTTTTTTTTTTAAGCAACACACATACTTTGTGTGGCAGAGAAATGACAAGGTGAGATGTACTAATGTCGTGTCAAACAACTTTCTTTTTTTCTGTAATTTGCACATTTGTAGCAAAGTCAGTTCTGGGAGGGGGTAGAGTACTAGAAAACAGGTAGACGAATGTTACTTTGGTGAAGATGCTTAACACTGTTTTGGGTCATAATTGTGTGTGTGTGTCTGTGTCTCTCACATTTCTGCAAACTAAAGTAGGCCCTAGGCTGACTTTGCAGTGTCCAGTAGTGGCTCGAGTTCAGCCGGGGTGCGTCTTCAGTTTCTGCCTGAAGGACTGGTAATTTGCATCCAAGCACTTCTACAGGGTGTAAACCCCAAAGTCTGGGTCCCTGTTTGGGAAACATGAGAAATAGCATTTCCACCTCCCATGTCATATGTACGCAACGTTTCTAATCCTGGGTGTTCATTTGATGGCATGATGCATCTGCTAGCTAATTAGTCAAAGACTACAACACCCAGAATACATTTATATATATGTAGCACAGCCCCCGACTTAAATTATGGAGTTATGAAAACTAGATTTAAGGCGCAAACCCTAGTGTCTTATTAAAAACCGAATTAGTCTCAAATATCGGTTGGTTGAGCTGCAGGATTTCTAAATAATAACCTGTTTATTTGCAGTGCATTACTTTACTTCAAGGCAGTTGATTGTATGATGGTTTGGCATTGCAACTTGGAGTACGAGGGAGTTGGCATACTCGACATGTGATAGTCTTTCCCCCCTAGTACTCATTACTCTTCCGGGGGTGTGCGCAAGGGTCCAAGTAAAGTTTTGAAGCAGGAGTTTTTACTCCCTGTATTTGGCAATTCAGAGTAAATTAATGCATACTCACTGAAGATTAGAGCATTTTAAAATGTGTGTGTATGTGTATATATATATCTATATATAGATATATATATTTATTAATATCGGCAACTGTTTTTTTAAATTTTAGCCGATAGGATCTTTTTTATGTAACCCGTGCTTTAATTGTAGCCAGAAGTCCACATAAGCGAAAGGAGCTTTTATTCTTGCCTTAAAGTCCCCATTTCAACCTAGGCAAGATGAACGGTAGAGCTCGGGCGACAGAGTAACTTCTGATTTCACTAATATGAAGGTATTTCTAGCATGTAAAATGTGGAAGCTTGGGTAGTGCTATGTGTATTTGTAATTACCTATTTTTAGATCTGGTCTAGAGATAGTTTTAGTTTTTTCGCCAGCCTCCTGTTGAAATAAAAGTCTTAATAAAAATACATACAGAGAAACTGAGGGGCTCTTAGTCAGCCCTTTTGATCCAGTGGTCTATTCAACTGGCAATCACATTTTGGTTCCACCCACCACATCCTATAGCATAGGACAATGGGTCAACCAACTACTGCCATTCATTGTTTATCTTCACTGAGTGATATTTTGTTGTTGCACATGTGCACATCCACCTGCAATGTAGTCCACTTCAGTGCCAGGACTGTTAGGCCAATCTTTTGTTTGTTTAATTTATTAATGTGATGTCAATTTTCAGGTTTTGTTTTTCAAACCTATGCATGCCACCTTAGATGGCAATAATTTTGTATTGTCTTTAAAAATTTCATGGCAATTACACTTTTGTCAAAATAATTAAATAAAATATGCAGGTTTGCTAGTGCCTGCTGTTCAATCCCTGGCGGCGCAGCACCCAGGATAATGTGCTGCATGGCTAAACACTTATAAGGTCCAAAAGATGAGCCCTATTGGCTATGCTAATGTTTGTTTTTTGTTTATTTCAGTATGTCAAGTTACCCGCTTGGTTATTTTGTTTGATCACAAAGGGGGGAAGGTGAGTGTTAAAGTGGCTCGAGCAGGAAGGTGGAGCGTGAAGGGTGGATAACGGCAGATGAGGTAGAACGCATGTATGTTGAATAGTATGTCATCAAGGACTGTTTGTGTTTCAGATGGTGGTGGCAGGTGGTGCAGAGATGGAGTGTCTTGTTTACACCATGTTGCATATTCCCTGGATTGGTATTTTTTTAGCCTCCCATTGACGTCCCTCCAAAATAACATTATTCTGTATTAGATGTTACTGGGCTTGATAGAATCATGCATTCTTCTACTTGCCATGTCCAGGCTCTAGTGGGAGTACCACAGGTAGTGCTGATTTTCCTAAAATGATCGAGTAGAGAATCACTCAGCGGAAGTCAGCTACAAGTTCCAAGTCAAAAGTGACCATCACAAATTACACCTCCCTTACAGTGGCGGCTCCTCCGCTAAGGCAGAGGAGTGTCGCCCCACTGCTTTTCAGCAGGGTAAGAAAAAATAAAATGATAATAACTCAATATTATTATCATTCTAATTTTTTTCTGTTGCGGGTGCAGCAGCTTTGCGAGGCGGTCAGTGTGGGGCTGCTCTGCTGACAGAGCAGGGATGGGAGGAGTGGCTTTCACTCCCTAAGTGCGCATGAATGTTTGGCCAGCCGTCTCGGGCCGGCCAAACTTTCATGCACACTTAGCATGTTCTCCACCTAGGCTGCATTACAGTCTGGCTGGAGAACATGCCCAGGTTCCCAGTCCCTGTCTGAGCACCAAACCACGGTGCTCAGACCAATCACAACGCTGCGATTGGCTCAGGGGAGCCTGGGTGCTTCCTGTTTCATGTTCCGGCTGGAGGGACGTGGAGGAGAGATGCGACTAGGAGGAAGGTTTAATTTTATGTGAGGGCTGTAGTTATCAGGAGCAGCTCCTCCGTTTGAGCGGAGGAGCATCGCCCTACAAATAAAAGGCCCAGGCCAAAGCTGAAAAATAAAATGGCAATAAAGTTTATTTATTGCCATTTTATTTTTCAGCAACTGACCCGTCCTGAACTGAGCATTAGGACGGGGCGGGCCGGGCCATTGCTGCTGAGTGGCAGCAGGGAGCTTTGTGCTCTGGAGTTTAAATTGCACGTCTCAACACGGCCAGTCAGGCATGCACATTTTAAACCTCTCTAACCCAGCTGTCTTATGACAACTGGGTTAGGGAAAGCAAAGGCCTCCAGTGTTCTTGGGAGCACTGATAGAGGCCGCTCCCACCAATCTTAGGGCTGCTCTCATGCTGCATGAGTGCAGCGCTAGGATTGGCTTGGAAGTTTGGAGCCTGCAAGGAGAGAAGGTTCGATGAGGATGTTGCGCTGGTAGAAGAGGTAAGTCCCTTTTATTAATTTTTTTTATTCCCATCACACCACCTTTGGGACATGCCAGCCGCCACTTGTAGTTTTGAAATATTCCCTTGTGCATTTGAATGCAAGTACTCAAGTGGAGCCTGAAGGATACAGCCAAACGGCGAATAGCATTAGGTGAGAGATGAATACTTCAGTGGGCTGAGTGAAAAAGCAGTTGACAAATCCTTAAGCCAGTGGCTGAATGAGGCTAGTTGAAGAAAGCCAGTGGTTTAAAGGGACAGACCCAAAGCCCATTCCATGTACATTGTAAGCAAGATGTCCGTTTTAGATCTGGGTTTGGCTGCACATGTATCAAAGGGAGAAATGACAGTCTAAATGTTCAGTGCATTCAGGCATGCTAGACGAACGTAAGTAGGAGAGGAAATGTGACGCCTAGGGCATTCTCCTCGAGTTCAGTGAGCTTCCCTAGCCTCGATAGAGAACGTTCATATCTCTGTTATCTGTAAAGCAGCAACATGGAGTTCAATACACACCTTTGCAATAACATTATTGTATTAACACAAACACTAAACACAGGTATGGCCAACAGTTTTGAAGAGCTTTTATCACTGCACCAGTCTACTCTGTATCAAGCAAGTTAGTATGTAGTAATTCATAAACAGAAAATCAGTTGTAGTAGCTCTGAAGCAAAGCAGTACAGAACTTTTCAAATGTGTTTTTCTTCAGTGAGGCGCCATAGCATCATGGGAGATGTAGTTTTTGCATCTTCCATTTAATTTGCAATCTTTATTAAAACAGGTAAGTATTTCACTGTTAAATGGTCATCTTTTGTTTAAAAAGTTCAGTTTCCACTAAAGTTACTTTATTGAGATAATGTTTAGCGCCCAATAAAGGAACTTAACTATGCTAGGCTTTGCTGACTTTGAGTGTGACCAAACAATTCAAATCCTAAAATACCCTGCTACCTCTTTCAGCTAGGGAACCAATCCTAGGCAAACACCTCTTGCCCCGGAACTTGGAGTGGTACCACAACGGTTTTTGAAACTTCCGACTAAGCAGCGCAGAACTTTTCAGAGGTGGGTGCCTGCAGTAATGGATTAAATGTACCATAATGCTAAAGGGGTCTATTTGGTGGCAGGGTTACTGAAGGCAAACACCGTGTTAGAATTGTATACTGCTTTGTTTGAGCACTACCACAATACGTGTTTATAGATTCATTCAGGTTACAAAATAAAACCGTTATTCCCCAGTAAGATTAACTTCACTGGCGACCCCCCTGCCTTCCCAAGTGATGAAGTTTCACAGTTTCTTTTTCTCCTGGAATTTAAAGAATAAACGAGGCTGTAAAAACGTGGTTTAAACATCGCCTTGATATGTGGGGCACTTGTAGGATTGCCTTTTAACACTATTTTACTGGTTCGACCGAATATTTTCATGCAGAAACGGGTAAAAAAAAAAGCAGTCAAATCCGTAGTTCTCCCTTTGATATATAAACTGAAAGCAACAAATATAAGATGAAAACAGTTATAAAGAATGTTCATGCTGTGTAGACCACTCCTAAATGTTTTTGAAGCAAATAGACGAAAAATTGCTGTATTAAAAAAATAAAATCTAGCATTTTACAAAAACGATTATTCAGTACCAGCGTCAGGCCCTTCCAGTACCCCAGATACGCACAAATGGCCAGTACTCCTCTCTGATAAAGGTGGCAACCCTGGGCACTGTGAACATCACAGAAGTCTCATGACAGACATTGGTCAATGAGCTCAACAGTTAAATAAAATGTACTTCCGAAATGAACCACTAGATGGCGGAAGAACGCAAAGCATGGGAACCTACTCAGCACTGTGGCTGCAAAACGTTTGTTACAGAAAAGTATTTTGTTTCTTGTACCCACAGATTTAAACAGGACAGGGATCATAAATGACTTAGGCCACGGAAGGAAGGTCTGCGACAGAGGCTAGTAATACATCCAAGGAACGCTGTGGCACTGGCTGACTTACCCATTTTAAGAAATAGCTGCTCTGCTGAGGCGAGTTCCAGGTTGGGTAGAGCATTGGCACCTGCATGTTAAGTCTTATACTATGACTTCAAGGCAAAGTCACACATTGGCCCCCAGAAGGCTCTTTCCTATCCACTGTGGCTGAATGCACCAAGAGTATGTACGCTTTTAGGAACACAAAGGTAAAGACGGGGGGCTGAGGCTGTACCACTGCAAAAGAGCACAAGGGCGCTGATGAGAAGTGTGTGAGGCACAGAGACTTTGTGTTGAGGACACAAACATGGGCACGGAGAGGTGTGTGCAGGGAGGGACAAAACGTGGCCTGTTTTCGTTTGCTTACTCTTGCACGGTGACTGGGGGGGGTTGGGGGGGGGGATGCTGTACATATTCTTCCCACCTTGTGGCTGGATCGCCAATTCTATTTTTCTTTGAAAAAATGTGGTCTAGGTGGAAATCGACCAGTGTGTGTAATGAGACTCAACTATCCATTTTGCCACCAGTTGCTTAGATCAATGCAAACAACAAAAAAGAAGAGGAAAGGTCAGCCCATGTTTATTATTATTATTATTATTTTTTTATTTTTTTTAAAGCTGGCCAGGATAGGTTTATGAGAATGTGTGCTATATTTGTAAATACAAGCTTTCAAAGATTTAGGTTTTCCAGAAAATGGAAAAACACGGTCTGAAAAGTTTTGGACTTGTACCTAAAGGTCTCCATGGTAGGTGAGGTTTGTAATTGCTGTCTACCAAGTTATCATTAAGAAGAAAAATGGTAACATGTGTACTAAATTAGATGGCAAAAGCAGTGTCTAGAACATAACTGTACATCTCTGCATCAAACGTGTGATTGTGAGTTATGAAGTCTTGTAAGGACCTCTCTATGTATTACTAATTATAAAGAGTAAGTAAACCCAGTAATGGTTCATGGGCAATATATGACCTATATGAATTAATATCCGTACTCATGACCACTATTTTGTGTAAATCGTTTGTTTTTGCATCTCCCTGTGGTTAATCACTGCATTTTCTCTTTGGGTATACAGAAGGATTCAGTGACATTAATTATTGTGATGTCATCTGTGTAGGAAAGTGGGTTTCTGTTGCAGTAACCCCCCCACTTTTTGCCTGATAACTGATGCACTTTTCCTTGGTGTGCCCTGGATCCCTGCCAATCAGGTACCCAGGGCCTGTGTTCCTTCCCTAAAAACTGTACTCAGCCTAAACCCAATTGGCATCTCTGGCCACAGGTAAGCCCCTGGTAAATGGTACCCTAGGTACCCAGGGCACTGTGACCAGAGAAGACCCCTAAGGGCTGCAGCACTTATTGTGCCACCCTTAGAGGCCCTGTACCCTGACACACACACACTGCCCTTGCAGGCTGAGTGTCTTGGTGCAGAACAAAACAGAGAGTCGACATGGCACACATCCCTGTGTGCCATGCCCACAAACACACTGCCCTGGCATACCTCAGTCACCCCTCTAGCTGGGTGCCCTATGCCAGTGGTGAGGGCACAGGTGCATGAGCCCTGTGCCCCTACAGTACCCAGGCCCATTCCTGGGCACTGTAAGTGCAGGGCTGCCATTCCGAGTATATGGTGCTGGGAGGTCGTCAGCACGTACTCCACAGCACCATGATGGCTGCACTGAAGACTGAGAAGTTTGGTATCAAACTCCTCAGCACAGTAAACCCACACTGATGCCAGTGTGGGATTTACTGTAAATGCACGTCAGAGGGCAACTTAGAGTTATACCCCCTGAACCTAACCTACAATCCACGTCTTGTCTGAGGGGCTGCCTAGGCTGCCACACAGCAGACATGTTGCTGGACCCCTGGGTAGAGAGCCATCCGCTCTCCCGGGCCTGCAACAATGCACGTCCTGGGTGAGGTGCTAGGCCCCTCCCCCAGGATGGGCAGGGGGAAGCTTCAAAGGCATTCCGCCTTTGTGAGCTTCCCCAGACCACTTGCTGTACTCAGCAACTGGTCCCCACCGGTTCCTCCCCCATCCTGGTGGGAAGACTGGAGGGAAACACCAAGGGAGGAAAGGGGGTGTGCCACCCTCTGCCAACCCCACCCCTCAGGTGGGGGAGGCGAGGTGAAGCACATCTCCGGGCTCTCGCCATCTTGAAGATGGGGAGCCCTGCCCAATCAGGACTAGGCTCCTGCCCCCTCCCACAGGAGAGTGGCAGGATAGGGGTGTACCCACCCCAGGGCAGGGACCCATTGGTCCCTGCCCTTTACCTACCTGTAACGCCCCTAAATCTAGTATTTAGTGGCACCCTGAACCTTCCTTCCTTAGATTCCCGCAACCTAAGAAGAAAAAGGACGAAAGAAGACGCCCAGCAGAGGAGACTGCAGAGAACAACTGACTTGGCCCCAGCCCTACCGGCCCGTCTGCAGTTTCCAGAGATCCTGCGCCAAAAATAGTCTTGTCCTGCAGCCAGCGACCTCCAGAACCCCAGGGAGGACTGACTGCCTTCAACAAAGACCGGATCTCCTGTGAACAGCAGCTCTGTTCAAAAGAAACACCAAACAAAGACTCCGAGCCTGCTGAGGAGAAAGAAACCCGACGCCTGGAACCACCACTGCACCCGTCGCCTACAGCCCGAGTTCAAGTGGCCCACCGGTCCCAGCGAGGTCCCCCAGCTCTCCAGAGTCCGAGTCCACCGTGGGTTGACCCCTCCAGGACTCCCCGACGTCGCCTGCAGCCTCTGCACGGAGAACCCCCAACCGCGAGTGGCCCGGTAAGGTGAAATCCGACCTCAAAAGACACCCCTGCATCCAGACGCCCTGCGCCCTGGAGAAAGGAACCCGAGGTGCACCTACGTCCCCGAGCCCTCCAACTTACCTGCCCAGCTGTTGGTTCCTCCTGGAAGTCTTCCTGGACCGAGCCTGCAGCTGAAAACCAAAACCGAAAATTTCCATTGAAATCAACAGGGCACCCGACCTCAAAACAGCACTCTGCACCCGGCCGCCCTAGTGCCGCTGAGGGTGCCTCTTTGGTGCTAACTTGGTCCCCAACGTGCCCTGAGCTTAACCCTAGGAGCTTTGCTCCCACAACCCCGTGGCCTGCTTGCCAGCCGCCACCAACCGGAGTCCCCCTATCCTCCATAGGATAACATTGGGCCTCAACACTCTGCACCCGGCCGCCCTAGTGCCGCTGAGGGTGCAACAACAGTGCATCACTGACCCTGGGAGACCCCTGAGTCTAACCCCAGAACCCTAACTCAAAAGACCGATTACTTACCTCGAGACCGATAACTCATTTTTCCTCATAGGATAACATGGACACTTTTCCTTCCAAAAAGTTTCTAAGTGTCGACTTTTGAAAACAAGAATATTCTTTAAAAATCGTACAGACTACCAAAACGTAATTACTTACCTGTTTTAAGTAAATGTCCCAGGGCTGAACCTAGGAGTCCAGCACTGGATTACAAAAGTAACGTTAAAAGTAACTTACCGGCGAATTTAATTTTCTTACATAGGGATCCATTGACTGGTTTTCTGTGAAATTTCTTCTAAGTGTCCACTTTTGAAATACCAAAATATTGCTTAAAAATCACAACAGTAACGAATTCCGAATTACTCACCTACTATCAGGAGAGACCTCAGTACTGCATCTTTTAGTCCAGTACCGACCATGAAAAGTAATTTTTACCGTACTTACCAGTAACTGGAAATTCCTCTCATAGGATATCATTGCCTGCTTTTTGTTGAAAAAGTTTCTAAGTGTCGATTTCTGAATCATACAAATATTCTTTAAAAATCGTACAAACTACAAAAACGTAATTACTTACCTGTTTTAAGTAAATGTCCCAGTGCTGAACCTAGGAGTCCAGCACTGGATTACAAAAGTAACGTAAACATACTTTGCTTGCAAACTGTATTTCCTTCCCTAGGATAACATTGGTAATTTTACCCAGAAAAGTTTCTAAGTGTCAACTTTTGAAATACAGTAATATTCCTCAAAAATCACTACTATAACCAAAACGCTTTTTCTCACCTGTTTACAGGAAGTGTCCCGGGACTGAATCCAAGATCCAGTCCCGTGGTTAGAAAAGTAATCCAAAAAGTAATCTATTGCATTTAACCAGAAATTTCCATTGAGCTCAATGTATAATTGTGTTTAAAATTGTGTTGCATATTGCAACAACTGTAACTATTGCATTCAAAAGTCTATTGCCAATTGAACAGTAGTTAACTAAAGCATCTCATTCTGAGAAAGTATATTTTGACACCCATTGTTGGTTCTAAAATAAAACAACTATATTTTTATATACAAACCATTGGCCTAGAGTTCAGTTCTTGAGTGTGTGGCTTCATTTGCTGACTGAGTGTGTACAACAAATGCTTTACACTGTCCTCTGATACTGCCTTACTGCTCGACCAAGCTACCACTTTAGAGAGTAAGGTTATATCTAACTTTAGCCTCTGCCAAACCTCTGGGGACTGTGGACTCTGTGCACACTGAACCTTACTTTGGTGCAGTATATACAGAGCCACTTTCTTACAATCAGGAGCAAGGTCATGATGTGGCATCACTTCCTGGTATTCAGTCTAAGGTCATATGACTCCACTTCCACTGATGTCATTGGGGGCAGAGGATTTGTCATGCCACTTCTGCGACTTTCGTAATTAGATATCCCTGCACCCATTTGGTTGGACATGTTGACTTAGAAACCATACACCTAGAGTTCAGGCTTCCAACCTAAGACCAAGAGAGGGAGCGCATGACTCTGCTTGAAGGGGGTTGGGAGGAGCATTACACCTGTGCCTGAGACCCACACGAGATTTGCCCTATTGTAGAGGGAGGGGAGGTGGAAAGTGAGCATCGGGGTACCCCTGACTATGGCACAATTGCCCTGCACTAGAGACTCTGAGTATCTACATAATGTAGTGTGTAGCGTTACGTTTTAAAGTATTTTTAAGTACTTTTTTTATAAAGACAAGCGCTGGGCTGGACAATCGGTTATTGTGAGGTTGGGTGTTTGCTGAGCTTGTTTCACCCCCACACTTGCCTCCTTAGAATCCTGTGACTGCCATTGTTAGCGCTGAGAGTCAGGAACCGAAGGGGTTGCACTTGGCCCAGTTTGCAGAGCTATAGATGGATGATTGAAGCCCAATAGCCCCTACTTGCTCTGTGAACCCTCAACCGGATCTGACGAGCACACTTAAAACTCTTTGCAGGGCCTCTTAGACAGAGGAATGATGCTGCTACAGGAGAAAAAACAGTCATTTACTCCACATCCCACCGGCAGTAAAAAAAGGATGAGAAGCTCATATTAATCCTAAGTTATACCAGCCAATCAGTTGAGTACCACACAAAGCTTTAGGATACTCACCATGCAGGATCATGCACCCAGTGCTTAATTTGTGCTGGTGTTTCCTAGTGCAGACCGGGTCATGTTTTTGAGCATCCAGACTTAAATGGCGTGCTTCCCCTTTTTCATTCCAGACCCTGACTGGCAAAACTGTAAAACAGAGTGTGCTCTGCCTTCAACAGAAGACATCTTGAGCAGATGCAGCACTAACTAGAACAACAGGAAGAAGTGGAGGGGCACGAGGCGTTCCTGGAGTAGGACTGAGGGCATTTTTCACCAGCAGTGCACATATGGAAGCTTAAACAATGCAGCTTCGCTTCTTCACTCTGTTCACTTATTCTGCCCTGGAAGGACTTCTTTATATTTTACAAATGGTGATTGTTAATTAAACAGAAAAACCTACAGTGCATGACTGATTTTGTTCATGAATATGAATGAAACCAATTTGTAAAGCGCAACAAATGCCCGAAGGCGTCAAGGCGCTGATAGCGGTTAGTCTTGGGAAGGGGAAAGGAGGAAGAATTACACAAACTCTGGGCCCGGGAATCCATTAGAGAGTAAACAGACAGGTTTTTAAGGCCTTAGGAAAAGGAGCATGAGCTTGCGAAATGAAGATGGAATGAGGAAGAGAATTCCAAAGCTTAGATGCGGCCACTGAGAAGGCTCTGCCCATCCCCCCCTCATCCCCCCCCCTTAGCCTTTAGGTACTTAGGAATAATCAAGAGATTTTTCCCTGCAGAACACAACTGTCTGGATGGAATTTACTGTTGGAACAGATTTTTAATGGCGTCCGGCCCCGTATTATGAAGTGCCTTATGGACAATGCATAGAGCCTTAAAGATGATTCATTTATTTACCGGCAGCCAATGCAGTTTCCGGATCCCTGCAGATGCGGAGTGTCCAAATGTTAAAAGCAAAACAATAATCATGAACATTACCTGCGCCATCTTGTCTGGTGGAATTCTATGTGCACATAAGTTGCAGTCATTTTAATCTATCACAGCCATTTTGTACTCTGTTGGTCACCTTTGTTTCACCCTGCCCTTACTAGCATCCCTCTGACCGACCTGGTATGTGTGCTGGGGGCTATAAACTCTATTGCCACAACAAACCTCAGCGCCACTTGCTGCCACAAACTCGTTTTTCCTCTCATCCCTGTTTTCAGACAAGCCTTTGGACGCTCTACCCTTCACTACACCTAGTTACACAAACAGGTTCCAAACACCAAAAAGACTCTTGCAAAATGATTTATTGCACTGCAAACAGCAAGACTTGTTGTTACCAACAATGGGACCTGTTTTTATCAACAGAACGGACTCTTAGATCTGACCGGTCTCACATGTTTTAGACCCTGGAGCAAGGTCCAGCTGCAAGATAAGATTGTCTGTTTGACCTGGGTGGGAAGAGAATTACTGTTGGGCTTGTGTGACAACCTGCCCGGGGCGGGGACCCCAAGCTTTTGTAACCATGTTGATCAAACAAATGCATTGTGTCAAACCTGTATAAAAGGAAGAGCCAAGGGAGTTGTCAGCAGAACACTTCCCTCAGACATCCCGGTGTCTCAGTTGACGTGATCTCCTCATGAGAAATAAACCATTTTCTTCTCTTCCAGTTTCCAGCGCTTGCCTCATTATTTTGATAGCGAACCCAAAGTGAATTAGAGGTGGAACCCTGCACCGGGCAGCATTGAGGGTCTTAGAAGACTCGCTGCCTTTCACAAATTGGCGCACAAGCGTACAGGCCCATCAGCGACGCGTGGGTCCGGTAGAGAGGTCCTAACGACGGAGTGAACAACTAAACGATTGGGGTATACCTGCCTGAGAAGACCCTTGTCTGGCTGCCGATCGACTGAACTTCACCGGTTCCGAACGGACCTCTCTCGAGTGACCTGCGGTCCTGACTGGGACCTTAGAGGAACGCCGCATTGATTGTTGGAGTGAGAGGACAACCAGGCGCTGGAAGGGGAAGACGAAGAACTGTCCATACGGTCCGGGTAAGGTCGTGAAAAAACGACTTAAATTGATTGATTGAATAGTTTGATTGAAATACTAGTATTCCTTTTTTGATATTGAGTTATTTGCGACATTTCCCTGCTTGCAAACAACAAAGAATAGGAATATTCTCTCTCTTTGCACGCAGCGAAGGACAGGTAGTGCAGACTTTTTGTCTAAATTGATTGATTGAGATATTCATTTTGACCGATAAATACGTCATGCCTGTTTTCTCTAGATTGTTTGATTGTAATTGTTTTGGACCAGACCGTTCGTTAGAGGTCAGTCAGCCGGCACCGCCGGAAGGCACCCCTAACAAGGACATGTACGTAAAGTATGGATTAGCCAGCGTAGCTTATAGCAAACTATGGCATAAATACACTAGGAAGGACCGGGTAAATTAGTGGCCACTGACGGGATCTTTCGATCCCGCTAAAATAGAAACGTTAGAATTAGCTCTCCACAAAAAGAAAACTAGACCAGCCATGTTTGACAGTTTTGGCTTATGGCGAAAAGAGGCAGCTCAAAGAAAGAAAAGGGACGAAGCTAGACAAGATAAAGAAACGCGAAAATCAGCTTACCAAGCCTGTAAAAGATTAGAAGAAAAACTAAAAGAAAAGGAAATCGATAAAAAGGAACAGGAATCAAAAATATCAGATCAATGCCCTGTTAGAACGCCCTCGACTCTTTACCCCAAGTTACCAGCAAAACAAAGGGTAGATGATGATTTATTGTTAGGTCCCCCAATCATATACATGCCACCCCCTTACGCCCCTACTCATCCCGTAGTACAACGACAGGACCACCAAAGTATAGCCGGAGATGGCACGATCGCCTCAGTCTCCACCGCCTCTGCTCCCACCGAGTCACCCACACCAAATGCCTCATCAAAGGATACAGTAGTAGAGATAGGATCAAAAGAAACAGGAGCGCCCAGGGTCCCGCGATTAAGTAAGAATGAGCGAGCAGGCATTGATAAAGTAGTTAAATCTCTCATAGATAGGAAGGAGACAGAAGAGCATGTAACTGACATATGCAACTCCTATGTTGAAAACCACAAACGATACTTTATTGTACGTCTCCGTTACCACACTCTTACTGCATATGAAGAGAAGTACCAAGATGTAGGGCCAGAGCGGCTAGTGGCTCTCTATAGGAAGGTAGACACCGGAGATGAAGGCGACAACGATGTTACAGAACTCTTTTCATCCACACTGGAGGTATTCCGTCACCTCGTGGAACAAGGACGGATAGATAAGGACAGGACATCTAAGATAGCAGGACCCCCGGTGGAAAAACCAGATAGCATGATGCCGATAAAAGAAGCTGCCCCTTATTGGGTACCTCCTAGAGGACAAGGGACTCATGACGATATGAACCATCAAGACGCTAGAGGAAGGGTGGTCTACAATTGGGTGTATCAACCATGGGACAGACAGGACATTTTGACGTTCCGTAAATCTTTACCGGATTTGCGAAAGAACCCCACCGCCTTTTACACCGAGCTAGGTACCGCTCTGGGATCAACAATAATGACACTTGCCGACATAGACTTGTTCTTCGGGTTATGTTTGCCAGCAGATGTGTGGAAACAGATTAGGAAAATAGACCATACCGAACTGCTTGGTCATACCTGGGAACAACTTAACAAACTAGATAAACAGCGGAACCCTGGTCAAAAACCGGTTAAAGCAATATTGGACCTCCCTGACAAAATAGTGCAGAAAGTGAAAACGCTGATCCCAGAGAAAAAGATAGACTGGTCCATAGTAACCGCGTGCCGCCAGAAACCACAAGAGGATGTCTCAGAGTATTTCTCCAGATTCGAAACGGTGTTCTCCGATTACAGTGGACAAAACATGTCCACCGCAACCGGACACCACTTATTTGTGCAGAACTATGTCAAAGGACTACTGCCAGATGTATCCCAGAAATTACAAGCCAGCGAAAGTAGTTGGGCAGCATCTAAACCGGCGGCCATTCTCCAAATGGCCCAGTACTATGAGCATCAGAGAAACGAAAATGACAGGGCTACAGAAAGGAAAAAGAAGGACTTGAAGGAAAGGGTAATGGTAGCACAACTCCAGGGGGCGAATACAGGAAGGGAGCAATATAGGGGAGGATACCAGCAGAATACCCCTAGAGTACAGCCACCTAGAAACAATTCGACATCATATGTCGGACGCCAAGACCTAGGACAGGATCAATGTGCATTTTGCAAAGAATATGGACACTGGAAAACCCAATGCCCGGCTTTGCTAGGAGCTGGTAGGGGCAGAGGGGCGAGGGAAATAGCAAGTGGACAGAGAGGAAGAGGACGTGGGAGAGGGTACGCGAGTGAAGCAAGCGAGGAAAGGCCAGGAAGAGTGAACACATTTGACCATCCCAAACAGAATCAGTACCAACAGACAGATTATGACAAAGCGTACGACTTTGCATAGGACAGCCAGAGGCAAGGGAGGGATCCAGTCGAGCTCTATGTTGATCAGCAAGGCCCTTATGTTACCGCTGAGGTCCTGGGCACAAAGTCGCCATTTCTGGTAGACACGGGAGTAACACGTAGTGCACTATCCAAACGACTGATTCCAAGGGCACCCTTGTCAGGCTCACATGTGACCTCAATAGGATTTGACGGTACGCCCTCCACCAACCCTTTGTCCCGACCGATCCCTTTTAACCTTGACAACAATAGCGTTGAAACAACATTCCTCCTCTCTTCCAACACCCCAGACGCCATTATGGGTCTCGACCTTTTGAAACACTTCCATGCGACTATCAGATGCTCACCAGACGGAGTGCATGTCGTCCTGTATGACAACCCCCAGCGCCATAGAGAGAACCCTAATCAGCACATGTTTCCCATCTCCGAGGCTGACGCATCCCTACTGGACACTTTGCCATCACACTTATGGGCTAGGGCTGATTCAGACGTAGGACGAATGATGATTGACCCAGTACACGTAACAATACGACAGGACGCAACCCTACCGAAAGTACCGCAGTACAAAATATCGCCAGAGGGTGAGAAGGCACTGACAGAGATCATACACTCTTTGGTAGAGGCAGGGGTGGTAGAGGAAGTAGTGAGCAACGTTTGTAATAGTCCCATACTACCGATTGTAAAGAGACAGGGAGAGGGAGACGGAAAAGCCTACCACTTCATCATTGACCTGCGGGAGATGAACAAAATCGTAGTGCCACAATACCCAGTAGTTTCTGACATCACGACAATTTTGACCTTAATCCCCTCCACTGCCACCACCTTCACTGTAATTGACCTCAAAAACGCATTCTTTTCCATACCTATACACAAGGACAGCCGCTATCTATTTGGATTCACCCTAAACTCCCGTTCATACAGATTTTGCAGAGCACCTCAGGGGTACACTGAGAGCCCAAGCATCTATAGCCAGGTGCTTAAAAGACAGTTGGACCCAATACAATTGCCAGATGGAGTGGCACTAATACAATATGTAGACAACATCCTTCTAGCAGCGGACACCATACCAATAGCCGTCACAGCCACCATCAAACTACTCCATTTTCTTGCTGAGAATGGTCACAAGGTCTCCCGAAAGAAATTGCAGTTCTGTAAATCACAAGTGACCTATTTGGGTCACCTTTTATCCAAAGAAGGAAGGAAACTCACGCTTGACAGGATCCAGACAATTCTAGACACCCCTGTCCCCAAAGATCAGAAACAAGTCCGCTCTTTGATAGGTCTCACCTCATTTTGCCGACAGTGGTTACCGAACTTTAGCCTCATTGTCAAACCCCTTCTCTCCCTCCTAGCTAAAGACATCCCCTCACCTCTCCCCTGGACCCCCGAATGCCAGTCCGCCTTTAAAGAACTACGCAATGCCCTTTGTTCAGCACCTGTCCTAGGAACCCCGGATTACTCCAAACCATTCTTCCTCTACACGCACGAGAGGGAAGGATGTGCATTGTCTGTCCTAACACAATCAATTGGTCAAAAACAACGCCCTTGTGCATATTTCTCTGCCACCCTCGATCCAGTAGCCAGAGCACTGCCAGCGTGCCTGCGCGCTGTGGCAGCTGCAGCAGTATCGATACGCCAGAGCGAAGGAATAGTACTCTCCAATCCAGTCACTGTTTTAGTACCCCATGCAGTCGACACACTACTAAACCAGACCAAAACCCAACACTTGACTAGCGCCCGACTGACAGGATATGAGTTGACCCTGCTAGCACCGCACATTACCCTAAAGCGATGCACCACCCTCAATCCAGCCACACTGTTACCCCTACCCGAAAATGATCCTAGCGTGACTCCACTACACGACTGTGTGACACTAACCGATGAACAAACAAAGAGTAGAATAGATCTCAGAGACACCGCCTTTCTAGAACCAGGTGGAGAACTATGGGTGGATGGTTCGTGCATCAAACTCCCTGACGGCACCACCTCAGCTGCATACGCGGTCACCACAGCCCGAACCGTTCTGTAAACAGCCCGTATTCCCCAACGTTCAGCCCAGGCTGCAGAACTCATTGCCCTCACACGAGCATGTATCTTAGCGACTGACACGACAGTTAACATATACACCGACAGACAATATGCCTTCGGGGTGGTTCACCATTTTGGGATCTTATGGAAAGAAAGAGGGTTCCTGACTTCACACGGTACACCCATCCTGCATGGAGATTTAGTCTCCGCCTTGACGCAAGCAGTCCTCCTCCCCAAGAAGTTAGCAGTGATAAAATGCCAAGCACATAGGAAAGTGACTGATCTCATTGGACAGGGAAATGCACTAGCAGACGTTACTGCCCGAGCCACGGCAGGAGACAGAACTACGACACGACTGTATGTGACCAGGTCACAAGCTGAACGATGGACTGACGCTAGGAACACTGTAAGGGACATATAGACTACAGGCACACAAGACGAATTGACCGAGTGGGAAAAGGTGGGACTAAAAGACGAGGAAGATTGCTGGAGAACTAAAGACGGAAATAAATGGCTGTTACCCAATGCCTACCTCATCCCCATATTGACCATGGCACATTTACCAGCACACATAGGCTCCACCCCCATGATTGAACTAATCACCAGAGTATGGCATAACGTCAAGATAGCAGAATCTGCAAAACGCCTAGTACAACAATGTATAGTCTGCCTACAACACAACCCAGGGAAGGGGACAGTAGTACCACGGGGAGGGTTTGGAGTCCCTGACCACCCCTTTGAAATCCTTCAAATGGATTACATTCAACTAGAGAGATGCCTTGGTCTAAAATATGTCCTGGTGGTTGTGTGCGCTTTTAGCAAATGGGTGGAGGCCTATCCCACCCGCGACAATACCGCCTTAGCCACTGCAAAAGTATTGCTGAAAGAATTCTTCCCCCGATACGGCCTTTGCAGAATTTTATGGAGCGACAACGACCCCACTTCGTAGCCGAGGTGATACAGAACATACTGAGAGGGTTGGGGGTAAAACAAAAGTTCCATGCTGTCTTCCACCCCCAATCAGCGGGCCTGGTAGAGAGACACAATGCAACGTTGAAACTAAAACTAGCCAAAATAGTTGCCACGACCGGGTTGAAATGGCCCGACGCCCTCCCATTGGCATTGTTATCGATGCGCTCCACCCCAACCAAACACCGACTGACCCCGTATGAGGTGGTCTTCGGCAGGCCTATGAGCATTTGGGCGGCACCAAGACCCACCTCCATTAACGATGTCCCGAACATATTAATGTCTGATTACTTGCATAAATTGACAAACGAGCTAACAATTATCCACCAACAGGTGCAGCAAGCCTTGCCTGACGTATCCAGGGGCCCGGGACATGAAATAAAGCCAGGCGACCATATATTAATTCGCAACTTCCAAAGAACGAAGAATCTGGAGCCTAGGTGGACGGGCCCCTGGCAAGTCCTGATCACCACCCGAACTGCGCTCCGAGTGCAAGGAAAACGAAACTGGCTGCATGCCCATCACTGCAAACGAGTCCCTCCAACCCTGGCAACCTGTGAAGGGGTGGAGGTGCAAGAGGAAGTACTCGCGAGAGACCGACCAGCTCTGAGTTGCTACCCACAAGAAGACACCCTCGAACTATCAGAATTTCCCGACCCCACGGTGCCAGCCAGGAAAGGGTACAACCTAAGATCGACGAAAGGAGGGAGCTCCAACGACCAGGCCACTAACTGAGTCAAGGTCTCAGATCGGTAGCACAGTCAAACAACGCTACCAGGAAAGCGCCAGACAAAAGTCTGTGGTCCTAACAGTTGTTGAGCTCCTCGAAGATGATGGAAGAAACTGAACACCTGCAAAACCATCGCAAAGACACCAAGACTGCTAACCTGCACAGCACAAAGACAATTGCACTTGTAGCCGCATTTCTCACCTGTCTCCTGCTAATGGTCGCACTCTGGATCATTGAAGAGAATGCACCTGCATACAGAACATTGTCACCCACCATGCAACCAACCACCAAGAAAGAACACTACCTGGTATCACTACCGCCACATCTCCGAGAACGACGCAAAGAATTCTGGAATAATTCTTTCGTGCAGATGTGCACCAACACAATCTTGCCACCAATGCTACCAACTGTTGGGTCTGTGGGCTGTTACCACATGCCACTGAACATTCCATCCCTTTAATCCCTTCGCCCTTTTCTATTCACGGATCTTGCCTTGCCTGGATGATGCTCCTACAAGAAAGTTACAAAGACAATGCCACTTCCGACGGAACAATCGCCCAGTTCTACAACGAGTTCTGGCGAAACAAAACAGGAACGACAGCCGCCCCCTTCTGCCCTCACACCTTCAATGCGACATTCCAGATTGATGTCCCCGCCAAAGAACGAGTGGAAATGCAAGTGTTCAATAATCCTAACAGAGCCACATTTTCCTACCTGAAGAAAAGAACTGCTGCAACACTGACTGTGGCCCTATCTGTGGTGAACGTCTCTGGCCTTGTATGCATTGAAGGCCGTGGGACTAAGAATGTGGGTCACAGCACCTGTAGCATTGTAAGGACTTTGAACACTGCCAACCCCCAGCGCTTGTTGCATCACCCAATATGTACTTTGTTTGTGGAACCAAAGCCTACACCTGGCTCCCAAGAAACTGGGGGGCACATGCTACATCGCCTTTGTTTTGCCACCAACCTACACAGCCCCTGCAGAGCATCATCGAGAAAAGCGTTCTAAAGACATTGATCAAGCAGACTCTGCCTCATCACAGTTCCTCGACGCAGCAAAAGGGCTCGTCCCGCTATGGGGTCCGATGGCAAACAGCCGAGCCATCAGACATCTGTCCCAAGCGGTAGAGACCGCCCTGAACGTCACTGCTGGCATCCTCACCAACAACACTGCTGAGCTCCAAGCGGTCCGTCTGGTTACCCTGCAAAATCGCATGGTCCTGGACGTGATACTAGCGGACCGCGGAGGAGCATGCCGCATCATCGGTGCCAGCTGCTGTGTATACATTCCTGATAATTCACCTTCTGTCTATGAAGCAATCGAACATCTCCATAGACTATCTTCAGAAATTCATCAAGGATCAGAGACTTGGACAGTTGGAAGTTGGCTTTGGGGCATCCTGAAGGAGTGGGGTTGGAAAATATCAATGATTCTCTTGGTCCCAGTATTGACAATATGTGGTTGTTGTTTGGGTATACACTGTATACCACCTTTGTGTTCTCTTTGCATAACTACCTTGCACCCTAAGACTATGGACACTCAGCTAACAAAAATGAGAGTAATGTATGATCAAGAGATACGGGACATTATGGAGATCGAAATAGACTGACAAGCTGGCTAGTTATGTTCAAAGGGGCCACTGTTAAAAGCAAAACAATAATCATGAACATTACCTGCGCCATCTTGTCTGGTGGAATTCTATGTGCACATAAGTTGCAGTCATTTTAATCTATCACAGCCATTTTGTACTCTGTTGGTCACCTTTGTTTCACCCTGCCCTTACTAGCATCCCTCTGACCCTCTGACCGACCTGGTATGTGTGCTGGGGGCTATAAACTCTATTGCCACAACAAACCTCAGCGCCACTTGCTGCCACAAACTCGTTTTTCCTCTCATCCCTGTTTTCAGACAAGCCTTTGGACGCTCTACCCTTCACTACACCTAGTTACACAAACAGGTTCCAAACACCAAAAAGACTCTTGCAAAATGATTTATTGCACTGCAAACAGCAAGACTTGTTGTTACCAACAATGGGACCTGTTTTTATCAACAGAACGGACTCTTAGATCTGACCGGTCTCACATGTTTTAGACCCTGAAGCAAGGTCCAGCTGCAAGATAAGATTGTCTGTTTGACCTGGGTGGGAAGAGAATTACTGTTGGGCTTGTGTGACAACCTGCCCGGGGCGGGGACCCCAAGCTTTTGTAACCATGTTGATCAAACAAATGCATTGTGTCAAACCTGTATAAAAGGAAGAGCCAAGGGAGTTGTCAGCAGAACACTTCCCTCAGACATCCCGGTGTCTCAGTTGACGTGATCTCCTCATGAGAAATAAACCATTTTCTTCTCTTCCAGTTTCCAGCGCTTGCCTCATTATTTTGATAGCGAACCCAAAGTGAATTAGAGGTGGAACCCTGCACCGGGCAGCATTGAGGGTCTTAGAAGACTCGCTGCCTTTCACACAAATGCGGAAGCAAGATATATTCATATTCATGATGTTCCCAAATTTCAAAATGCAGTTTGGATAGGACGGTTTTATTAATATCCAGGTATAGTGCATTGATTACATTCAGGAAAGATTATTACAATTCCAAAGTCACTTGCTTTCGTGCTAGGAAGGAAATAAATGGAAACACTTTCCTAAGAGTCTTGATTACCCAAAAACAGGTGAAAACAGTCCAGTTAACCTGAAGATTGAAGGATAGATTATTGTCAAATAGAACTCCAGGGTTCTTTGTGTAGTCCGCAGGGGTGGGTAATTTACCCAGCATATCCGGCCACCACAAATGGTTCCATATGGATGGTTGACTACCAAAGATCAAGACCTCAGTCTTGTCTCCGTTAAGTTGAAGGTAGTTTTTTCCCATCCATATGGCCACTGCCTGCATACAGTTCTTGAAATCGGTAGGCAATACCTATGTGTCCTTAGTGATAGACACAATTATTTGTGTGTCGTCAGCATAGGATAAAGCCTGAATCCCAAAAGACCTTATGTCTCCCCACTGGCAAAACTTGTAAGTTAAATAATGTAGGGCTCAGGGAGGAGCCCTGAGGATCCCCACATTGGATCAGTTTTGGTCAGAGTCCACAACTCTCCTCAGTAACTGTCAGCATCCTTTCTGAATGATAGGTCTCAAAGAGCTTGAGTGCTAAATCTGTGACCCCCCATTTCCTTCAGCCGATCAACAAGCAGGATAGGAGAGATGGTGTCAAAGGCTACGGATAGATTCAAAAGGATTGCAATAAATGTGACTATGTGAATGATTAACATCAACTTATTCATGTCCTTTTTAAAGTGTGAGCAGCTGCTGAGAAATTGCAATTCCAGGTAATAAAGAAATCTATGTCTGTGCCGACATACATTTTTACTAAAGCGAAGGATGGAATGCTTGAATTAATCTTAGTCACTGGTAATTACTCTTGACAGCATCCTAGTCAATCAATATTTTGCACTCAATGCCACCTCAGTTTGAACCTAGCCATATGCAAATCAGTCTTGACCCTGCTCCTCATGGAAACAGTCCAGTCCAGCCTGAACTGCCAAGTCAGGTTCTCCCTGAACCAGAACACAAGCAACCCAGGACCGGTTTCGCCCTAGTTATGGGCTTATCAGCAGCTGCCCAGAGCTATAATGGATGTGCTCAGCAGACCCTTAGGACACCTAGTTTCACATACTTACACTGCAGGGTAGTAAGACGAAAAAGTCTTGTTCTTTCAGGGCAAGTAATTCCTAAGAGACTACAACATATCCTCCTTCCAGTCATCCGTATATACCAACAAATATTGGAACAATTAATGCTTAAGACTAGTTGTGGGCTATGTGTTTCCTTAAGTCCAAATCTTAGTGATTTAGACTAACCATTCTAGGGAATTAGAAAAAGTTAAAAATAGAGCAATTGCTAGCCACTACAGAGCAACGATATATGGATTCTCAAAAAAATGTAGTAGTGGCTCGACTCTTAGGAGTTAGCTGAAATATGTCAACATGTGCCCAACTCTGGAGTACCGGCCTGTCTGCCAGTTTAGAGAGACTGGAAATATAAGAGCGAGTCAGGCGGTCCGAGTGTGTGTATATATGTATGTATGTATGTATATATATTCACAAAAAAATAAATGTTACAGGGACATTGTACAGATCAGTGAAATTCAGCTAAGTATAAGTGAAATCTGAGCCTGCTATAGTTACCTGAGCTAACTATAACTTACGCCCCCGCAATGCACTGCTTATAACCTCACATATCACATCACTCACGACATGGTCCGTGACATTACTGTTGACATCTCAAATGACATCACTTATGACATCACTGATGACATCATCGAGTGTGTTTTTAAGAGTTTATGGGTGTTAAACATATCTTAATTTAACTTTTGTAGTAGGTTAGTATATACTAGGCGCACTACTACTCAGTGATACTACTTTTAATATATATTATGTGAGTGGCTGTATGACTGTATGTATCCTTGTGTGTATGGGTGGCTTTATGGGTGAGTGAGATGCTGTGTGAATGGCTGGATTTATGGTTAAGTGGGTGTGTAGTGGCTGTATGGGTATGTGAGTGGCTGTTTGAGTGCTTGTATGGATGTGTGAATAGGTATGAATGTGGCTGTGTGAGTGAGTGTGTGCTTGTATGGGTGAGTGAGTGACTGTATGGGTGAGTGTGTGAGTGACTGTGTAGGTATATAGGTGGGTTTGTGAGTAGCTGATTTTGGCCCTGGGGACCACATCCCCCGGGGCCCAGACATGTTTGCTGGATGCCTCAGGGCACCTAGTCTCTTGTGGGACCGCAAAGGGAGCCTGAAGGTCCTCGTGGTCACTGCTGGCTCACTGCTTCCTGCGGGAGCCTGCATTGCTCTCATACTCAGAGAGCTGCTGGAAAGGCAGTTTCCTCTGTGGGAAAGCAATTTTGCTCAGCTTCCAGCAAGCAAGAGCATTTTTAATGTGGAGTGAGGTAGGTTGGAGCGGAGTCGGGCAGATTCAAGTGAAGTGCGGTAGATTGCGTAGAGTGGGGTAGATTGGACTAGAGTGGGGTGGGGTTGTTTGGGTTGGATTGAGTCAAGTGGGATGGATTTGATTAGAGTGGGGTGGAGTAGATTGCAGTGGAGTGTGGTAGATTGGAATGGGGTGGGGCATATTGGAGTGTATTGGGGTAGATTGGGGTGGGGTGGACTAAAATGGAGTAGAATTGGGTTAGAGAAGATTGGAGTTGGGTAGAGTGGAGTTGGGTAGATTGTAGTGTCGTATATTGTGGTAATTTGAAGTAGTGTAGATTGTTGTAAATTGGAGTGGATTGGGGTAGAATGGAGTGGTGTGGGGATAGATTGGGATAGAGTGGGGTAGGGTAGAATAGGTTAGATTGGAGTGGAGTAGTGTTGAGTGGGGTGGGGTAGAGGGGAGTGGCGTGGAGTTGGGTGGATTGGAGTGGGGTAGATTGGAGTGAAGTGTATGGTGGTAGACTGGAGTGGAGCTGTGTAGATTGGAGTGTAGTGGGGTAGATTGGTGTGGGGTAAATGGTGAGGAGAGGAGGGGCGTACAGTGGAGTGGCATAGAATGGAGTGGCGTGGCATGAAGTGCAAGGGCATACAGTGGAGTAGAGTGTTGTGGAGTGGTATAAAGTGGAGTGGAGTATGCATGGTGTGGTAGAGCACTGCCATTACATACAACACATTTTCAATTGAATTGACCAGTACATTTACACAGGCATACAGTTTTACTGGCACAAATGATAGTGTAGACATTTTTTTTGTATTTCTGAAGTGTGGTGAAAACAAAATACATGTGCTTCATTTGTACTTTCCTAATTCTGATATATTCTGAAATATGAGCACAGTTCATTTTTATGTGCTAGAAAAATTTTATGAGCTAGAAAAAAATAACTCCTACACCTACAGTCTCTCCTCTCACATTGCTACTCAGCAGGATCGTCACATGAATTCTCTCACTTTGAAGTCTGAGAAAGAAAAGTAAACCTCAATCTCACTTGGAAGACAGAGCCTGGCATTTGGCTTCTGTCTTTGAATGCACAGCAAATGTGACAAGATAAGAACAAGATTTAAAGGCCTATTTACAGAAAGCGAGTTCTCGGAAGGATACAGTAAACAGGGTATGATCCACAGGAGGGACGAACTCAAGCTGGATAGCCTAAAGCAAATAAAGCCAGCAAATAGAAGCAAGCAAATGTGAGTTACAAACCACAAAGCCAATAGCAAGCAATGGGCGAAATGCATTCCCAGGGAAGCTTTCGGAATGTTTGCTGATGACTTCTAGTGAGCAGACAGCAGCGCTGTCTGGAAGGCTTCGACCTAAAAGGGGGTGCAAAGAGAAGTGCTGCTGACTCCATCTATCAATTTGAGAAGAATGCTGACACTACCATTGAGATGAGCCCCCCACCCCCCCTCCCCAAGCCCCCTCTTTGCAATCAGGCCATAAGCTGAAAATAATAAGATCTTTGCAACACTGACACTTGGGCAGCCCTCTACATGGTCCCCCTTTGAGACTTCTAGTCCAATGCTGATGGATATTGCTATATTGTTAGGCCCCCTTGTTTATTCTATGACGTTTTCACTTTAAAGAATCAGTGTGGCTATAGATTGCAAACCTTTTCTATCATAAATATACTCGAGTTCCACAAAAATGTTCACAACACCAGGTTTATAAAAGCATATTCCAACTTTGCCACAGTACTCCTTCCTTTCACAAAGAATCTGCAACTAATGTCTGTCGGGCATTGTAACACTGGTCAACCTCTAAGGGGAGTCCTGTGAAGTCCCAGATGGGGCAGCTCTTGGAAAGTTTTCAGGATATTCACATATGATACATTTACGTGCATTGAGAGGTTATCCTGAAAATTTAGCACAGCTTGTGTGGATCCTGGACCTGAGTTGGTCACCCTATTTTTCTGGGCGCATCCCTGGATCGCATCACCCATTGGGCTGAAATGGCTTTAGCCCCCTGCCCCACTACTCTGTCCCCCTTCCCCACCCATCAGTTCCCGAGAGCAGACCTGGCTGGGGATGCGGCCCTAGACTCTAGAGCTTCTAAAAGTGGTTTCTCTCATTTTTGCAAGAACATTTATACATTTGCGAGCCTCTGGTGTCAGAAAGCAATTTTTAAAAAACAGTGTTGCCATTCTCTCACTTTTCCAGTGACCGGTGCTGCCCTGAGCGCTCTGCTTAATTGCTTTAGCTCAACAATAATGACCCCTGATGTGGGGTGTTTAAAATGGCTATGGGACAGGTGTGAAATTGCAGCAGGGATAGAAACTGCTGTCTCAGCTGTCCCATTCACAAGTAAATAGTGGGGTTACTTGCACTACTCCTGCTACAATAACAAGCATTGGCAAAGTCAATAGGTCTTGCCTACGAGACCTATTGGCTATTAATTTAAGGCATGCCGTAGAGCAGTGCGGCTGTTGTACAAAATGGCTGAAAGTAATGTGACAACTGCGTCATAACACTTTTTTTAATGTCATTTTGTAGGATGTGCGCACCTACCAATTTGTTTTCTTTTTATTACTAATCTGAGAAGGCTTAGTAAATAAAACGTTGCACAAAATGCTCTGTTTTTAAAAGTGCATTAGCGCTATACATAAAAAAAACAAGGAGTGGGTTGAGGTGGAGAGCAGGTGGAGGTTAAGGCAATACACAGAGAGAGGGATGGCAGGATAGAAGGGCGTGGGTGGGGGAGAGAAGAACCAGAAAGAGACAACAAAAGGGAAGCACACAGACAGTGAAGGGCAGGGGATGGGGAAGCATTCAGAAAATGGAGGGTGGGCAGGCGGGGAAGCACACAGAAAACTATAAAAATGAATGGCACATAAAATAAAAAGTGTATGCCAATTGCAGGCACATGACGTGCAGCAGAGTAATCGGGTGTCATTTGTTTTCTTAGAAGAGCAAAACCATAATTTACATTTACAAAATCCAGTTCCTCACGCTGCAAGCAAACGAAACAGCACTTACATGATGAGAGGGCTGGTGAATTGGCCAGTTATTTAGCAATGCACGATTTAGTCAACCTAGTCGAAGCATTATCTGGGGGTGAGTTCCGACAGCCCACTTGGAGGATCGACCATGACCTCTATGTTATTGATTATATCTTTGTGTCTAGAAGCCTTTACCCTTTGTTTAATAGCGGGGGTTGTTCAAACGGTATGGGGTGATCATAATGCACTTTTCGTAGTGGGACTCCTTCCCCTAAATAGGTCCCGCCCTACATCAGCAATGTTACCAGTCCACCACTCTGGCGACAGCCTTAGGCTTGTTTGGAGACTTTGCCTCTTAGCTTAGCATTGGCCGTTGGACAAAAACCTATTATAGGATAACATAAGGTCATCGTGAGTTTCTGTCAAACAGTTAGTAATCCCTCTGATGCCTTAACAAATAATCCTTGATGCAAGTTTAGGAGAGATGCTGTTATTTTCAGCTTAACCTTAAACAGTCATCTTACGTTAACTGGGCGCTTAATCTATCGCCCTCCAGGCTCAGCTGCGACTTTTGTAAAAAGTTTAGCAGACATAATCCCGGACTATGCAGTGAGATACGCTAATTTCATAGTTTTAAGGGACCTGAACATCCACATAGATAATAAGGACTGCCCAACCACAAAAAATCTAATGGAAGATCTGAGCACATTCCAACTTACCCAACTGGTTAATGCCCCCACACATGCTTTGGGCCACATTTTGGACCCTATGTTTACAAACTCACACTCCTTAATAGTGGCCAAACCCATCCCGGTGGTGTGGTCAGACCACCACGTGATCCCTTTTGGGACCACAAGCCCCCTCAGTTAATGGCACCGCAGAGACATCTTAAGGATTTTGGGGGCCTGGGCCAGACTTATTTTTGGGGCCCCTGTTCGGAGCCGTTTCAAATTTATGACTCAATTTCATATCTTCATGCCCTCTTTTGCCAGGTCACTAACAGTGCACAGGCACAGTTGTCCAAATTCTAAATGTGTTTGCATCTAATCTTCAGGGATAGTGACCTATGTTTTCAATATTGTAACACAGCTGCAGCTCACTAATATTACTGCAAATAATCTCTATGACACCCTCTCATTTCTCATGTGTGGTCCTATTTTGATCCAAAAGAAACAATTTTTTATGGACTTTGCATGAAAAATAAACCCAACATTTCTCTACAAAATGTCTCTAATATGCTCTTGCACATCACTTATGTTAAAAATAAAGGAACATGGTATTTAAAATAATCTGTTTAAGAAAGAATTATTCAAGTTCATCAGGGCTAGACTCTGCAGAACAGAGCTGGCTCTATCAGGGGCCCCCTGAAAGTCCGGGGCCCTGGGCCAGAGCCCACTTTGCCCATGCCTTAAAACGTCTCTGTGGCACTGTCCCAAAAACACAGCTCACGTAAATGGGCCCGGATCACCCCCACTTCCTTTATACGGGTCTTAAATTTCAATAGTCTGACTATTGAAGCTTGTCCATCATTGACTAATATACAGATTAAGGGGTGGATCAATAATGCTTTAGATACCCTAGAACCACTCAGACCTGTTACTAACCCTTCTGCTCCCTGGTTCTCAGAGGCACACCAAGAAACAAAGAGACCTTGTAAAAGGTTAGAGCGTGTGTGGCGCAAAGAGTGCAATGAACATCATAAATTTATTTACCTTGCAGCCTTAAAGAAGTAACATAAAGATCTCAGGCTTGCCCGTGCAAATCACTATGCCCTTCAAATTGAACACTCGAAAAATTAAATCAGGGAACTTTTCCAAGTAATTAAGTCTCTAACCTCCTTGGAACGCACCAATGCGACAATTCCCCCATCTACTGACCGCTGTGATCAAATTGCATTATCCTTTTTGGATAAAGTGAGCAACATTTATTCTTCCTTCCCCGAGAGCGCTAGGACTTTTAAAATGGCTCTCCCCCCTTGCACGCTGCCAGATGCCCAGCGTAAGCTCCATAATCTGAAACCTATTGCAGAGACTGATAAGTCCAGCCTTATGCTTAAAGTTAAATCTGTATCCCCTTTAGACCCCTCATCCCCGGCAATCCTGGAACAAGGAACTGCTGTTATAGAGGAATATGATCGCCTCCACGAGTCACAGTCTGGATTTAGACCCTCTTTTAGCACAGAATCTGCGCTACTTCTTGCGTCAGACTCAATACGTAAAATCGGTGATGAAGGTCAAACGGTGCCTCTAGTCATGCTTGACTTGAGTGCCACTTTTGATACGGTCTCTCCTGGCTTGCTACTTGACAGGGCACATCATGTAGGGATAGGAGATATGGCACTGGGTTGGCTGGCGAGCTTTCTGGAGGATCGCACCTTTCAAACCATTCTACAACCCTATGTCTTGTCCACTCAACCCCTAAAACAGGGGGTATTTCAGGGCCCAGCCTTGAGCCCGACCCTTTTCAACCTGTATATGCGACTGCTGGCAGACTTGCTGGACAAACATGGGGTGCAGACGGTATCATATGCAGATGATACACAGTTGATCCTCGCCTTGGCCCAGGACAATTGTAAAGCGGTAGAGGATTTTAAGCTCTGCCTAGAGGACATGGCAAACTGGATGAAACGCAGCTGTCTAAGGCTGAATGCCAGTAAAACAGATATCTTAGTGGTAGGAAAACAACCTTCCATCTGGTCATCGAGTTGGTGGCCTAGTATGCTAGGGTCTCCACCTTCTCCAAGCCACAAAGTTAAAAACCTTGGAGTCTGGTTCGACTCCACACTTTCCTTCTCTGACCAGATCTCCGCCCTCACAGGTACCTGTTATGGGATTCTAAAAATGCTGAAAAAAATTATAGGGCTCACCCCGGATGCTGCCAAAAAGACAGTGGTTCAGGCCCTGGTGACTTCTAGATTAGACTATTGCAAAGTTGTATATCTGGGGGCACTGAAGAGAAGCATATGTTCGAGGCATATGAGCTGTAGATCATATGCGTTAGCATAGATCGCCATCTGGTGTTGGGCTCGGATGTTTGCACTTTGTTTTTCTTCGAAGAAGTGTTTGTAGTCACGAGGTAGGTGACTCCTCCTTACGGTGATAGTGCGCATGGGCATCGACTCCATCCCCAGATTGTTTTTTTCCGCCATCGGGTTCGGATATGTATTGCTGCGCTCCGGTTCGGTATCGTCTTCGAACCCTTTCGACGCACAACCCTTACCACTCGACGGTATTGTCTTCAATCGCAATTTCCCTTCCGACGCGCATCGTAAAATCCAACAACTTCGATCGGGAACTTTGACGCGGGCCGTGAGGCCTACCCGCGCCGACCACGCCAGCAGTCCATGGAACGGACTCCATTTAAAAAATGCCCCGGGTGTGGTGCTAAGTTCCCACACACGGACCTGCACGAGGTCTGTAACATCTGCCTATCCCCGGAGCACGAAGAAATCAACTGCAAGGCCTGTCGATCATTCCGATCGAAGAAAACGATTCGTGACCGTCGGGCTCGACGTCACGAGATGCGACGCAACACTAGCCCGGTGCCAGACATCTTCGGAGAAGTCTGAATCCCAACAGCCCGGCGCCGAGGAAGAAATCTCTGTGTCCGAAGCCGACGACTCCGACATGGAAGAAGTCTTGGACGTCACTCCGGCTCAACGAACAGTGAGTAAAGAGCCCCAAGTACCCACAAAAACAACAAAGACTCCGGTATCACCTTCGCCCTCCGGCCCAGGTCGACACCGTGAAAGCATTTCAGATGCCCCGCCCTCGGGCCCGGCTATGAAACATAAGGATAAGTCTTCCGGCTCGGGATCGAGCCGGCCCCATTCCAGTGCCGAACCCACATCTTCGGCACCGAAACCCAAAACCAAGCAGGTGCCTGCCGATTCGCTGTCGGCACCGAAAGAAGTGGACCCCAAACCACATAAAACTAAAGCTTCAGAGCCCACACCAGCTAAGCCCAAAGCTTCGGAGCCGACACCGACTAAACCCAAAACTTCGGAGCCGAAACCAGCCAAAGACAAACCTTCGGACCCATAAAACCACTAAACATAAACCTTCGGAGCCGAAACCGGTAAAACTTAAACCTTCGGAGCCGACACATTCCGCACCGATGGGCTCGGAGCCCAAAAAACAAACCGCTCCTCTTAAACCTTCAGAGACTAACCTTGTTAAAAAGCCCTCTGAATCAAAACAAAAGGACAAAGACACCCCATCCAAAGAACTTCCTCCACAAGACCCTTTGGATTCAAAACAAAAACAATTACATATTGACCCTAAAACTGGACACCTTCTAGTAACACTTCCTAAAAAACGGAAGCTGGATCTTCCAGAAGACTACCATATACCGAAGAAGCAAAAAGACATGGGTACTAACGCCTCTCCCCCATATATACCTCCCTCTCCTCCACCTTTTAATCCAAACTTATTGATTTCACCATCAAACTCGCCACCACCACCTTTCTCACCTGTACTACAGGATGACAATAATTGGGATGGGGACGGGGTTGGGGATGACACTGAGGACAACATACCACAGGACACAGACCCCTGGGATGATTACGATAAAGAGCCAGATCATAATAATGACCCCGATCTATATCCCTCCAGACCATCACCACCCGATGACAATTTTGGCTTCCCACAGCTTATTAATAGAGCTGCCCAGTACCATGGGGTGGAACTACATACTGATCCCCTAGAGGAGGATTTTTTAGTGGAAACATTCGCTCCCTCCCAAAAATCCACTAATACTTTGCCCATGCTCAAATGCATGATAAGACACACCAACGAGGTTTTCAAAGACCCTGTTAGGGCTAGAATACTTACGCCAAGGGTGGATAAAGAATATAAAGCTGCTCCTACAGACCCAGTTTATATCAGAGGACAGGTACCCTTAGATTCTCTTGACATCTCTAACGCACGCAAAAGAGCTAATTCGCAAGCTACAGGCGACGCTCCTCCTCTGACAAGGAGTCAAAACTTAGACGCATCAGGCAAAAGAATAGCATCACAAGCTGCTAATCATTGGCGTATTGCCAATGCCCAAGCTCTATTAGCGCGCTATGATAGAGCTCACTATGACGAGCTGGAAAAACGAATTCAGCATTTACCAGAACAATACAAAACAAAAGCTCACTACCTCATTCAGGAGGGTAAGCTTATTACAAACACTTCTATAAAATGCACCCTCAATGCGGCTGATACAGCATCTCGTGCCATTAACACCAGTGTTTTACTACGCCGGCACGCTTGGCTTCGAATCTCCGGATTCAAGCAAGAGGTACAGTCATCAATACTTAATCAGCCTTTTGATCAGGAACATATTTTTGGGCCAACAGTCGATTCTTCATTAGAAAAAATGAAAAAAGACACCGAGACTGCCAAATCCATGGGGGCCTGACAACTACCTTCTAATAGAGGCTCCTTTCGTCGCTCCTTTTACAGGGGTGGCTCAAAAACAACTGCGTCAGAAAATACCTCCTTCTCTTACAAAAGTCCCAACCAATCTTCCTCCTCCAGAGGATATTTTCGAGGAGGATACAGAGGAAATAGCAATAGGAGAATAGAGGCAGAGGTAACTCCACCCGCACTTCCCCTGCCACCAAACAGTGACTTCCCTCCACTACCCCCCGATCATTCCACTCCTGTCTGGGGACATCTCTCACAGTTCCTACCTGTCTGGAATTCCATCACAACAGACAAGTGGGTAAGACAAATAATCCAGTATGGTTATTGCCTGGAACTTACCTCCACTCCCCAAATATTCCTCCCAAACATCGTGCAATGTCCTCAGAACATCGCACCCTCCTACAAAAAGAGGTTCTCTCCCTGTTACAAAAACATGCAATAGAACCAGTCCCCTTAACTCATAAAGGGACAGGGGTTTACTCTATTTTCTGATTCCAAAAAAGGACGGCTCTCTCAGGCCAATATTAGACCTCAGACAGCTCAACATCTACAATCAGTCAGATCATTTCCACATGGTCACCCTCCAACAGGTGCTCCCAATGCTTCAGCAAGGCGACTTTCTTTCCACTTTGGATTTAAAGGACCCTTACTTCCACATTCCCAGTCACCCCGCTCACAGGATATATCTCAGGTTCGTGGTGGACGGTCAACACTACCAGTTCAAAGTCCTCCCGTTCGGGGTAACCACAGCACCCAGAGTTTTCACCAAGTGTCTAGCAGTCACGTGTTTCCTTATTTGGACGATTGGCTCATAAAGGCCAACTCACAACACAGCTGTGTTCAACACACACACACAAAACAATTCAATTGCTTCACCACTTGGGATTCACTGTAAACCTCACCAAGTCCCATCTCCAACCGCCCAACACACAAATATATCTAGGAGCTACAATAGACACTTCCAAAGCTCTAGCATACCCCAACCCAGTCAGGATGCGCAAAATTCTGGCACTAATATCACAATTTCAACCTCAACACTCATTACCAGCTCGAGTGTTCATGCAGTTAATCGGGATGATGGCCTCTTGCATTCTAATCGTCCCTTATCCAAGACTCCAAATGCGTCCTCTGCAACAATGTTTAGCACGTCAGTGGAACCAGGCTCAAGGCCTGTTAATAGATCTTGTGTTGGTAGACGACCGCACCCATCGCTCTCTGCAGTGGTGGAACACACAAAACCTTTCCAAAGGGCGGCTGTTCCTCAACCCGGTTCCACAAATAGTGCTAACAGCAGATGCATCGCTCACCGGCTGGGGAGCTCATCTTCAAAATCATACCATTCAGGGTATGTGGACTCTACAACAAAAACAGTTCCACATAAATCACCTAGAACTACTGGCAATTTTTCTAGCATTAAAAGCCTTTCAAGTCCACCTAGTACGCAAAGCTGTCCTAGTCCATACCGACAACATGACCGCAATGTACTATATACAAAAACAGGGAGGGACACACTCCCTACAGCTCTCGCGACTAGCTCAAAGCATATGGAGATGGGCCATACCTCAAAACCTATATCTCCTTGCCGAACACCTTCCAGGAGTAGACCATCACATTGCAGATCTGCTCAGTCGTCAATGACAACAGATCCACGAATGGGAATTACACCCTCAAGTTCTCCTCCCATTCTTTCAAATGTGGGGCTACCTAGAAATAGATCTGTTCGCCACACACACCACAACGCAAAATGCCCAAACTTCGTGTCCAGGTATCCACACCCATTGTCCAAAGGCAATGCGCTATGGATAAACTGGTCAGGGACATTTGCTTACGCTTTTCCGCCTCTCCCGCTCATTCCATTAGTGGTTCGGAAGCTTCAGCAGCACTCACTCACAATGATCCTAGTTGCTCCCACATGGGCTCGACAACCTTGGTTCACAACCCTTTTGGAGCTATCTGTAGTTCCTCATCAAAAACTACACCTCTCACCCAAGCTTCTCACTCAGAACCATGGAGAGATAAGACATCCAGATCTCACTCAACTCAACCTTATGATCTGGCACCTGAAATCATAGAGTTTGGCTACCTTAATCTCCCGCCAGACTGCATGAACGTCATTAAAGAAGCTAGACGTCCTACCACAAGAGCATGCTACGCAGCAAAGTGGAAACGATTTGTCATTTACTGTATAAACAATCAAATCAATCCATTAGATGCGTCCATTCAAAACATCATCTGCTATCTCTTACACCTACAACTCTGTAACTTAGCATACACATCTATACGATTGCATCTCGCTGCAATAGCCACTTATCTACAAAACAGACAACACTTGTCTTTGTTTAGAGTGCCCACTATCAAAGCATTTATGGAAGGACTCAAAAGAATCATTCCTCCTAGAGTTCCACCCTCTCCAGTTTGGAATCTTAACATTGTCCTTACAAGACTTATGCGCCCACCGTTTGAGCCTATGCACAAATGTGAACTACAGTTCCTCACTTGGAAGGTAGCCTTCCTTATAGCCATCACATCTCTTAGAAGAGTTGGTGAGCTCCAGGCACTAACCATACAAGAACCATTTCTACAAATTCATCACCACAAAGTGGTTCTTAGGACAAATCCAAAGTTTTTACCTAAAGTTGTCTCTACCTTTCACCTTAATCAGTCTGTTGAACTACCAATGTTTTCCCTCAACCAGACTCGGTGGCAGAACGTGCTCTTCACACACTAGATGTCAAAAGAGCAATACTTTATTACATTGTAAGAACTAAATCTTTTAGGAAAACCAAACAACTGTTTGTTGCTTTTTCCCCACCGCATAAAGGCAATCCCATTTCAAAAACTGGTATTGCACGATGGATAGTTAAATGCATCCAAATATGCTACATTAAAGCCAAACGCACATTAACTTTTCCCCCTAGAGCGCATTCCACACGCAAACTGGGGGCTTCTATGGCATTCTTAGGGAATATACCCTTAGATGACATCTGTAAGGCTGCAACTTGGTCTACACCTCACACATTCACAAAACACTACTGGTAGATGTGCATGCAAAACAACAAGCTAGTGTGGGCCAGGCTGTCTTAAGAACACTTTTTCAAACTACTGCAACAGATACAGGTCAACCACCGCTGGGAGGATAACTGCTATATAGTCTATGCTAACGCATATGATCTACAGCTCATATGCCTCGAACGGAAAATGCTACTTACCCAGTATGCATCTGTTCTTGGCATGTAGAGCTGTAGATTCATATGCACCCACCTGCCTCCCGGGACCTTTATCTGCTGCAGTACTATCTTACTTAGATACAACACACATGGACATCTCTTTCTATTCTTACTAACTCCATCATCACCCTTTATGGCAAAACAATCTGGGGATGGAGTTGATGCCCATGCGCACTATCACCGTAAGGAGGAGTCACCTACCTCGTGACTACAAACACTTCTTCGAAGAAAAACAAAGTGCAAACATCCGAGCCCAACACCAGATGGCGATCTATGCTAACGCATATGAATCTACAGCTCTACATGCCAAGAACAGATGCATACTGGGTAAGTAGCATTTTCCATATGGGTGCAAAAAGCGGCAGCTCGGATGCTGTTAAATATCCCTAGATTTTCACCAACTGGTAATGCTCTGGGTCCTCTCCACTGGTTCCCCATTGAGGAGAGGATCTCCTTTATAGCCTTGTGCTATGTCCACAGAGTTTTGCTGGGCAAGGGCCCGAAATAGCTTCGTCCCATGATACACTCCTACCACCCTACACGCTGTCTGAGATCGGCTGGAACTGGCTAGGTCTGCATTCCAAAATTCAACAGAAAACACTTTGGGGGTATCTCCTTAAGATACGTGGCAGCCAAGCGGTGGAATTCTCTACCTCTGTACCCAAGACTGGAGACATTAGAATCTACCTTTAGGACACAGCTTAAAACTTGGCTGTTTAGAAAAAATCTTCTTCCCTAGTTTTCACCGCCCACTTTCCCCATAAGTATGTTTTTAGCCTTGATTGGAATTCAGCGCGGGGACACTCCATAATGGAGTAACCAGTGCGCTTTACAAGCTGCTATAATAATAAGAGCAGCAAGGGGCTGCTCTTAGGTTTTTGTCCCACACTACTTTCTAGGCATTCTTTCAGTTCGATCCTCTTGTACTTCTTAGTTGGATCTTCCTTTATATTCACATCGTCTTCCTTGATGACTGCCAAGTCAGACAAAGCTGCGAACCAGAGCAGGGCCTACAAATAGAAACCTCAGCTCTCACAACTAAATATAGACAGAGTCTGTTCGCTGGTAATTTCCATCTAAGCGAACAATCCCCTTAAATATTCTGACATTTTTCTATAACTACCCTGTGAGTGATTTTTATCATTATTAATGCTTATCCAAACATGCCAGGAACTAACTGGACACCAGCAGGTAGTAACTCTTACTCCATAACATACCCTTCCAACCTTTCCAGGACTGCATCCAGAAACTTCAAACACAAGTTACTGAGGAATTACCCTGAGACATTGATCTTGGATCCTTCCTTCAACATTAAAAAAGGCGTTCTTGTTAATGATTTTATATTTTATTCCAGAAAAATTGCGAAATGGCGCTCTGCGATGACCAAGATATTTAACACACAAGAAATCAGAAACATTCCTTAAGGTACGAAAATCTTGGTCGCATCCTTCACAAAGAGTAAGAGCTGATCTGTCTATTACCACCTACAAAAACGGCATAGTTCTTATTCAAGCTTCCAATAATGACTTGAAGAAATTCGATGACTACTTTTCCACCCTAAAAGATCACATGCGTAACAACCCTATCACTAGATCTGCTATTACACAAATGGTACCTCAGTCCAGCAGACTGCCAACTAGGACTGACCTTTCTATCTTGGAAGAGTGCAAGCAGCCTAACCCTACCCCAAGTTACTTCGGTACACCTGACAGTAGCCATCACTACACTTTAGTTCAAGCGCTACAACACGCTAATTGCTACCCTTCACCTATCCCTATTAAAAGGCCCCCTAATATGGTTCTCCCTAAATTGAGGAAGGTATATTGGCAGTGTGAGGGAGTGATCAAAAGCTCCTCGCTACCCCCTTTGATGAAGGAAAAAATTAACAGAGCGATATCTGATCCTGCTCACACAGATCCCGAGCTACCTAGCTCTCCGAAACCAGGGTTTTTGTACTCCCCGCCCCACCCATCGCAATCTCCTCTTATGTTTACAGATATACTTAAATCACAAACCGACAGTTTAGCTCAATACTTTCAAAATGCTCTAATTGAATTGAAGAAGATAACTCACCTCACAGAAAACTCTCACTCTAAAATCAAGCTTATTCAAGAATCTTTACTTTAGCTCCAAACTAAAACCTACTCCCATGGCTCTTACTAATAGGAGCGTAATAAGGCTTGAGTTTCATCATCCGAAAGATATTTAAGCTGATTGCGTGGACCATGAAGCCTATGAACCAGCATCTAGTCTCTCCAGCACTGGAGACAAAGCAATTAGATCCGTCCCAATCAATTCTAATAAAACCTCGGCTCTGAATAATAAAAGGCTCAACCTTAACCCCTTGGCCGCGGCGGTAATTCCACCGCGGCGCGGGGGGGTGGGGGGTGAGCGCGGCGCCGCCATGCTCGTGACGGAACCACGCCGTCATGAGTCACGGGTGAGCTGTGCTCATGACGGCGTGGTTCAGTCACAACCCCGCCCACTCACTAATTCGCCCGCACAGGCGGGGAATCAGTCCCGCCTGGGTGGAGCGGCCGCAGCATGACGGAACCACGCCGTCATGAGCACACGCCGCCCGTGGCTCATGACGGCGTGGTTCCGTCATGCGCAGGGAAGGGGTTAATAATCTAAAAAGAGTTACTTTAACCTCCTGTAATCAAGATACTTAACATGGCAATACTATGAAACTGCTACTATGCCTGCTAAGCGATTGTCGCTCAGCTGTGAAACATTCCTCTGACAGTGCTGATCTCATCATTTACCATGAAGTTGATGTGGCGATTCTAACCGAATCTTGGCTTACCGAATAGTCTTCTCCCTGCATGGATCTCCTGGTCCCGTACAACTACAACATCGTAAGGCTTGACAGGTTAAACAAGAAAGGGGGAGGTAAAAACCTGCATTTATCACTCTGACTGACCTCTGTTACTTCTTTACATACCGACCATCTTGACTCTTGTGAATACCTCTGTCTTTTCATTAGAACTGCTGACAATCAAAATTGCAAACTGCACGCATTTTACCATCTTTCTTTCAGGAACTCTCAGCTGTAATGATCTCCATTAAATGGTCCATGAACTATTTCGTCCCTTCATTCTAATGATATTTTCCTTGGTGACTTCAGGTTACATTTGGATGATTCTAATGACAATCTAATCAATGTCCTTAAAGATTTCCTGGAAGACCTGCCCTTTACATAAGCTTGCTCTATCCCAACTCATGTAAAAGGTGCTACTTTGTCTCTGGAGATGATCCAGTCTAATGTTAAAATAAACTCAATTGATCCTTGCGATTGGAAGGTTATAATGTGGTGGTCTGACCAAATACTGTTCATAAAAATTTTAAAAACCTCGCAACTCGTCAAAATCGAACACTGGGTACGGGACACCAAAAGTATAAACAGTGAGAATCTAGTTGCACGTTGTGAGAGGGAGCTATACCCTGTGATCAATTTGGGCAATGTGATTGATCTCACTGATCACTATAACTCTACAATGACGAACATAATCAATTCGATTGCTTCTTTAAAACTGAAAAGAACTCAGGATAAAGGGAAAAATCCTTGGTTCAATGGATCCCTAAACGACGAAAGGCGAAACCTGAGTCTAGCTGAAAGGAAATGGAGACAACACCCCTCATCCTCCCAGTTACAGCTACTAAGAAAGACTAGAAACACTTACACTTTCAGATTCAGGACATTTGTTTTCGAACCGTACTCTCACAACATCATTGCACCATGTGGTTATTTCTCAATAATAAGCACTAATAATGTTGTGTCCCTCCTCACTGTTTACCATTGTAGTATATTTAAACCAAGAAGAGCTGATGTCCGTTGGTGCATATGACTAAGATCCTGGTGGATCGAAACGCGTAATGCTACATGATTTGAGCTGCCTGCTACGAATAAAACCTTAATTTACCTATTTTCCGAATGGTTGGGCTTTTTGTCGTGCTGAGAAAGCGGCATGAGTTTGCATATGGAATATAAAGGCGGTGACGTCGCCAAAAAGCCCCGACCCGCCAGGATGTGCGTTTCCTTCGTCGCAGTTCGTTTGGATATATATAATGTGTGTATATATATATATAAGAGCTGGATAGCTCGAAACGCGTCTTTTTGCCCTGAAATAAAATTATATTTTGTACCAAACTGGATCGGTGTGGCTCGTGCTTACGAGGATTAGTAAGCTGTCTGGTGGATATAGATATAGATATATATATATATATATATATATATATATATATATATATACACACACACACATATACATATATATATATAAATATACACACACACATATATATATATATACACACACACACATATATATATATATATATATATATATATATATATATATATTTTGCGTTTCTCCAATCTTCCCATGAAGTTTACCCCCGCTAAGACAGGAGCACGGACGCCGGTTCAGTGCAAATTATTTGTTTATTGTTTTCGTTAGCAGCTATCGGCCAAAACGCGTTTCAGCCCTGGAGGGCCTTGATCACATACATACATATATATATATATATATATATATATATATATATATATATATATATATATATATATATATATATATATACACACACATACATATATATATATATACACACATACATATATATATATATATATATATATATATATATATATATATACACATACATATAAATACCAGATCTCGTATGTTAAGGTGCTTTTATTCAGAAAAAAATAAAAAAGCAGTATAAAATATCTTCGCTCTCCCTGAATAATGCATCAGCATATCATGTGTTGTGGAGTGCCGGTGGTCAGCCTGAATCAAATAATGGTTTTGTGTAGCATTATTGTGTGTTTTATCAAATATCACTGTAACTGATGTATTTCAGTACCTTTGCACTATATTTTGTTGTTGCGTTCTATATCGATCGTGCCCTTGACATATCTTGAAAACTTTGTATTACTACTCCAATATACCTCCGGGTCTGCTTCACACTATATAAACCAAAAAAATAAATGAATGACTATGGGGAATTGCGTAGCATGTGATGCATTGTTTCCCTGTCAGAATATGTATCCCGTCCATGTATGTCTGTTAAGGTGCATGCAATATTATGTTTTTCTAAATTAGGATTGCTTCTTTCCTTGGCTGTATTGCACAAAGTGCCCTGGGGGCACAACAGGCATGTTGCTCCTACTTCTTGCACTGCTGTGGCACTTTGGTGCTACAGAAGGGGCGGCAGACACTCGTTCTGCTCCTACTATAATACTGATGGCTTACGCACATGTAGCGTCAGCCCATGTGAGGCTCATGCAAATGTGTGAATCATTTTACCTCTGCGGCCAAACTGTATTGTGAACGTGGGCGCAGAGGCAAACATGCCTTTAGGAGGCGCACTAACAGCGCACCACAAAATGGTGGCACATTGTTAGTGCACACCGTGAGGGCAGCCCTCTAGAAGAGGCAATGGCATTCTAATGGACAGCACAGACACCCCCCTGCAAGTGGGTGCAGTCACTCACTGTCCCCGCCTGCAGGGGAATCGCAGTGCCCTCATAAATGTACACGCGAGGTGGTGCCTACACAGAGAAACACAAAGCAGCTTGGAAGCAGTCACTCCGTGTTTCACTAAATGTGCTGCCCCCACTGCAGTGTGAGTTTGTGGCTGCACCAGTGGCAGCGCATTCATCGTAATAGGACGCACTATTCAAGTCTGCGCCAGGCGCACCTTTTGAAAGGTGCGCATCGTGCAAACGGGGACAGCGCGCCCTATGTATAATTCAGGTCCTGTTCCGTTCTCTTCATACAGGTTTAGTTGCCTTCTTTAAATGTCCTGTTGTGTGGATATTGTATGGATGTACATTTCTTTCTGTGAAGGCACATTCACATGTCTAAATGTGCATTCTTTAGTGCAATTGTCAGGGCCAGATTGAAAACCAAAATCAGCCCCGGTGAAAATGTTCAAACCAATCCCACCCTGCAGAAGACCACAACTACAATTAGGCCATAAGGGCATGGCTGAGTCATGACAGACCATTCTACTCTGAAAGCAGTCTCATATCCTGCAGCCTTCTGGGAAAATGCCAGAGTTGCAGACAGGCCAGTATAGATCTGGCACGTGTACATTGTTAGCAGTGGTTAATTTGTAAAGAAAAATGTGCTGGGGCTCTCATCAGGAGGCAGCTTCTACCAGCCCATTTGTCCTGTTAGCGCAGCCTAAAACTAAAGCCATGAAACCCTACAAATGGGGAGAGGGTGTGGTGTAATGGCCAGAGCTGCCGACCTCGGAGCTGGGGAACTAGGCTCGAGTCCCGGCAACATCCTGTGATTCTCGGTGAAATACTTAATCTCCCTGTGCTTACCACAAAATGAATGTGTCCTTAACTGGTGCTCAAGCACCAGTGTTGATGATTATGTGCTGGTGCTCAGCACTGGAAACCACCGGCTCAAATTAAGCACTGATTGTTGGGTTTCAATTTACATTATATGCAAAGAAACCTTGGGTAGAATAAATCCACATTTTTTTTCAGAATGTGCTTTCATTAAAAAATGTACAGGTCATTAAATTCAGTTCATATGTTACAGATACTCAGGCACGCAACGCCCATTGGGCTTAAAGATCTTCAGTACCGAATGCAGGGTTAACGATACAGAGTTATGCATACAGGCCTGCTGTTACAGTGTGCAGAATGCATGGTTATGGCTAGAGTGCAAAGGGTGCACGTGTAAGGGTACATGGTTATGGACACGATTAAAAGTGCAGAGCTAAGTGTGCAGTTATAGAAACAAGGCTTAGGGTTATAGGGACAGCACTATGGCTTCAGGGCGCACGATTGTGGTTACAGGCCTAAGAGTGCACATCTAAGGCTACACAGTTATGAACACAGGGTTATGGGTGCTGGGCTAAGAATACAGAATTATGGGTACAGGGTTATGAGTGCAGGGCAAATGGATGAATTGTGTTGTAATAATTATATAGCACTTCATACCCCGGTCTGTGAGGCAGATGGGTGGCAGCTACATCATGAGGGAGTTCGCGGTTGTCAGTGTTGTATTTGTTGTAATCCTATGTGGGAAGCGTTTGAGTATTGTGCATGAGGGACTCGAGGGGTGCTCTAATCTTGGGGAGCAACACTTAGTGTGATGAGGAAGAAGGTGTGAGAGACAGATGTCAAATCATTATTATAGGCAGCTATTCACCACCGCAGTAACCACAGGGGTAGTCGGGTATTGTGCGTATTTATACCAAACAAGGAGTAATCCGAGATGGCTCAGTATCCCATTTGGGAGCCTGTGCTTAGCATCAAGGGGTGGGAACGGAAGGGAATGGGGAAGGGGTAGTAGGATGAAGGGGAGACGGCAGTGCTTAATTTGAGCCAGTGGTTTCCGATGCTCGGCACCAGCACTTATGACAGTCTGCCGCATGGTGGCGATGTCTGTTTAAATTAGAGATGAGCACAATAAGAGGTGTTTATTAATCCAATATACATTAATAATGTCTAATACCTACCGCCCAAGCTTTTCTTCCTGCTTGAGGAGCCTTGAATCTGAACTATCATTCTTGTAAGATGGCGAGTGTGATGGTTAGTAGTTGTGTTGCTGCTGTCATTGGCAGCACTGGGTGGTGCAAGCTGCAGTACACCCCTGACGAGAGCCCTGGCACTTATGTTTTTACAAATTAAGCAGTGCTCCTTTGCTTGAAGTGCTGGTGTGTTTAACCGCTCGCCTATAGGAGCGACAGGCCTGATTTTGTCTCCTTGTGTATTCCTGTGTGTATTTTCTTCTTTCCGCCTTTATAAAAAGCTAATTTGTACAATGGATTTCGAAGAAGACCCGCCGGTTTTTAGCTTTTAGTGTGCAGAGTGGCAGCACGTAAAAGGCTTTTACTTTCTGCGGCATATGTTTCATTGAATGATTTCTGCACTCCACTTCCTGTCAAAGCACACATGATGCGCAGACCTCTTTCTGTAGACCTAAAGAGGCGGCTCCGCCTCTTCACACCACCCAAAATATTATTCCATAGCCCCACCCCCGAAGCTTCAGAGACGGGATTGGTAAATGTGCTCTGCGGTGGTAACTGGCTCTGAAGTTTTAACGTGATTTACTGAGCTAAGAGCCCGATGTCGAGATGTGTAACTTGTAGGCCACAGGTTCGGCCCTGCAGATGAATAAATGAACTTTATATGTGGCACTACGGACGACAAAAATGTTATACCAAACACTATGAGATGAACGGAATCATAGGATAAAAATATCATTTATTTTAAATGAAGATTGAGACAAAGATGAAAATATCATTTATTTTAAACAAAGACTGAGGAAATCCCTACATTTTAAATTCACGTGAAAGTCTGTGCCTTCCCAGCAGCGACATAAGTAGAATCCTGTGAATTGAACACTTGTGACATCACCGGCCCTCCAATGTGATGTCACGAGGTCCAGGCTACCTGCAGAGGTGAGGCCTCCGCCGCAGCAGAGACGAAAGGAGAGGCCACTGTTGAGGAAGAATGTCGGGTAGGATCGGATCTTCTTTCAGCTTCATTCCAGGATCATTTTTGAGACCAAATAGTCGGATTTTCTCAAGAAATTTGACTAACCCCGTGACTTGCCCGCCCCCCTTTTAAACTGAAACACATGGTATCACCCATAAAGGGGTGATGTATGATGACACAATGAAAAGTCTCCATTGTGACGTGTCCTTGGTATAAAAGGCTGGTAACCAGGCAGTTGCAGCATTGCACTGAAGGACACCGGACGTAGAGGACCACTACTGGCGGCTGCAGCTGGTGACAGTGAGATGCGGAGCTGCAGGGGCTTAGCAGGCTCCAAACGAGAAGGGGCAGGGGTGGGTCTAAGGGGACAAGGTGAGTAAATGAACCAAACGAAAACTGAACGTAAAACCAAACTGAAAACTAACTTGAAACTGACTTGAAAAACCAACTCCCTTCCCTTTGACTCCATTCCACTTGCTTTAATTTTCTTCCCTTTACTGCTCTCTCCTATCCTTCCCCATCAACTTAGCTGCCCTTCCCCTTTCTGTCTCATCTCCCTTCAAATCCCTTGAGAACCACCTGCATTTTCCTTTCCTTTCCCTTACTTTCCTTATCCTTTTTTCTTTTCCTTTTCTTTTTTTGTTTTCTCTTCCATTTTCTTTTGTCATTGTCTTGTCTGTTTTCTTTTCTTCCCCTTCCATTTCTCACTGTTCCCCTCACATCCCCTTCTCCCTTCCCTCTTTACCTATCTGTTCTATCTTCTCCCCTTCCTTTCCATTATCCATTCAATTCCCTTCTCTTATTTCCCTGTCTCCTCTCCCTTTCTCTTCCATCGATTCCTTTCTTCCCTACCTCTATCTCCTTCCTTCTCATCCCCTTCCTTTCCTTTCCCTTCACTCCCCTCCCCTCTTCCTTTCCATCCCATTCGCACTCCCTTTCTCTTACTTATCTTTCCTCTCCTCCCTTCTTTCTCTCCCTCCCCCTCCCCTCTTCCCTTCATCTCTTCCTTCCCTTCCCTTCCCCTCCCTTCCCATTCTCTCTCTTCTACTTCCTCTTCTCTCTACGTCCCCTTTCCACTGCCTCTTCCCTCCCCTTTCCCTTACCTCCTCTCTCCCTCTTTTTCCCTTACCTCCTCTTCTCCCCCTCCCTTCCCGTCACATCTTCTCTCCCTACCTTTACGCTCTTCTCTCCTTTCTCCTCTTTCCTCTTCCCCTTTTTCTCTCCTTTTCCCTCTTCTCTCCCTTCTTCCCCTTCCCTCTTGCCTCCCTTCTTCCTTTTCCCTCTTGCCTCCCTTCTTCCCTTCCCCTCTTCTCTCCCTTCTTCCCTTCCCCTCTATTGTCCTTCCCCTCTTCTCTCCCTTTCCCTCTTCTCTCCCTTCCCCTCTCACTCCATCTTCTCTCCCTTCCCCTCTTTTGTCCCTTCCCCTCCATTCCCCTCTTCTTCATTGCCCTCTTTTCCCTTCAATATATGACACAGAGAGGGACCCCTTATTCACTGCAAGGGAAATGGGGTACTCTTAACAAGTAGAAACAAAGGTTTCCCTCGGATATCACAATACCCAAAGCAAGTAATACGCACACTAAATTATCTCACCCCGTTCACCAACAGTGAAACAAAAAGAATAGAAAGGTAGAAGCCCAAACAATGAACTCAGCAAGTAATTGCCAAGGTAGATCAACGCAAAATTTATTAAAAGTATCAAAATAGAAAAAAAAATTCACATAAAATCATTTGCATATATGCACAGTAAGTTTATACAATAAATAAAAAATATATCCCCATAAAAACACACAATCAGATGCATACACTAATATGCTATTTCAGTATAAAAACAATATTGCCAGAAGATACGAATGCACCAGCCCCCGAGAGAAAAAAACACTAGACACTGAAATTTGTCATAGTAATAAACACATTCGTCAGAAGAAAATGTTGACTGGAGCTTGATACCCGTTCCTCAATTAGTATCTATGGAACCAGTCAAACACCAAATTGTGTGTACAGTTGCGTCGACGCGTTTCGATGGCAATCATAAATTAAGCCATCTTTTTCAAGACATTAATAATTCTCTCGATTCCTGTTGTTTTATGTAAGGCCTGCACTATTGATTCAGGGCTTGATGAATTCTTTATTATATTTATCGCTGTTATGGTCAAAGGGGCTCATTAACCATCACCTCGTTTTTATCCTTCTTATCCGTATTTTACTCCATAGCACTTCCAGAAATTAAAAAAGGAATTTTCAAAACTTGTTGCACTCGTGCTGCTATCTCGGGAAAATATACGTCGTACTAATTTCCAAATATAAGAAAAACTACGATTTAATATCCTTGTCGTCACCGGCCTCTCTTAGCTGGTAAAGGCACGTATTCTTCTATATTGTTAAAACTTGTCACTTATCGCCCTTCATGAATTGGGCCTCGTGTATGGTCCGGTGCCGTGACTAATTCCCGTAACACTCCGTGAGTCGCCTTAAAATTGTTTTCTATTTTGATACTTTTAATAAATTTTGCGTTGATCTACCTTGGCGATTACTTGCTGAGTTCAATGTTTGGGCTTCTACCTTTTTTATTCTTTTCTTTTCACTGTTGGTGAACGGGGTGAGATAATTTAGTGTGCGTATTACTTGCTTTGGGTATTGTGATATCCGAGGGAAACCTTTGTTTCTACCTCTTTTCCCTTCCCCTCTTCTCTCCATTCCCTTCTTCTCTCACTCCCTTCCCCCTCCATTCCCCTCTTCTTCATTACTCTCTTCTCCCTTCCCTTCTTCTCTCCATTCTCCTCTTCTCTCCGTTACCTCCCGTTCATCTCCCATCTTTCCCCTTCCCCATCCTTCCCCATCCATCCTTCCCCCATCCATTCCCGCTCCTCTTCCTTCCCTTCCCCTCATCTCCCCTCCTCTTCTCCACTCCCTTCCCCTGGCCCCCCTTCCCCTGGCCCCCCTTCCCTCCACCTCCACCCTGCCTTCTGCTTCCCTTCGCTCCCCTTTCCCATTGTCTTCCCCTGGTGTCTCCTCTACTTCCCCTTTTCCTTCCGCTCCCTTCTCTTTTCTCCCTTCTCTCCCATTCCCCTCGTGTCCTTTCCCTTCCCCTTTCTTTCTGTCCATTCCCCTTTCTTTCTCTTCCCTTACCTTCTCATCTTCTCTCCTTTTCCATCCCCTTCTACTAATCCCCCTTCCCTCCCTTCATCTACCTTCCCCCCACCTCTTGTCTCCCTTCTCTTCTGCTCTCCCTTCCCTTCCCCTCTTCTCTCCCTTCACTTCCCCTCTTCTCTCCTTCAGCACACCCTTCCCTCCTTTCACCTCTCCCTTGCCTCTTCCCTTCTACCTTACTCTATTCTCCCCTTCCCTCCAGTTCCCCTCTCCCTTCTCTCCATTTCCCCCTCACCCTTCGCTCCCCTTCCCTTCCTCTTCTCTCCCTTCCTTTTGTCTTCCTTACCTTCCTCTTCCTTACCTTCTCCTCTCTTCCCTCCCTTCCCCCTTTCCTCTCCCTTCCCTATGCTTATCTTTTCCCTTCCTATCCCTTCCTCTCCCTTCCCTCCACTCCCCCTTCATTTCCATCCCACCCATTCCCCTCTACCTTCCATTCGACCCTTCCTCTCCCTTCCCTCCTCTCTCCCTTCTCTCCCTTTCCTCGTTTTCTTACCTCCCCTTCACCTCTCTTCCCTCCTGTCATCTCCTTTCCTCCTTCCCTTAATCTCCATTCCCTCTTCCCTTAATCTCCTTTCCCTCTCGTTCCCTTAATCTCCCTTACCTTCCCCTCATCTCCCTTCTTTTCCCTCCCACCCCTTCCCCTCGTCTCCCGTTCCTCCCCTTCCCCTCATCACTCTTCTCTCCCCTTGGCTCCCTTCCCTCACCCTCTTCTCCCTTCCCTCTCGTTCCCTTAATCTCCCCTACCTTCCCCTCATCTCCCTTCTTTTCCCTCCCACCCCTTCCCCTCGTCTCCCGTTCCTCCCCTTCCCCTCATCACTCTTCTCTCCCCTTGGCTCCCTTCCCTCACCCTCTTCTCCCTTCCCTCCCCTTGTTTCTCTTACCATCTCCTCTCCCCTCTCTCCCCTTCCCCTCTGCCTTCTTTTTCTCTCTTCTCTCCCTTCACCTTCACAGTCTCCCCTTCGCTCTACTCTCCCTTTCCTCCCCGTTTCCCTCTCTCCCCTCTCCTCTCCCTCTCCTTCCTCTATCCCCTTTCCTCTCCCCACCCTTTCTGTTCTCTTCCTCCCCTACCTCTCCCCTTCCTCTCTCCCTGTCCCTGCCCTTTCTCTCTTCCTATTCCATCCTTTCCTCTTCTCCCTTACCTTCCCTTGGCTCTTTCCCTCTCTTTCGCCTCTCCCTTCCCTTCCCTGCACTTTGTGTCCCTTCTCTCCCCTTCCTCTCCTTTCCCTTTCCCTCCCCTTTCCCTCCCTTCCCTCCCCTTCCCCTCTCCCTTCCCCTCCCCTTCACCTCTTTCCCCTCCTCTTCCATCCCTTCCTGCTATTTCTCCTCATCTCCCTTCCCCCACCTTTCCCTCTTTCATCTCTCCCCTTCCCTTCATCTCTCTTCCCTCCTCACCCCTTCCTTTCACATTTCCATTTCTTTTCTCCCTCTTTCCTACCCTTCCCTTCATCTAATTCCCTCCCCTTCCCATCTTCTCCCTTACCGTCTCCCTTCTCTCTCTCTTCCGTCTCTTCCCCTTCCCCTCCTTTCTTTCCCCTCGCTCTTCCGTCTCTTCCTCCTCTTCTTTCCCTTCCCCTCATTTCTCTTCTCATCCCTCTCCTTTCTATCCCCGTTCCCTCGCCATCTTCATTCCCTTCCCTTCCCCTCTCCTCTTCCCTTCTTTTCCCCTCTCCCTTCTTTTTCTCTTGTATCCCTTCACCTTGTTTCTCTTTCCCTCTACTCTCCCCTCTCATTCTCCTCTCCTCTTCCCTTCTTCTCTCCCTATACCTTCCCCTCCTGTCTTCGTTCCCCTCTCTCTTCACTTCCCCTCTTATCCCTTTTCTCTCCTCCCCCTTTCTTCACCTCTCCCTTCCCTGCCCTTCCTTCTCCCCTTCACTCCCCCTTCTGTCCCCTCTACATTTCCTCACCTTCCCCATGCCCTTCCCCTCGTCTCCCTTCCCTCCCTTCTCTCTCCCACATCCTTTCTCCTCTTCTCCCTCTTTCCCCATTCCCCTCATGTCCTTTCCCTTCTCCTCAATTCCATTCCCTCCTTTCCTCTCTCCCTTTCACTGTTCTCTCCCTTCTTTCCACTTCTCCTCTCCCTTCCCCGACCCTCTCCCTTCACTTTCTTCTCACTTTCCTTCACCTTTACCTAATCTCCCCTTCATCTCTGCTCCCCTTCCCCTCCCCTCCCTTTCTCCCATCTCAATTCCATCTAATTCCTCTCACTTCCCCTCTTCCTTTCCTCCCCTTCCCTATCTCCTCATCTCCCTTCCCTTCTCTCCCTATCCCCTTCTTTCTCTTCCCTTCCCTTCCCCTCCCATATCCCTTCTCTTCCCCACCTGTCTCCCCTACTTTTTCCTGCCCTTCCCTTGCCCTCTTCTCTCCCATCCTCTCGCCCTTCCCTTCCCTCCCCATCTCTTCGCACTCCCTTCCTTTTCCTCCCCTCATCTCAATTCCATCCCCTTCCTCTCATCTCCCTATTCCCATCTCCCTTTCTTCTCCCTCCCCTTCTACCTTCCCCTATCCCTTCTCTCCCTTCCTTCCTGTTCCCCTCATGTCCCTTCCCCTCTCTCTTCCTCCACTCCTCTTCCCCTCATCTCCCTTGCCTCCCCTTCTCTCCCATTCCTCCTCTTCCACTTGTCCCCTTTCCCTTCCACTCTCCCTTCCCTCATTTCCTTGCCTCTCTTTTCCCTCTACCATCCTCTCTTCTCTCCCTTTCCCTCCACTTCCCCATATCCCCCTTCCCTCCCATTCCCCTTGTCCCCCTTCCCTCCCTCCCTTCCCTCCTTTCACCTCTCCCTTGCCTCTCTTTTCCCTCTACCTTCCTCTCTTCTCCCCCTACTTTCCTCTCTTCTCCCCCTTCCCTCCACTTCCCCACTCCCTTTCCTCATATTCCCCTCTCCCACCCTTCCCTCCTCTTCGACCCCTTCCTCTCCCTATGAGGGGAAAGGGAATAAAAGCAGGGGGAGGGAGGGGGAAGGGAATTGAAAGAGAGGGGGGACAATGGGAAACAGATAAGCGGGATGCCAGGGTAAAAGGAGGGAAGGGATAGGGGAAGAAGGAGATGAGGAAGGGGAGTATAGGGAGAGGGGAAGGGTAGGGGGGGAAGAGGGAAGGGAAGAAAGGGGGAGGGGAAGGGGAGGGGAGGAAAGGGGATGAAGAGGGGGAGGGGTGAGAAGAGGGGAAGGGAGAGAACAGAAGTGTAGTGGAAAGGGGAAGGGTATAGAGCAAGGGAGAAGGGAAAGGAGAGAAGGGAGGGAAAGTGAGGGAAGGGAGAGAAGGGGAGAAAAGAAAGGGGAGAGAGGGTAGGAGAGGGAAGAGAGGAAGGTAAGGGAGGTGAGGGGAAGGGAGAGAAGGGGAATGGGAGGAAAGGGACATGAGAGAAATGAGTGGGAATGAGAGAGAAGGGAATCAGAAGGGAGAGGGGAAGGGAGGGATAGAAGCAGGAGGTAGAGGGAAAGGGGAGGGGAAATGAGGGAAGGGATAGAGGGAGGGCAAGGGGAGGGAAGGGAGATGAGGGGAGGGGAGGAAATGGAGGAGAAGGGGGGCATGGGGAAAGGGACGGAAGGGAAATGAGGGGAAGGAGAGGGGAAGAGGAGCAAAGAGATGAGGGGAAGGGTATGGAAGGGGGAAGGAAAGGGAGTGAAGAGGACAAGGGAAGGGAGAGGTGATGGGGAGGGAAGAGAACTGAAGGGGTTGGGAGAAGGGAAGGGATAGATGAAGGGGATGTAAGGGAGAGGGAAGAGAGGCGGGGAGGGAAGGGGGAGGGAAGGGAGAGACGAGGAGAACCGAGGGAAGAGAAGAGAAGGGGAAGGGAGAGGGGAAAGGGAAGCAAGAGAAGGGGGAGAGAAAGTGGAGGGAAGGGGGAGGAAGGGAGCGGGGAAAGGGAGATGGAAAAGGGAGGCAATGGAGAGATAAAAGAAGGGAAGAGTGTGGGAGAAGGAGGGAAAAGGGGAAGAGGAAGGGAGAGCGAAAGGGAAGGCAGACAAGTGGAAGGGAGAGAAGATGAAGAGAAGGGGAGGTAAGGGAGATGAGGGGAAGGTGAGGGAATGAGGAAAGGGAGGAAGGAAGGGACGGAAGTGAGAGGGGAAGGGGAGAAAAGGGAGAGGGAAGAGGTCAAGAGACAGGGAAGGGTCAGAAGAGGGCAAGGGAAGAGGTATTGGGGAGGGAAGAGAACAGAAGAGGAGGGGAGAAGGGAAGAGATAGAGGAAGGGAGAGGGGAGAGAGAGAGACTAGGAGAAGGTGAGGAAAGGGAGAGAAGGAGGGGTAGGGACGGGAAGGGAGAGGGGAAAGGTGAGGGAATAGAAGAAGGGAATGGAGGGAAGTAGGGAAGGGAGAGACGAGGAGAATAGAGAAGAGGAAGGGAGAAAAGAGAGGAAAGGAGAGGGGATGCAAAGGAGTGGGGAAGGAGGGTAAAGGGGAAGAGGAAGGGAGAGAGAAGAGGAAGGGAGACAAGTGGAAGGGGAGGGGGATCAGGAGGGAGGGAGGGAAGGTAAGGGAGATGAGGGAAAGATAGAAGAAGGGGAGGGGAACAGAGGGGAAGGGGAGGGAAAGAAAATGAGGGGAATGCAAAATAAGGGAAAGAAGAGAAGGGAGATGGGAAAAGAGAAGGGAGGAGGGAGGGAAGGGAGACAAGGGGAAGGGAATGGGAAAGGGGAGGAAATGGAGAGGGGAAGGGGAGAGAGGGGACGGAAGGGGAAGGAATTGAGATGAGAGGTAGGAAAAGGAAGGGGAGAGAAGTGAGATGAAGGGAAGGGAGGGAGAAGGGGAGAGAAAGGAAATGAGGGGGAGGGAAGGGAAAAGAAAGAAGATGGAAATGGAAGGGATAGGGAGATTGGAAGGGGAGGGAAAGGAAAGGAACATAACAGGAGGGAAGGGAAAGGAGAGGGAAAGGGAAAGCAGGGAAGGAGAACGCAAAGGAGAGTAGATGGGAAGGGGAGATGAGGTAAAGGTAAGGAACGTTAAGAAGAGAGAAAGTGAAGGGAGAGGAGAAGGGAGACTAGGGGAAGTAGAGGGAGGAGAGAAGAGAAGGGCAAGGGAGTCCAGGGTAAGGGGAGGGAAGGGAGTCCAGGGGAAGGGAGATGAGGGAACAGAAGGGAGAGGGGAAGGAAAGGGAGATAAGGGGAATAAAGGAGGAAGGGAGGGAGAGGGGGAAATGAGGGACGAGAGAGGCAGAGGAAGGAAAGGATAGAGGAAGGAGAGTGAAGGAAGATGAAGGGAATGGGAGGGAGATCAGGGGAAGTGGAGGGAAGGGAGAGAAGTGAAGGGGAAGAGAGGGGGAGGGAGATGGAATGGAGGGGAAGGTGATGAGGAAGGGGAGGAAAGTGAATGGGGAGGGGAATGGGAAGAAAAATGGGGCAGAAGGGAGATGAGGGGAAGGCGAGGGGGGGATGGAGGGAAGGGAGAGGGGGAAAGGAGAGAAAGGGAGGGGGAAAGGAGAGAAAGGGGAGGGAAAGGGGGAAGGAGGAATAGAGGAATGGGAGAGAAGGGCTAGAGGGAGGGGTAAAAAGGAAGGGAAGGGAGATGAAGGGGGAGGGGAGACCGGGGGAAATGAAAGGAAGAGAAGGGAGAGGGGAAGAGAAGGGAAGGGTAGGGAAGGCACAGAGGCGCGGGAGAGGGGAAGGAGGGAAGGAAGGGAGAATGGGGAGAAAAGGGAGATGGAAGAAGAGTTGGAGGGAGATGGGGAAGGGAGAGAAGAGGGCAGGGAGAGGTGATGGGGAGAGAACAGAAGGGGATGGGAGAAGGGAAGGAATAGAGGATGGGGAGGGAAGAGAGGAGGAAAGGGAGAGACAAGGGGAAAATGAGAGAAGGGAGAGAAGACAGGAAGGGAGACAGGAAGGGGAGGGAAGGGAAAAGAGGAGAGAAGAAGGGAGAGGGGAAGGGGAGGAAAAAGGTGAAAGGAGGGAAGGGAGTGGGAAAAGAGAAAAGGGGAAGAGGAAGGGAGGGTGAAAGGGAGACAATGAGAGAGAGGGGAGATGAGAAGGGAAGGGGGATAAGGGGAAGGGGTGGAAGGGAGAGAAGGAAAGGGGAAGAGAGGGGAAGGGAAGTAGATGAGGGAAGGGAGACCAGGGGAAGGGTAGGAAAGAGGTGAGGGGAGATAAGGGTAAGGTGAGGGAGGTGAAGGAGAATAATGGAGATGGGAAGGGGATCGAAGGGAGATGAGGGGAAGTGGAAGGAAGAGCATGGGAAGGGGGAAGGGGGAAGGGAGATGTGAAAAAAGAGTGCAAGGGGAGGGAACAGAAGGGAGAGGGGAAGGAAAGGGAGATAAGGGGGAAGGGAGAGGAAAGGGAGGGATAGAGGAAGGGGAGTGAAGGAAGATGAAGGAAATGGAAGGGAGATAAGGGGAAGTGGAGGGAAGGGGGAGAAGCGAAGGGGAATCAGAAGGGGATGGGGAAAGGGAGGAAAGTGAGAAGGGGAGAGGAACGGGAAGGGGAAAGAGGGGGCAGAAGGGAGAGGGTAATGGAAGGGAAGGGTTAACGGGGAGATGAAGGGTAAGGAAAGGCAGATGAGGGGAGGGAAGACCAGGGGAAAGGGACAGAAGGGAAATGAGGGGAAGAGGAGGGAAGGGAGAGGGGAAGAGAAGGGGAAGGAGGTGAGTGGAAGGGTAGGGAAGGGACAGAGGAGGGGGAGGGGAAGGAAGGTAGAGAGGAAGGGGAGAAAAGGGCGAGGGAAGAAGAGTTGGAGGGAGATGGGGAAGAGAGAGAAAAGGGCAAGGGAGAGGTGATGGGGAGAGAAGAGAACAGAAGGAGATGGGAGACGGGGAGGCAAGTGAGAGGGAAGAGGAGGAAAGGGAGAGATGAGGGAAAAATGAGAGAAGGGAGAGAGGAAGGGAGACGGGAAGGGGAGCAAGGGAGGGGGAGGGAGGGAGAGGGGAAGGAGGGAAGGAAGGTAGAGAGGAAGGGGAGAAAAGGGCGAGGGAAGAAGAGTTGAAGGGAGCTGGGGAAGGGAGAGAAGAGGGCAAGGGAGAGGTGACGGGGAGGGAAGAGAACAGAAGGGGATGGGAGAAAGGAAGGGATAGAGGAGAAAAGGGAGAGACGAGGGGATGTGAGAGAAGGGAGAGAAGAGAGGAAGGGAGATGGGAAGGGGGAGAAAGAGGTGAAAGGAGGGAAGGGGGTGGGAAAAGAGAGAAAAAGGGAAGAGGAAGGGAGGGTGAAAGAGAAACAAGGAGAGGGAGGGGAGATGAGAAGGGAAGGGAGATGAGGGGAAGGGGTGAAAGGGAGAGAAAGAAAGGGGAAAAGAGGGGAAGGGAGACCAGGGGAAGGGTAGGGAAAGGTGAAGGGACGAAAGGGGGATAAGGTGAGGGAAAAGAATGGAGAGGGGAAAGAAGGGATATGAGGGGAAGTGGAGGGAGGAGAGAGCAGAAGGGAAGGGGAAGTCCAGGGTAGGGGGAGGGAAGGGAGACCAAGGGAAGGGGGATGGCAGATGGGAAGGAAGAGTGCAATGGGAGGGAACAGAAGGGAGAGAGGAAGGAAAGGGAGACAAGGGGTATAATGGGGGGAGAGGGAGAAAGGAGGGAAAGGATGGGAAGGGGCAGAATAGAGGAAGGAAAGTATAGAGGAAGGGGTGAAGGAAGATGAAGGGAAGGGAATTGAGATAAGGGGAAGTGGTGGGAAAGGGGAGAAGCGAAGGGGAAGAGAAGGGAAAGGGATGGGGAAGGGGGTAAAGTGAGAGGGAAAGGGCAGAAGGGAGTTGAGGGGAAGGGAAAGTAGGGAGGGAAGGGAGAGGGGAGATGGAGAAAAATAGAGGAAGGGGAGGGAAAAGAGATGAGGGAAAGGGTAAAAGAGGAATAGGAGAGAAGGGATAGAGGAAGGGAAGGGAGGGGAGGGAGATGAAGGGAAAGGAGATGAGGGGAGGGGAGACCAGGGGAAAGGGACAGAAGGGAAATGTGGGGAAGAGGAGGGAAGGGAGAGATAAGGGAAAGGAGGTGAAGGGAAGGGTAGAGTAGGGAAGGGACAGAGGAGGGGGAGAGGGGAAGGAAGGTAGAGCGGAAGGGGAGAAAAGGGCGAGGGAAGAAGAGTTGGAGGGAGCTGGGGAAGGGAGAGAAGAGGGCAAGGGAGAGGTGATGGGGAGGGAAGAGAACAGAAGGAGATGGAAGACGGGGAGGCAAATGAGAAGGAAGAGGAGGAAAGGGAGAGATGAGGGGAAAGTGAGATAAGGGAGCGAAGAGAGGAAGGGAGACGGGAAGGGGTGAAGGGAGGGGGAGGGAAGGGAGAGAAAAGGGGAAGGGGGAAATAGAAGTGGAGGGAAGGGAGTGTGGAAGGAGAGAAAAGGGGAAGAGGAAGGGAGGGTGAAAGGGAGACAAGGAGAGAGAGGGGAGATGAGAAGGGGAGGGGAGGTAAGGGAGATGAGGGGAAGGTGGTGGAAGGGAGAGAAGGAAAGGGTAGGGAGAGGTGAGGGGAGGAATGGGGGATAAGGGTAAGGGTAAGGTGAGGGAAAAGAATAGAGAGGGAAAGGGAAGAAAAGGGAGATGAGGGGAAGGGGAGAGAGTAGAAGGGGAAGGGAGACACGGGGAATGAAAGGGAGAAGAGGGTAAGGGGAGGGAGGGAAGGGAGATTATGGGAAGGTGAGGGAAAGAGGAAGTGGAGAGAAGAAGGGGAGGGAAGGGCGATAAAGGGAAAGGGGAGAGAAGAGAAGGGGAAGGGAAGGGAGACACCGGGAATGGAAGGGAGCAGAGGGCAGAGGAGACCAGGGGAAAGGGACAGAAGGGAAATGTGGGGAAGAGGGGGGAAGGGAGCGGGGAAGAGAAGGGAAAGGACGTGGGGGGAAGGGTAGGGAAGGGACAGAGGAGGGGGAGACGGGAAGGAGGGAAGGAAGGTAGAGAGGAAGGGAAGAAAAGGGCGAGGGAAGAAGAGTTGGAGGGAGCTGGGGAAGGGAGAGAAGAGGGCAAGGGAGAGGTGATGGGGAGGGGAGAGGACAGAAGGAGATGGGAGTCGGGGAGGTAAGTGAGAAGGAAGAGAGGAGGAAAGGGAAAAATGAGAGGAAAGTGAGAGAAGGGAATGAAGAGAGGAAGGGAGATGGGAAGGGGAGCAAGGGAGGGGGAGGGATGGGAAAGAAGAGAGGGAGAGGGGAAGGGGGCATAGAGGTGAAAGGAGGGAAGGGAGTGTGTAAGGAGAGAAAAGGGGAAGAGGAAGGGAGGGTGAAAGGGAGACAAGGAGAGAGAGGGGAGATGAGAAGGGGAGGGGAGGTAAAGGAGATGAGGGGACGGTGGTGGAAGGGAGAGAATGAAAGGGTAGGGAGGGGTGAGGGGAGGAATGGGGGATAAGGGTAAGGTGAGGGAAAAGAATGGAGAGGGGAAGGGAAGAGAAGGGAGATGAGGGGAAGGGGGAGAGAATAGAAGGGGAAGGGAGATACGGGGAATGGAAGGGAGAAGAGGGTAAGGGGAGGGAATGGAGACTCAGGGGAGGGAGATGATGGGAAGGGGAGGGAAAGAGGAAGGGGAAAGAAGGGAGAGAAGGAGGGAAGGGCGAGAAGGAAGGAAGGGCGATGAGGGGTAAGGGGAGAGAAGAAAAGGGGAAGGGAGACACCGGCAATGGAAGGGAGAAGAGGGTAAGGGGAAGGAATGGTGACTAAATGAAGGGGAGGAAAGGGAGATGATGGAAGGGGGGAGATGAAGGGGAGGGATGGGAAAGAGGAAGGGGAGAGAAAGGAGAGAGGAAGGGTAGGGAAGGGAGAAAGAAAGTGGAGGGAAGGGAGAGTGGAAGCAGAGGGAAGGGAAGGGGGGAATAGAGGAAGGGACTGGAGAGACCAGGGTAAGGGAGAGAAGAGAAAGGAAGGAAGGGAGGGAAGGGAGAGGGGACGGAGTGGGAAGGGAAGTGTGGGGAAGGGAAGAGGAGTGGAGGGAAGGAAATAGAAGAGAAATAGAAGAGAAGGAAAGAGGATAAGAGAAGAGAGGAGAAGAGTAAGGGGGAAGGGAGGGGGTAATAAAAACAATGGAGGGGAGGAGGGGAGAGGAGAAGAAAGATGGGGAAGTAATAAGAAAAAGGGAAGGGAATGGAAAGGAAAGGAAAGGAAGGGGTGAAGGGAAAAGGAAAGGAAGGGGATCGAGAAGGAAATAGAGAGGATAGAAGAGGTAGGAAAGAAAGGAATCGAGGGGAAGGAAGGCAATGTAGGGGAGAGGAGATGGGGAAATAAGAGAAGGGAATGGAATGAATAAGGGAATGGAAAGAGAGTAGAAAATATATGTAAGGAGGGAAGGGAGAAGGAGATGCAAGGGGAGCGAAGATAGGTAAGGAGGGAAGGGAGAAGGAGATTCAAGGGGAATGGTGAGACATGGAAGGGGAAGAAAAGTAAAAAGAAAAGAAAAAAGAAGAGAAAACAAAAGAAAGTTAAATAATAAAAAAACAAATGTAAGAGAAAACGGAAAGAAAATAAGACGGAGAAAAGAAAATGAAAAGGTCTCTCAAGGGTCTGGATGGGAGAGAAGACAGAAGGGTGAAGGGCAGATAAGCTGGTGGGAAAGGATGGAAGGGAAGAAATTGGAAGGAAAGGGAATGGAGTGAAAGGGAGTTGGAATTTCACGTCAGTTTCAAGCCAATTTCAAGTTAGTTTTCAGTTTGGTCTCAAGTTCAGTTTTCAGTTCATTTTTCGTTTGGTTCATTTACTCACCTTGTCACCTTAGACCCACCCCTGCCCCTTTCTCGTTTGGAGCCTGCTAAGCCCCTGCAGCTTCGCATCTCACTGTCACCAGCTGCAGCTGCCAGTAGTGGTCCTCTCTGTCCGGTGTCCTTTAGTGCAATGCTGCAGCTGCCTGGTTACCAGCCTTTTATACCGAGGACGCGTCACAATGGAGACTTTTCATTGTGTCATCATACATCACCCCTCTATGGGCCATGCCAAGTGTTTCCGTTTAAAAGGGGGGCGGACAAGTCACGGGATTAGTCAAATTTCTTGAGAGAATTCAACTATTTGGTCTCAAAAATATCTTGGTCTGAACCTGAAAGAAGATCCTATTCTACCCGACATTCTTCCCCAACTGTGGTCTCTCCTTTTGTCTCTGCTGCGGCGGAGGCCTCCCCTCTGCAGGTAGCCTGGACCTCGTGACATCACATTGGAGAGCCAGTAATGTCACAAATGTTCCATTCACTGGATTCTGCTTATGTCGCTGCTGGGCAGGCACGGACTTTCACGTGAATTTAAAATGAAGGGGTTTCCCCGTGTTTGTTTAAAATAAATCATATTTTCATCCTATGATTCCGTTCATCTCATAGTGTTTGGTATAACATTTTTGTCGTTCGTAGTGCCACATAAAAAATGCGTCATTTATTCATCTGTAGGACCGAACCCGTGACCTACACGTTACACATCTCGACATTGGGCTCTTAGCTCAGTAAATCACGGTAAAACTTCAGAGCCAGTTCTCACCACAGAGCACATTTCCCAATCCCGGTTCGGACGCTTTGGTGCCGATGATGGGGCTATGGAGTAATATTTTGGGTCACCTGTTTGGGTCTACAGAAAGAGGTCTGCACATCATGTGTGCTTTGATATGACGTGGAGTGCAGAAATCATTCAATGAAACATATGCCGCAGAAAGTAAAAGCCTTTTACGTGCTGCCACTCGGCACACTAAAAGCTAAAGACGGAAGGGTCTTCTTCGATATCCATTGTACAAATGAGCTTTTTCTGAGGTCCGAAAGAAGAAACAATACATACAGGCAGAGGAGGGAGTCATCCGCGCCACTCCTTCCAGCTTCTACTGTACGTTCAAGTGGCCGCATTTTGTAGCGCTGTGTGGTATTTATTCTGTTTCTAAACACTTCCAACCTGACCGCCATGAAGAAAAGAAAGATACACAAAATTAAAACATTAGTAAATGTAAATAGTACAGGGGGAAAGGGGGCTTATAAGAAAGGCATGGCGGAGTTTCCAAATCACGGAATGGATCATTTTGGATATGGAGCTGGGCTCACCTGAATGTCCTGCGATTCTGGGCGCATCTTGTAATCTCTTCCCCATGATTTCTCTTTTCCACCTCGGGATACTTATAGGGACAAGTGGGTAAAGTTCATTGGCTGGGCTCAGCATCGGAGGACTGGCTTCACTGGGGTCTGTGGATGCAGCGCAGAGAGGCCTGGGGTGCAGGGCAGGCACTGGGTCCTTGCTGTCAAGAACAGTGGTGCCAGGCATTGCACCCACTCCTGTTGGCGCCCTTCTCCCACTGTACACCTGCACACATCCAGACAAGGGCAAAAATCACTACACACAACTTCAATGTAAACACTTCTCAGGTTTTGCTACATGTTTCCCCCTTTTTAGGTCTCGCCTAGCGACGCAGCGCGAAAGCGGTGTCGCTAGCGAGATCTATTGTTACCGACTTGCTTTGGAAGGGAGACAGGAGATGTGCACGCGCAGGACAGACTGCAAATGTGAACGCGCCCATGAACACGCACGTACAGACACGCGATGTGCACATCTCCTGTCCCCCTTCCGTCCTCGCAAGCCTCATGCAATATCACTTTCTTTTTTTTAATGCGCACGTGAGCTCCAAGCGCGGCGCGTTTACACGCACAGCATGCCTCACCCCACTTACCTGCACTTGTAGGGACTCTGCGCTACTCCTCGGCTGGTCTCCGTCTACAGCCGGTCACTGCAGTAACACGCGGGGCTCTGTCTTGCTCACAGGAGCCCCGCCTGAAATCCTGCTTTGGCCGCACCATGCGGCATTCACGAAGGCGGGGTGGGCTCCCGCCGGACTTCCTCTACTGTTTTTTTTTTTTTTTTTGCTTTGGCGGCCCTGTCCCTGGGCCGCACGAGCCGCGCAGCACTTATTCAAGTATGGCGAAGTCTGCAGGCGCCGCCGCTGGGCACGAGCCGCAGGCCACGCCGATGTGCACGCTCACGGCGTGCCTACAACGCGCGCATGGCGCTCTTTCACTTTCCCTTGTTTTAATTCTGGGCAGCATCCTAAGCGGGGACCGAAGACCAGCAAACAACATCCCCCTCCTTTTCCTCCTCCTCATCCTCCCCGGACCCCCAACCCAGCACCCCTCCCATCACCCTCCCATCACCCCGAGACAGTTACCAAGGAGACGGCCATCCGAGAACAGGACCCAGAAAGACTGAGGGACCATCGGGCATAGGGTACCCGGGAGAGACAGACAGACATCCCACACACGCCCAGGACACAGACAGACATCCAAAATACGCTAACCCGGGTGGCTGACATCCAGAGAACGGCTACCAGGAGACAGACGAGCATCTCGGAGACAGTACCACGGGAGACAGGCAGACATCACGGATACGGTAACCAGGGAGACAGACATCCAGGGTACGGTAACCAGGAGGCAGACAGACACCCCCGATACGGTATCCAAGGAGCTAGTCAGTCAGTCTAAGAGACAGACTAGGGAGAGGCCGCCAGGTGCTCGAGGACTGGCCTGGTGACAGACGACAGACGCGGCCCTCCCTCACTGTTGCACTGAGCGCTCACCAAGCCAGAAGCGGCCATGGGGATCCCCGAGTCCTGCACCCCCTGCACTGTACCCTCCTCTTGCTCCTGCTCTTCGCCCTGCTCCACGGGGGTCTCTGCAACAAAGGTGGGTCCCGGGAGTGTGCGGTGCGTGCGCCTCGACGTGGGTGTGTCTTTGTGTGCAGCTATATATAACATATATGAGCCCTCAGTATATGAACCCGTGCACGCACGCGCATACCATTTGATTTCTAATGCACGTGTGGTGTTTATTTAGATGCAGGCTTCATTCGGGGAAAGCAACGTGACGTCCCTCTTACTACAAGAGACTTATTTGCTGCTCGCGAGCTTTGGGAAATTAGAAATGTGGCCACAATTGGTTTAAAGGGGGCAGAGTTATAGGCCTCCCAAAATGGCCTCGGAGCATCGGGCTGTCACGTGACCTTTAGCATGGAGTCGCTATCTCTGAATCGCGTGTGCATACATCTATCGAAACATAAAAACAAATATCTATAAACACACGCATCAATTACATTATATATATATATATATATATATATATATAAGTCTGTCTGTGTGCGTGTTTCTTAATAGTGCAGTGGATTATGTGTTGTATACGTACTGTGTAGTAAACCGAATAATTTTCAAGGAAATATTTGCTGCAATGTAGCTATATACGTGCCCGATTACATACGTGTATATCTTTTTACACCAATATTCGTTGTGGTTTATCACCAAGCGCCCACATCGAGAACAAGCATTTACAATGCAATAGGTCTCGCATTTACGCAAATTTAAGCTATTTGCATTGTAAATGACAATGCCTTTTATTTATGTTTTAAAAATGAAAACAAAAATAAAAGGCATTATTTGCAATGTCAATAGCTCAAACTTGCGTAAATGCGAGACCTATTGCATTGCAAATGCTTGTTTAAAAGCTGCTTTGAACTGTCTTCAAATCTGCAGGAAGCAAGGGCAGCTAAGCTGTCGCACCTCCTTTCAAACACACAGACCATTAAAAAGCAGAAGCGACAGTGGGCCCGGCTTCTTCTGGTGACCATTCAGAACTTGAAACCTGGTACCTTGATTGAGGGAACTTAAATGACTGTGTTATTAATATTTCTTAAGATTGTGTTTATTCTAGCAAGCTTTTCTAGAATGAAAGCTACTTCTCATCAATGTTACTTAAAAGGAGCTACTAACAAATAATATCAGCATTACAATGGTGACCACATGAAACAATATTACAGTAGCAAATACCCCGTACAGGATTACCCGAAGTGACCCCTCCAGGACATAAGACATGTTTAACAAAAGTAAACATGTCAATATTAAATGCCTCCACTTGACCAATAAATGTCATGCATGCAGAGAGTGCCCTCTGGCACCAAATAAAGAACGCCTCCACTTGACCAATAAATGTCAAGCATACAGAGAGTGCCTCTGGCACCAAATAAAGAACGCCTCCCCTTGACCAATAAATGTCATGCATGCAGAGAGTGCCTCTGGCACCAAATAAAGAACGCCTCCACTTGACCAATAAATGTCATGCATACAGAGAGTGCCTCTGGCACCAAATAAAGAACGCCTCCACTTGACCAATAAATGTCATGCATACAGAGAGTGCCTTTGGCACCAAATAAAGAACGCCTCCACTTGACCAATAAATGTCATGCATACAGAGAGTGCCTCTGGCACCAAATAAAGAACGCCTCCACTTGACCAATAAATGTCATGCATGCAGAGAGTGCCCTCTGGCACCAAATAAAGAACGCCTCCACTTGACCAATAAATGTCAAGCATACAGAGAGTGCCTCTGGCACCAAATAAAGAATGCCTCCACTTGACCAATAAATGTCATGCATGCAGAGAGTGCCTCTGGCACCAAATAAAGAACGCCTCCACTTGACCAATAAATGTCATGCATGCAGAGAGTGCCCTCTGGCACCAAATAAAGAACGCCTCCACTTGACCAATAAATGTCATGCATGCAGAGAGTGCCCTCTGGCACCAAATAAAGAACGCCTCCACTTGACCAATAAATGTCATGCATGCAGAGAGTGCCTCTGGCACCAAATAAAGAACGCCTCCACTTGACCAATAAATGTCATGCATACAGAGAGTGCCCCTGGCACCAAATAAAGAACGCCTCCACTTGACCAATAAATGTCATGCATACAGAGAGTGCCTCTGGCACCAAATAAAGAACGCCTCCACTTGACCAATAAATGTCATGCATGCAGAGAGTGCCTCTGGCACCAAATAAAGAACGCCTCCACTTGACCAATAAATGTCATGCATGCAGAGAGTGCCTCTGGCACCAAATAAAGAATGCCTCCACTTGACCAATAAATGTCATGCATGCAGAGAGTGCCTCTGGCACCAAATAAAGAACGCCTCCACTTGACCAATAAATGTCCTGCATGCAGAGAGTGCCTCTGGCACCAAATAAAGAACGCCTCCACTTGACCAATAAATGTCCTGCATGCAGAGAGTGCCCTCTGGCACCAAATAAAGAACGCCTCCACGTGACCAATAAATGTCATGCATGCAGAGAGTGCCTCTGGCACCAAATAAAGAACGCCTCCACTTGACCAATAAATGAGATGCATACAGAGAGTGCCCTCTGGCACCAAATAAAAAACGTAAATAGTGCATCTTCTCCTCTCAACATGGATTAGTATTGAAATATCTGCATAAAGTAGAATTTGGCTGGGCCATGGTTTGGCTGTTCACCAAGATGCATGTCTAATTCCAGCACTCTGTCCCAGATCCCCTAAATCCATCAGAATCCTTTCAAAAGAGTGCGTCCTAAGAAACATCAGGGGCTAATAAATTGATGCGAGAGCGCCACTAACTGAATTCCGCTGGCGATGGCCAGTCATTTATTCGCTGAAGGCCATGGTGGTCTCCAACATGGCGTGGGGCCTCAGCTACTCAGCTGCATCAGGATGATACATTTCCAGATACTCAGAACACTGCCTGAGCTCTAGGATCTCTGGACCCTCTGGCAGCGCATACTTAGTCAGCATACCAACTAGAGAAAGAGAACCCGGTAGACTGTAACTCATAAACTACCTAAACATTACATGAGGATGGTGCATTGTGGGCAACATCAGTCCTGTGAAACAGGAATAATTGTTGTCAGTGGATGCCGAACCTCCTTTTAACATGAATAGACACACTCAAGAATATACACTAAGAATATACTTTTTCGACTTTTATTAATTTCAAAATCCAATCCTAGTGCATATAATGCATATTGTTTTAACTATAAACATGAACAGAATAGAGACAAAAGCAGCTAATAACCAGAAAAAAGAAAAAATTGCAACATTGTAATGGTATTTTATAGTTTCTCTGCATTTGTTCCCCAACACCCCTCCTTGACTCTAAATAAGCTAATCCTAGCACCAAAAGGAGCTTGTGTGAGTTTCTTAGGTGGTCTTGCCTTTCACCGAAATATTTTAGTGGAACAATTGAGTTACTGTTCCATATGAAGACAGCTGATGTCTGTCTCTCTCTCGCTGCGTTCAATACCTGTGGTGTCCCCAGGCAAACTGATATGGCTCGTCTGGCAGGTTGGTGTGCCTGCCTTTGGTCTTCGAAAAGGAAAAGGTGTTTACAGCATCTGTCTGTACCACCTCTCAGCTCCCTGGAAGTGAAGATTCTTCTCTCCCTAACCCTTTTCTTTATGCAGCTTAAATACTCCTTTCAGTTCATTGAATGTTACTAAAATCAACAAACAATATATGAGCCTTTGTGCAATTTCACCTACTTATGTTTCTATGACCGATAGTAGACTATTTGAATTGCATTTATCAACAATTACTGATGTGATTCAAAACAAATATTCAACAAACGGAAACATTGTTGAATATTTGAAGATGCAACTGTCAAATTATCAAAACATCGAGGAATATATTCCTGCAAAAACAAAGCTATTTGATCAGTATGAAACAAACATTAAACAATGTATTTCTGCAAGCTGAATTATCAACCTGTAATGAAAGTATTATTAAACAATACTAAGTGCTATGCATTTGTAATTTTAAAATACCCAGAAAAAACGTGCACCTGAATACATGACTGTATGAAATACAACGGGGGATATCTAAATTAGAAAAAATATTAAGATTACATCAAGGGGCTGCTGGTAAGCATAAGGGCCTCTCCCCACCACACCCTGAGCACTCTTCATGTTATCTGCTTTGTTAGTTCAATTTTGGTGTCCTGGTTGACTGAAAAGGATCAGCTCTACAGTGATCCTGCCAAGGAAGCGGTGGACCATGATTGAGGCTGGAGGTTGTTGCACCGGCCTGAGGTTGTCGAACTAGAAATTGATGTCTGCATGGTTGCTGGGACCCAAAACTAAGCAGTGTGTTTTGTGTGCAGAAGGGAGACACTGCTGAACCCGCAAACAGGTCAGCCCAAAGCACGCAGGCTGCATACCGTGCTGGCCTAGTGCGGTCTGTCCATCGGCCATGGCACCACCAAATTCAATATAGACTGTGCTGGCAGGCGCTAATATACCAGAGGGAGCATCACCTCTGAAGGTCCTTGTGCACAAAGTGAGAATCAAAGCTATGAGCAGGCGACAGGGTTGTCATCGGTAGTTGCTGAGCAGAAAAAAAAACCCAATCTGGGAACAAACAGTGAAATACATTCCTGAGACTGGTGATTCCGCTCCTAGACTGCAGCTGGTCACCATTGCTGCGCGAGCAGTGAGTAAACCATTGGGAAAAATTACCAGAAACAGAAGTAAACACTCATTTCACCGCCAATGCAGGAGCACTAGGGAATCATTAGTCACTGCTGAAACCACAGCATCGGGGAGTGATGCTCAGGTGACAATAGAACAAACGTAGAAAACAATACTGGTGGATCAGAAAATGAGTCTCAAAACAATAGATAGAAAGGTTGATGCAGTGACGATCAGACTGGATCCCCTGTCCGGGAGACTAGATTGGCGTAACATCTGCATGGATGGAGTAGATCGCTGACCTTCCAATTTAGAATACAATATGGGGAGAGGTACGGGTAGGTGGAGTGCTCAGTGTTGGAGTTGGTGGGAGGAGGGCTAAGTTAGATGTTAGTACAAATGAAATGAAAATAAGATTTGTAGAGCGCGCTCAATACCCAAGGGTGTCTAGGCGCTAGTCTCTCAGAGGTAAACTGCTTACGAGGAAGAAAAAAAGCCAGTTAATGAGAAAAAAACAAGTTTTAAGTGCTTTCCTGAAGGCCAACAGATCAGTTTCCCTTTTCAATTCCAGAGGGAGGGAATCCACAGTCTGGTAGTCCCAACGATGAAGCTTCTACCATCCCAGTGAGCCTTTTTAAATTTGGGAACGATAAGATTGTAGGCTGAGGCAGACCGAAGATATCTGGAGGAGTGTACCATTGGAAACTTTGTCTAAAAAACTCAGATCCTGTGCCATGAAGTGCCTTGAAGGCAATGCATAAGGCTTAAAAGTCGATGCACTTTTTGACCGTAAGGTAATTCAAAAGAATGCGCGCTGAGGAGACCGATTGAAATTTGGGAATGCCTAAGAGAAGGCGAGTGGCTGCATTTCGTATGAAATTATACTGGACATGTCCTAAACACGTGCACTGATATTTGCCTCATCTCGAAACTGCATACAAACATAATTCAAACACAGAAGGAGGGTGGTGGCCAGGGCTGGGAGGATTGCATTCCTATCCTGGAACTTGGGGGCTCTTAATAGCCCGCGAAAGATAAGATGAGTAATGGCATATCTAGAAAGACATAAGACAGATCTGGCAATGCTCCAGCAGACTCATTTGGCAGACTCATAAGGTTCAAAGGCTGATTTATTTTGTCCTTCCATTGCCCAGGAGTATGAAACAGCTTCTGGTATTTAAAATAAAGTTTGGTTCAATGCAGTTTATGGATTTCTTTCAAGACAGGGCGAAAGCTGCATGAGTGACCAGTAAAGTAATGCATGATTTCAGGCTGAAGGAGCAACTACTGCAGAAGAGGTTTTATCCTTTCTTCAATAGTTCCAAGAAAACATGCAAATTCAAAGCACATGATACACAATACACACTGAATTACTTTTTGGCCTGCCATATTGCATGCTAAGCACTACCCAACTCAATGCTAATCATTTTATTGACCTCAGAAGAATAAATGTTTGTTTTTCCTGCAAGGATTCAAACTCACACTTTGCTGCATGCATGTGGGTGTTTGTACAAGGTGCAGAACCCACTGAACTACTTACCAGAATGGGAATTTGTGAGCAGTGAGTTGCACAAGGATTTCTACAAGTACCCCTTTGTGCTTTCCATTTAGGATATTAACATACGCAGTGCTCTGCAGCAGGCACATTAGCCCTCTAAGATGCATTATCATCATTCCACCCTGTGAGCGTAGCATACCATTCTGTGCTGGGTGCATTAAACACCTCTGCTACAATGCCATTGTTGTATTCTGAAGCTGTCATTAGGAGAGCATAGAAAGCTGTAGATCATGTAACACACATGTAACACACATGTGCCGACCATAGTTTTACATGTAATCTGATTTTCATAAAGTGATATTACCACACCCATAAACAGGTTACTGCTACTTCAGACCACGGGAAATCAATGGCAGCTAGCACGAGCAAAAAGCTGCAGTTAATTGTGAAAAAAATGCAGAAAATACTTGTTTTTTTGCATGGTTTCCCCATGTAACTCTAAATTTGTGATATGACTCGGCGATGCGGCGAGCACACAATAAGTGGTTTTCTTATTTTTTATGTTATTTTCCCTCGTCGTCGTCTCTCGACTCCCCCCTACACACCCCCCGCCCCACCACGCTTGCCTGCACCGCCCGCTCCTGTGTATATGGTCACTCTCCATCTTACTTAAAAATTTAAGTCAGTCGCCAACAACCAGACAAATGCCTACAATGAAAGAATGTAAAAGATTTATAGAGCGCAACAGCTGCTGCGTCCCGGTGCTAGTTGCAGGAGTAAGAAGCAGGCGACTAACAATCCTTACTAGCAAAAAGGACAGGAAAAAAGAGATTAACTTTTCTTTAAAAAGATGAGTCTTCAAGAGAGCTTTGAACCTAGCCTCCGTGGAAATATTCCAAAGGTGGTCAGGAAGAGAATTCCAAAGTGTAAGAGCAAGAGAGGAAAAAGCCCTGCCTCCAGCTCTAGATTTATGTATTTTTTGGATGCACAAAAGATTTTGTTGGGTAGAACGCCCATTTCTGAGAGGTTGGTACTTTTTAATCTTGTTTTGAATGTAGGTTGGGGCTGTCTGTTGCAGCGCCCGGAAGGTGAATAGGAGAGCTCTGAATTGTATTCTTTGGCCGATAGGAAGCCGGTGGAGTATTCGCAACCCCTTTCGGATTGAATTTCGTTGTGGAATGTTCAACACAAGGCGAGCAGCGGCATTCTGAACCTGCATCACCTGGTCGGGATCCCTGACTTTACGCCAAAGGTGGTCGTGCTTACTCAGTAGCCTACCCGACCCTTTGGAGCACTGTCCTCTTTAAGCTTCTCATCAAGTCTTACATTTCCGAAACCTTTTAAAACCCTAGTTGATCTTATGCAGTGAGACTTATCTTCACCTCACGTTGTCAGTGCAACCTGATGACACCTGTAATGCAATATGACACCTGTAATGCAATATGATCGAGCTGAGAAGCACCTACATGTGATTACCTTAGCAGTGTGTGTGTTATACAAGCCCACTGTATAAATTAATGATGGTGCAGAGAGGATACAAAACTGTTTACGACTACATCTGGTGTTCCAAGCTGCTCACGAGGCTGTAGCAAAATTCATCAGCAAAGGAATCTATGGAAATCCCAATGCTATTAAATGTAAATCTTGTGCCGGCTGCAGGGGAATCAATAGCGAACGTTCTCCGTGAACGACATTCACAGGAAGTGGATCTTTAACCTGAAATGTACTTCCTCCTCTAAGAGTAAATGAGCTTTATCAAGTGCCTTCTTTATTGCAAAGGCCAGGCTTGGTCCTCAAAATTCTACAAGAGGAACTTGGTAAAAAATGAACCACTTTTTTTCAATAGTTGATTGCGCCAGTGATGGAATGTAGAGTTGGAGACAGGTTCAGAAGTTGTATTTTACAAGAAAATCAATGTGATATGGAGGATACAGCAGAAATGTTTTGCAAATGTAAGATTTGTTTAATGGTTAGCCATGGGCAGAACTAAAGTCAACATGTGTTTAGTGACTTTAGAAATTACAATGCCTCTTCATCAGGGCTAATATTAGATTTTTTGTGTACATTCAAGAAAAGGAGGGAAGAAATAATGAATATAGAATAAACATGTGGAATGAAGTTTAGTTGTTACACCAATCTAAGGGCTTGAATGATATGCTCAAATTCCTGCTTTGAGTTAGATAGATGATTTTTGCAGGAAGCCTGCTCCAGAAGTGAAATGAGTGAATGCGCACTAAGAATGAATATCTGGCTGGTTCTAAATCGCTAACATCTGGTAGGACACTGGCAGCAAATAAAGAGGTATTGATAAGTTGTCCGAAGGCTAGGTCAAGAACCGGAGCTAGGGCGCCATCAGCCTGGTGATGTAAATGGCACATTTAATAGTCAATAAAAGCTGAGGTACCACCAGGTTACACAAAGGAGGAGAACTGACAACTGGATGTGCACTCTTTGAGCTATGACACGGAGGTCGTTCTTTCAGTAGCGGTCGGTGGTGGGAGTGCCGCCGGGCGCTTTACAGGTAAGAAACGAAATTCGTTTTATTTAATTATATGTGTACTTACCTGTAATCGCCCGTAAACCGTAGTTTACTACCCCCCACCCTGCCCCTCCCCCGCCCCACGTCAGCGCCCGGCGGCACTCCCACCACCGACCGCTACTGCGTTCTTTGTGATTGAATCTGCAGACCCAGAAAGGCTGAGATGCAATCATCACCACAGAGCTAGCCAATGGTCCTTCTTACATCTTGGCGCAAGCAGTGACCCAATATATGTACTGGAATCCGAACTGTTTAAAGGATAAGTAAAAATTGCTTTGAGGGTCAGTTGTCCAGCTGTGAGATGGTGGATTGTCGGATTCACACAACAGCATTACATGCCAAAGGCAATCTCAGCACATTTTTAGTAGTCACCTACAGATATTTGCAGCTCTTTGCCACAGAAGCTTGTTACCAATACACTGCTACATAGAACAGAGATACAGTATAGAGAGAATGGATCTGTCAGCCCCATTCAGCCGTTGACAGTTGGCATTTTTAAAGCGCTGCCATTGATTGAGTGGGCTGGTGTAAAAGCCATGGCATTTCATGGAAGGTTGCATGTTTTGCCAAGGCCTTTATGTAGTCCCCAGTGGTAACCTGCCCCCTTTGCTGTCTCTTTGCCTCCTCAGCAGGATGTGACTGCCATCCGCAGCTGCTTGTGCATTTGGCTTAGCGAATGCTTGTTGACTTATGTCACAAACATTGGCAAAGAGTTGTCTGGCCATCCACATTAGAAAAAATAATTCCAAGATTGCTGACAAGCGTGCTTGCCCATGCACGCCAGCCATCTTGTGGCTTAAGCTTCTTGAAAAACTATTCCAAGATGGCCACCATTCATGGCGAAAACATAAAAAGCCTTTGGCAAACCAACAGCTCACTGTCCAGTATCAAAGGCAACACCTCTTGGCTGTGCCAAGGTTTGTTGTACATTGCTTCTATGGTGTATGTTTATAATTGCTTCTTTTTCAACAACCTCTAGAAATCCATGAGAACGTACAGATAAATACAAAGCAATGTGATGCAGGTGTATGTGGAAAAACAAGTGGGCAGCCAATGAAAATGCACAAAACAGCCTCAGTATTGTGTCTTCAAATCTAAGTCCAATATTTATATGTATCTGTGCGCTGTCATCCTAATGGGCACGGTGCATTTTGAAATGGCATGTTATCATTTATTTATAGCATGGAATGAGCACTAAAGAGCAGTGCATCACTTTACCAAGAACATTTGTATTGCAGCAGTAGCACCTCAAGAATGAGGCGCTGTACATGGAACTGCATTGTGTCCCGGGGACGGTGAGAGTGGATCACAGGAAGAGGATGTGATGGGAGGAGGTGGAGGGGACTTGAAACTGGGACAGTTCCAGGCAGCAGCTTTTCCAGTTTCTACGTATTTACATTACAAATGACATTTTGATATAGTGCCAAAGTAAGGATTAGAATCCAGATTTCATGTCCCTTAGAGCAATTTGACACTGAAAAAGGCACGCGTTTCTGCTGCAGACTTATGCCCATGTGTTGTGGACATTCAGCACTTTCAGACCCAGAAGCATTTTCATAGATGTCCCCACAAGTCTAATTTCCTCACCGTCCCTCCTCCACAGGGGTCTCATCTCAGACAATTCACAGGCAGCGTCAGGGAAGATGTCCTTTTACGCAGTGTTCTGATGTTGTTCTCGACATGTAAATATTTTTCCCAGTGAAGAAGTCTCTTCTACTACGACTCATTCGACAAGCATTAGCAAAGTCAATAACTTGCTTTGGGACCTACTGGCTTTGCCAATGATTTTAGCCATGCTGTGCTGAGTGGCTAAAGAATGTGGAACTGGTGGGGAGAAAGCACACAGTGGAGAAGGCAACTCAGGGGAGTGGGGTAGAAGCACATGGATGAGAGAAAAGAACACCCATTATGCGGAAAGAGAAGCACACGAGGAAGATAGCAAGAAACACATGCACTCTAGCAGAGAGCTTAAACAAAAAGAAAAAATCTAGTGCCTGAAAAAGCATGCAGTGGAAGAGCATAGTAATGCATCCATGCTCCAGGGGCGGGACAAACTCCAAAAGAGGAAGGAAAGCCCACACAGCTAATAATTTAGAAGCAAGCAAATGAGAGTGACAATGAAACTAAACAATGGTAAGCAAAGGGTGAACTCTAAGCCCACTGTAAGACAACAATGTCTTGCAACAGACAGTGCATATGCCGTAATGGTGGTTTTGAGGGACTTCCGTGTACACTTAATTTGGTTGTATGACGGAACCTCGCATGCATTTCCCTGCATGCCTTTACAATGCAGTCACTACCCCGACTGCGATGTTACCACGCAAGTCGTTACAACGACTTGCTTTAGGGGGCGCTGGACTTTGGAATAGTATAAATTACTATTCCAACTCCAGTCTATGCAACAGTAGGGAAGGTATTGGACTAAAAAATCCAACAACAGTCCAACAACGCGCCCCCTAAAGCAAGTCGTTGTAATGACTTGCGGGTTAAAGTAACGCGTGGTAATGTCGCAGTCGGGGTAGTGACGTCATTGTACAGGCAGGTGGTTGTTGTGACTGCGGGGTTAAGGATGTTTCCCCTTAATTTAGGTGTATACTCATAAGTATAGGAAGTGTGGAAATGTCATTGCAGAGGGTTGTACCCATAAAGGTACAGATTTGCTGGTTTTCACTGCATTAGCATTACTTACTCATTTAGCATTCCAAAGGGAACAAAAAACACAGATCACAATTACGTCTGCAGACAAATCCACACTTCTTCCGGATTTTCAAAAGTTGTAAATTAACCTGTCCATGGAAATATAATCAAACTAGGATTTTGTGAACCAGGATCTGGGATATTCGAGAAAACGTTTGCTTTTTGCACTCAGAAAAATGCTGTCAATTAGTTGTATTTTATAAATTATCTGTCTGTGTATAGGCAATGTATCATATCTCAATTCACCTCATACCAGGTTTCTTCATCTCAGGAGTAATAATCGTTGTCTTGAATATTTGCAGAATCACTATATGATAAGGCTGTTATATGATAGACTGTTATCTGGCATCACGAATGGAGATGTTAGCCCAAATACATTACTTATTTGACAAACTTCTTTTGGTATTTTTGGCACAATCATACTTATGTAGATACATGTTGAAAATAATTAGTGATAACATGCAACCTTGCTCGCCTCCTCTATCTGTTGTAATTCCTTAAATAGTCAATTTAAGGAGCTAAACATACATTAAGACCAGCTGTGGCAATATAACTGGCAATTTTATTAAGTATGTTTCACTTACTGTCATATGTTTGACCAGGGGGGAAAAGCTTTACAGATGGAACTAAAAAGAGATCACCTATCTGCAGTGAGCACAGAATCTTACAATGTAGCTCCTAGAAGTCCAGGGTTAAAAGAAGTGTATCTGTTATGCATAGAGATGTGGGGTTCTCATGTGAGGGAGAATGTGCTAATCTCACATAGTTCAAAACAGTATTTTTTATTTGTATGTCACATGCCGGTTTCATTTACATTGCATCCATATGGAGACGTGTCCAGCAGGTCTTGAAAGGGTTAAGGTTTCTGCACTGGTTGGGGCCAGACAATTTGGGTGATGCAAAATTTTCTCCACAGTTCCAAATGTATTTATGGGGAAATAGTAAGAGAAAAAGAATACTTCTGAGAGAAGAGCATGGGAGCTATTTACCTGTGCTATTTACGTCCCAGCGCAAAAGTTGGCTAAAGTGCTCTTTGCGCTACTCTTTTGTCAAGGGGGGGTCCCATTGGTGGGACACAGGTGTTCCCATGCTATCAACCATGGCTTTTGACGCAAAGTGATTTATACTAACATTTATTAATAGGGCTTTGATAAAAAAAAAATATATTCATCCTTGAGGCAGGCACAAAGTAGAAAAAAGTTTCTTTTTTCCCCCTTAACTTTACCAATTTTGCATTGCAACGTTTTCAAGTATGTCCGAGCAATGCATTTTGTAATGGTAGGCTACCGTTCAGTACAAAATCTGTGCTAGACATCACACACACATGCGATGCACAAGGCAGCCTAATTACATGCCAATGATTCAGAATGTAGGAACATATATTTGTAAATATAGTTCTGTCCTGCTCTCTCCCTTTTATGCAACGCAGCAGCTAATAATAGTAAATTTGCTGCAAAGTGAGGTGGTTCTGCCTACAGTGAAATAGCGGCATCTGGCATAGATGAGGGGTGGCAGGGCAGGGGGAAGAAAAAAAATGCACTTACCTTTTAACCGCGCCTCTCCAGGCTGGAACAGAAGCAGGAAGCACACAGGTTCCCCTAAGCCAATCACAACGCTGCAATGCAGCGTTGTGATTGGTCTGAGCGCCGTGGTTCGGTGCTCAGACAGGCAGTGGGAGCCTGTGCATGTTCTCCACCCAGGCTGTGTATTACAGCCGGTGGAGAACATGCAAAAGGCGCATGACTGTTTGGCCAGCCCTAGACGGCCAGCCAAACCGTCATGCGCACTAACAGAGTCGCTCACCACTCCACCCCTTGCTCAGTGAGCAGAACAGCCTCGCCCACTCCGCAAAACTGCTTCAGCAGGGAAAAATAAAATGATATCATATTATGTAATTTTTTATTTTTTACATTGCTGAAAAGCAGTAGGGTGATGCTCCTCCATCTTAGCGGAGAAGCCGCCACTGGAGTGGGACTGTGATGCTGATTAGTCTGCTGAACTGGAGGAGAGAAGAGTCGGGAGTCCATGAAAAGGGAGAGACTAGTGCCCCGGTATCGCCCTGTCAGAAGTTTGCTGATCGGTGACAGAGAATGTGTGAGCTGAGGCCTGCTGGGGAGGGGAGGTCTTCTCTCTAGTAAGCCCAGAGAGAAGGACTTGGACATTTCCCTTACTCGTACTGCAAGTTCACGCACAGCACCCTCCTAGGGGACAGGCACAACGTCATTTCTTCAGCTTTGACTGGAATGAAAGGACCCAGAATTTGACCCGTGTGCTACCAGTTGCCCCAAAGGTTCAGCATCACCTCACATTACCTTGAGGACATTTTCATAAAAGTAGTTTCAGGACAACAGATGCATATATTAGCTCTGTGACTAAAAGTCTACTTTTGTTCCATAAGCCCATTTCCGTTGCTCCATTCGTACTTGTTGAATCCCCCTCCCCCACACCCCCCCAGCAGATCGCAGTTCGACACTCAAATGTACTTTTAAGTTATGTTTCACTTTACCTCGACTACCTGGATTATTCTGGATCCACTGCACCCATTTATTTATTTAAAAAGTTTTATATTGTGCGAACCTGACCCCTGGGGGTATCGGAGCGCTTTACAATTTGGCAATCACAAAGGTACAGGAAGTAGTAACCGCAAACCAACAGGTCAACATACAACCATAGCAGTCAATATAAACAGATATAAACATGAGAGTCCTAGAGAGCCTGGGGGGGAAGGGGATCTAGGCCAGAAATGTCTTCATCAGTATCGCTTTAACTTCCCTTTTGAAAGAAGCCGTCAAATGATTCAGTCTGATTTCATGGGGCAGGGAAGTATTGCATTTTATGTTAACACTGCATTTTCCCGCTAGCCTACTCACCACCATAGGAAGGTCGAGGCTCTGCGGAAAGAGACACTATCACAACTGACCAAACCTTTGCTTGCATGATTTAGTGAGGTGGAGCTGCAGAATCTGGGCGGGCCTCACATCTTCAGGTCGCCCACCTCCGATGGCAGCAGGGCACCGCCGCACCTGAGCCCGGTCCAGGTGTCCAGTATTCTCCCAAAACCTCTGACACTAAGTGAAGGACTTGATTGCCTTAGAACAATTCCTTGGATATTAAATTAAACCCACCTCCAGAATTTGTCTTTTTAAATACACACGTGAAACAACGCTACTCGGCAAATCTAATGAAATGTAATCACCTGATGATTCCTTCATCTTCGCACATCACCATAGCTAAATCAATCCGCAAAGGCACAACACCTGTATGGTTAGAGGTGGACTGGACGCTACTGGAAGTAAGAGACCATCATCATGCAGGTCGGTGGAATACTCTCCTCAGTCACAGTCCAACCTCAGAGTAAATAGGATTCCTCTTATGGAAGAAGGGCAAGAGTGGCTGCCTGCTAAGAGCTCAACTTTCTGATCCTGGACCAGGAAGACACTAGTGGTAGCCCGCAAGACCAGAAACAACCTCAAGCCCCAGAGCTGGTCAATCCATCTAACTTCCTTTATTTTAATTCAATAAACTTCCTGTTTCTGTACCTCCTTACGAAAAAAAGTCAGAATCAAGAGTACACAGAATTGCAAGCTTCGTCCTTGCGTGTACCGGACTGATTTGGTGGCAAGGCATGCGCTACACACTGGGATTGTTCATTCACTCATCCATTCAACAGTATCAGAACAGGGGCATTCAAGAAATTGAAAGACTAACTCGTTTAAAAACATGTATTTACAAGCTTTATCATTTTATTTAGCTGTCACTCCTGGAGATTCCAGTACACCAAAAACATAAATAAAACTTTAGAGGTAATTGTGGAACCTGAGCAGGCGATAACGCTTATGTGGAAAAATTAAGTCCTTATTTTCTAGTCAGTGCCATCAAGGCTGATTTCCATTGATTGTGAGTATCAATTGACCGTTCATGACAAAGGTACCAATGCACCCAGACGGATCAGCAGCCCCCTTCCCCCCCAGCGCCTTGAGACCCTCACGGGTGAGTCGCCACGCTATATAAACCATGATTGAGTGATTGATTGACTGTGAATACCATACTATCTTTAACAAACACCTACTTGCTTCATAATAGAGATTCTCTGTCGCTTGGCTCCTAGACGTGAGATCTACGCGAGAGTACTCGTCATCTCCTACTCACTGTTGCAATGTGCAATTGACTCCTACTGGATACCGTGGAGAAACATGTAGTCCTACCATGTGGATGCGACGTTGTTAGCTGACAAGCTCGCTACATTACCTAATTAATATCAGCCAAACCTCATTGCATCTGTTAAACATTTTTAATGGGCTGTCGTAGCCGGCAGTGTAGTAGACCCTCTCATCAAAAACTTTCCCGTCCCGCTTCAAACTTGCTCCAAGCTCCAAAAGTTGCTCTTGGTTCTTTTCTGTGTTCGTAAATCCTCCAAAGCTCCTGCAGAGAACAAAAGCAAGAACACATTTTTAACATCTGCAGAATGGTCCTATCACTCAAAGAACATGACAAATTAGTGTTGATTTCCCCGCCGCTCAGACTGGACGAGAGCCCTGGTAGCTTCTCGCATCTCCTAAGCTCTCTCTTGCTTCTTTCTCCTGAGACACAGCGGGGTAGATTTATTAAAAAGTTGCCTATGCACAGTGGCGGCTGGTAGGGGACATTGGTGGGGAGGCGGGGTCGGGGGCAGAGAAAAAAAAAAAAAGACTTACCTGTGAACGCCGCTGCCGCCTCTCCTCTGTCTTCTTCTATGGAATGGAAGCATCCAGACTCCCAGTCTCTCCCAGCCAATCACAACACTGCCATACAGCTGCTTTGTGACTGGTCTGAGCGCCGTAGTTTGGCGCTCAGGGAGGGACTGTGATGCTGGGCCTGATCTCCACCCCGGCTGTAATACAGTATGGATGGAGAACATGCAAAGTGCGCATGACAGTTTAGCCGTCTCGAGACGGCCGGCCAACCCGTCATGCGCACTTAAGGTGCAGCTAACACTCCTCCCTCTGCTGGCGTCAAGCAGCCCAGCCCAGCCTCGCCCTAAAATGGACCTTAAAGGCAGGCAGACTAAAAATAAAATGATAACGTACTGTTATTATCATTTTATTTTTAACTCCACATGGAGCCGCCGCCCTTGGCAATGCAGCAACCTGTGCTGCATTGTGCAAGAGGGAAAACACAGTACAGAGCCATATCTAGAAAGATCTATCACTGCTTTTCTCTTCCCTACTTCTGGCACACAAACAGGCTGCCTCGCACTGTGCATACACCTTTGCCCCACAGTGCAGAGGTATGTGTGTGATGTCTGGCATAGGCTTCATACTGGAAAGGTCCCTTACTAGTGCAAAATAGTATGCTTATACTAATGTTAACATTTTTCCCACATTGTATGTGCACTGTAGAATGCATCACACATGCAATGTAGTAAAGGTTTGGAGAAACTTAATGATTTCTTCAACTTAACACCTGCCTTGAGGAGGTGTGATTTTGTTTGACAATTATTATTTTTCAATTTATAGAGCGCGCGGCTACCTCCAACGGAAGTGTCCCGGCGCTAGCAGCGGATACAGCAGGAGAGGACTGGTGGGAGAGCTCTAAGGTAGGCCAAAAAGCCAAGTTTTCAGAGCCTTCCTAAACATAGGTTTGACTTGGCCTTCCGTATGTGCTCAGGCATGGAGTTCCAGAGAGAAGCAGTTTTCACAGAGAAAGCTTGGCCGCCAAACCTGGCTTTTGCGAAGCGAGGAATCACAAGTAATTCCTGGTGATTCGATCTCAAAGCCCTGGACTGGCGGTATTTCTGGAGTCTCTGCTTCAAGTATTGTGGGCCAGTGTCTCTAGCTGCTCTGTAAGCGAAGGTCAGCGCCTTGAACTCTATCCTCCTTTTGACAGGCAGCCAATGTAGGCTGCGCAGGTGGGGGGAAATATGGTGGCGGAGAGGCACGTTTCTAATAAGCCTAGCTGTCGCATTTTGAATAATTTGTAGTTTCCTGATCAAGTAGGCTGGGAGACCCAATTACAGTCTGTTAGCATAGTCCAGCTGAGACGCAACTAATGCGTGGACCACAGTTTTCCTACAATCCATAGGCAAAAGATGAAGGAATCTCCGCAAGGCTTTCAGTTTCCAAAAGCATGATGAGGAAACTTGGCATATCTGGGCCTTGCCTGAGAGGTTAGAATTAAATTTAAACCCAAGATTCCTAGTGTAAACAGCTGGAAGAGGAGGAGGATTTAGCTCCGACGGCCACCAGAGTTCGGACAGTGGAGGGAAGGTTGATTGAAGAACAGAACCTCCGTTTTATCGGTATTCAGTTTCAAACAGCTGTCCGTCATCCAAGTCGAGATGTTGATCAAACACTGCTTGAAATTGGTGAACACTGCCTCAGTGTGTTCCCTAAAGGAGAACACAAGCTGAGTATCGTCAGCATACGAGACAACTTTCACCCCACATTGCTCGACTAGCGAAGCGAGGGGAGTGAGGTAAACATTAAAAAGAGTAGGGCTCAAGGCCGAACCCTGGGGAACTCCGCACACGAGAGGGCTAGAGGAGGAGACATGGGGACGGAGAAATACCTGCTGAGACCGGCCCTCAAGAAATGAGCGGAACCAGGCTAGAGTGGTTCCCGTCACTCCCAGCAGCTCAAGTCTTTCTAGAAGGATCCGATGCGAGACCGTGTCAAAAGCTGCGGACAAGTCCAACAGCACTAGCATTGCACAGCTACCCTGGTCTAGAGTTCCACGTATAGTTTCCGCCACTTCAAGCAGAGCTGTCTCTGTGCTGTAGCCTGATCTAAAACCAGACTGGGAGTCATGGAGATAGATGTTAGACTCCAGAAACTCAGACAGTTGCCTCTGAACTTCCTTCTCAAGAATTTTGGCCGGCGCTGGCAGGAGAGAAATAGGCCTAAAATTCTTAAGCTCTGCCGGGTCCGCGTCCTCTTTCTTGAGGATTGGCTGGACCAATGCCGTTTTCCAAATGGCTGGATAGGTGCTCGATTTCAAAGTTGAATTCCAGATAAAGTTTAGTGAAGGATTGAATAAAGGGGCCAGCAGCTTGAAGAACCTGGCTGGACAGGGGTCAACAGGTGAGCCAGATTTAATTTTGTTCAGTTCAGACAGGGACGCTTCAGGGCAGAAAGGGCGAAATTTAGACCACACGCCGGAGTGGTAGGAAGTAGGTAATGGTGTAGCTAGCGACCCTGTCAATGTAAAAGAGGAGTAGATAGCCTGAACTTTCTCCTGGAAGAAGATAGAGAGATCTTCGCACAGGGTAGCTGAAGGAGCAATAGTGCTCTTCAGGGCCTGCGGCTTAATAAAGCCCTGAACAATCTTAAAAACTTCTTTAGCAGAGTTAACAGAGGACTTAATTTGATTAGCAACATAGTCCCTGATGGTATTACATTTTAGCCCATGGAATTTTTTTTGCGCTGCTCTGTACGCGCACTTGGCCTCTGAGTTATAGGTTTTCTGCCAGGCATGCTCAAGCTTCTTGCAAAAGCTTTTCTCCAAGCAGACTTCAGTCGTGAGCCAAGGGGCAGAGGGTTTATTCCTAGCCAGTTTCATGGTCTTAATAGGGGCTATTCTGTCAAGGGCTGAAGTGACCCAGCAGTTGAAAGTGGAGGCGTCACAGCTGGGTTCTCCCATGAGCAGAGGGGGGGTATTTTGTAGCGCTGGACCCATGGACTCAGGAGAGACCTTCCTCCAGTTTCTCCTATCCTCATATGCTGACCTCACCAGATTATTACAGAGGGTGCTGGTCAGATTGAAAGGAACTAATCGGTGGTCCGACCATGTTAGAGGTATAGGATCTTCTACTTTTAGAGTGTGATCATTGGTAAAAATGAGATCCAGCGTATGGCCTTTTGAATAAGGTTTAACCCCTTGAGAGTGTCGGCCAGCTGAGAGACCAAGGGGCAGTTATCATTGTCCATGTGGACATTAAAATCGCCAAGGACTATGAAATTGGCGTGCTTCAGTGAAAGATCTGCGATCATGTCACATAACTCCAGCAAGTGAGTGGACACAGAGTCCCGGGGTCTATAGACCAGCAATCCGGCAACGGAGGAGGCAGGGGAGATTTTGATACAAAAGGACAGCGTCTCGATCAATCCAGTGCTCTCAATTCTCTTATACGAGATCTCCCAGCAATCTCTCAGGATCACAGCAAGCCCACCCCCCCAATCCATTGCCAGCCCGGTTAACCGTAGATATCCTATAGCCATCTGGAATAGCCAGCAATATGTCAGGGTTAGTGCTCTCTCTTAAACAGGTTTCGGTTAGGAACATAAGATCCCAAGAGTTCGACTCTAAAGTGAGCCAGATATCATCCGCGTGTTTGGGAAGGGATCTGCAATTAATTAAACAAGCCCTGATGTTGGACCTGGAGGCTGAAGTGCGTACTTTAGAGAACGTTACCGTGGAAGTGCCCTTGCATCCACTTCCCTCAATCAGCCCTTTATCAAGCGCGAAGGAGCATGACTTACAATACAGCTCCTGACCATGTCCCTCTTGTCCCAACGAGCAGAGATCGAAACAAGCAGGCCTAGGGCAGCCCACTGAGGTCAAATCGAATAACTGCTCCTTAGACCAGACAATTCTGGCTGAGGGGCTGGAACGGGCAGCATGGCTGGCGCTGGCCGCGATCCGGTCACAAACGGGCTTGCCTTTGGCGCGCCAGCGGCGCGCCCGCTGCGCGCGTCCGCTGTGCGTCCGCTTCGCGGCTCGCATTATATGGGGAATCTAAATAATAATACATTAATAAACAATAAGCCATGTCTCAAATTGTTAGAAGTAGGCTGTTGCGTCAAAAACCATGAGTGGTAGTGTGGGAATGGCATATGCACCACCCATGGTACCCTCATTTGACGCACAAAGACCTGTTTGTTTTACTTTAAGGCTACTTTCTAGTGCAAATACAGTTCTACAAGGAAAGTAAATACTGCATCAATATTTTGCACCACTTTTCCTCACTTTTTTGAACTGGTGCAGAGTGTTGATAAATCTGCCACACCATCTGTAGTATCCTACTCCAATGGCCTGTTGATTGACCAAACACTTCACTGCTATGTCTCCCTGTGGGACTGCACATTCAAACCACAGAGCTGGTGCAATATTGGGGTCCAGACTAAAAATAGTCTACATGAGCGATCATCGAGTTCTGAGCCATTGTATATGAATGTCAGGGAGGCATAATGTGTCTTAAAATGGTGTATTTGGAGGTATGGGCAGAAGAGAGACGGTGCAAGCAGCAATCGTGTTCCTCCTCCACCAGTTTAGTTGTGTGATCTAAAAATTATATTACCCACGACATAAAAAGACGTAATCCATTTCAGTGAGTGACAATAAAACAGAAGGAAGACAACTATGTTAGTCAACACTAATGTATTAGTAGCTGGGATTAGACTAAGAGCCAGATGTACAAAGTTTTTTTGCGGGCGCAAATTGGTTTTAGACCCATTTGCGCCCGCAAAAAACCTGTGGCCCATGTACTAATCCTATTTTGCGAGTCGCAAATCAATTTGCGACTCGCAAAATAGGATTAGCGACTCGCTATTAGGAAGGGGCGTTCCAAGGGCGTCCCTTCCTAATAGCGACTCCTTAAGCTATGTATGATTGTTTTGCGACCGCAATTGCGGTCGCAAAACAGTCGCAGTTTACCACCCTTCACAGAAGGGTGGTAAACCACTGCAGAACGGGAAGGGGTCCCCACGGGACCCCTTCCCCTTTGTGAGTGGCTCTCAAAATATTTTTTGAGGGCAGTCAGTGGTCCCAGGGACCACTGCCAGCCCTTAAAAAATGAAACTGAAAAGTATCATTTTTATTTTTTAAATGCATCCCGTTTCTCTTTAAGGAAAACGGGCTGCATTTATAAAAAATCTGCTTTATTTAAAAGCAGTCCCAGACATGGTGGTCTGCTGACCCCAGCAGGCCACCATCCCTGGTAGTGCCAGCCATTCCCAATGGGGTCGCAAATTGCGCTTGCCTCATTAATATGCATGAGACATGCAATTTGCGACCCCATTGGGAATCGCAAACAGTGTCTCAGACACTGCTGTGCATCCCAATTTGCGAGTCGCAAATTGCGAGTCGCAAATGAGATGCAATTTACGACTCGCAAATTGGCGGATCATACATCTGGCCCTAAGACATTAACATTTCATATTCTCTCTCGCAAATTGGGCTAAATGTTCAGTAAAGGAATGCCAGTGACCAATATCTCTGTCAGACTAAGATAATTTTAATCCACCCAGGTACGAAAGGCACTTAAGAGAATTGCAAATGGATCCACTGGTCAAAAAGAACCAAATTTATTCAAAGAATTTGGTCTCATATCCCACCTCACTGACCTAGTAAGGTGGATCTTATGATTGATGGCTTGAACGCCACAGCTGATCCTGAATGTCAAGGGTGCCTACAATGTTTATCAAAAGTCACAAATGATCCAGTACATTAATCTGAGAAATTTTTCATTTTTCTAGCCAACCAGGAGCCTACTTGAAATGAGTACACATTTTCTTTTAATTCCAAGTGTACTAAATGTGATATAATACTACACCCCCAGCAGCCTTCAGAGGTAAGACAATCCAGAGGAGATCACAAGCTGCCTATGTCTGAGGAATCTACAATAAGACGTTTTAGGCTCTGGCATACTGCATCTTTTTTTTTTGTTGATCTTTACTATTTTTCAAGTACATCAAAACACATACAAAGAAAACAGAGTTCATAAAGGAGATCAATACAACAAAACAAGCAATACCTTCAGAGTACATAACTGGTCTTTAGGTACAGCCATATCACACGGCAGAATCATCAGTAAAATAAGTCCTAGAATGCAGCAGCAGGAGGCTGAATGTTCATTTCCATTTTATAATTAAGTGCACTATCTCATAAGAGATGCATACATCAAGATACCATAATAGCAGTGAATCACTCCCAACCTAACCACACAAATTACTGATTTCCTTCATATTTATCTAACAATTTGGAGTCATCTGTCACAGGAGTCAAATTAATATGGTAACCAGCCTAATATACTTTGACCTCTGCCATGTGTATACTAACCCTTCAAAATGGCCTTTACTCTTGTAGCAGAGCAAGGTCTTTTACCAGAAAGGAGTAACTGGGGCAGAGAAATGACCATCAGAAATGGTAACCGTAAAATCCTGTTTTTAAGACTGGTAGGGCAAGAGGTAAACCCAAAAAGAAAATCTTTTGTTTTGCACGGTGTAGATCTGCACACTTATCAACCTCGACCTGAACACATCACCCTTAGGGCAAGACCGGATCATGTGGAGAAGTCAGGGTCAAGGGTGTGGCAATGGGAGGTATTCTGAGGATCACATTTAACAACAGTGAGTGGAGAGATAACTTCTTGTCAGGCATCAACGCAGCATCATGTGATACCTCACTTTGACTGAGATCGCCTTACAAAGCTTGAAAACTATACCCTTCTGGGAATCTGAGGAATTCACAGTAGCGATCACCACTTAGATTTAGCTGTAATGTAGGAGCGATGCACAATCTCATGCCAGACTGCAAACCGTTGGTGACCGTATGAGGTCTGCCACACACAGTGAATAATAAGTGTAGGAGTGGGTCAGTAGACGTATCCCAAGGAACTGAGCACCACCATGAATTCAACTAAGTTTTAAAACGGAGCAGATCTGCACAGATCCAACCGCACAGATGAGCACATGACCAAGATTTCAGTGTATTATTCACAACAAGGTCCTCCAGTTTGTCAACGCACACAGTAGCTCTACCTGAAATTAATAAGGTCGCCACTAACCAGGCCACGCACAATAGTTGAGATAGGTAGGTAGGGACTTTAAGGAAGGGAAAAGTAAAATGTTACATCGATTATCTCCACGCTATCAAGGAATACCCAGCATGAAAAGCGTTAGAAATTTTAGTAGGGGAGCAGATACATGACTGATTACCAACCATGGGCTGAAGATAGACAATGCTTGGCAAAGGTCCGCTTTTATCTGTGGTAAAATTTCAAGATAATGATGTGTAGGTATAGACATCTCAGCTATCTTGCGTCTAGTCTGGTGTGCAAATGTTGATGTAAACATTTTCAATCATGGGCATAAAGACTGAACCCACAGATGTGATGGTTTTACAGGCTTTAATAGTGCAGTGAGGTTGCAAAAGACTTCCCTCGACATGTCTGTTACATTGCGCTCCCTTTCAACTGTGTGAGCTTGCTGTAGAGCGGGATATGTGATGTTTAATGGATAAGGACTGTGATAGCATAGTTGGCACACAACTTCTACTAAGGATAATATAAACCTGCTCTCGATTTTTATCTCTAAACAGGTTAATTCAATGGATTAAACCCAGATTTTTTTTGACTGGGAGTGAATGTTTGCATTGTTCAGCATTCCTTCCATCATTTGTTCCTTTTGCTTAGTTGCCTTAAGTGGGAAGGATATGCCCAGACGTGGGCCCCGTGCTCACTGTGCCACTGGATTCAAGCTAGCCTGGCTGATGAGGGGTGATGCCCCGAAACCGGTCCTAGGATGCTTGTTTCCGGTCCAGGGAAGACCTGGCTTGGCAGTTCGGGCTGGACTTTTACCTTGAGTAACAGGGTCAGGACTGATTTGCATATAGCTGGGTCCAAACTGGGGTGTCTTGGTGAGCAAAACAACTTTGGATTAAACCCAGATCTTTGTGACTGGGGGTGAATGTTCGTGTTGTTCAGCATTCCGTCCATCATTTGTTCCTTTTGCCCACTTCAGGACAACAAAGGTGAGGGGCAGAGGTAGCAATTTTCTACCTCTATAGAGAATAGTTTTTTTTTAGGTTATTTTAGTTTTAGATGCTACCTTGTAGCCTGGGTTCAGGAGATCTCTCATTACCTAGGAGTACCACAATTCTAGTGTATTTTTTTACAAAGGTTTAGGTAGAAGCTCACTGCTCCTGCTGTACATGGGCCCATCTTGGGCTGCAGCTGCTGTGCACATCCTCCATGTGAATGCGCCAATGCCACCATTTTTCTGGTGTCACAGTTCAACCCGGTTGCATGAGATAAATACAGGATGTGATCCAGGACTAAATTAAAAAGTGTGCCAAAAAAACTTGAACACGATAAAAAGAATGACAAGATCTGTTGGATGTTTCAGCTCGACGTGCATATGCTCCTAAGAAAGTCCTATCAAACTCTAGCACGGTTCAAAACAGTAAAGAGGTTTTTGCTCACTTAATTTGTTAATTATCCTCTAAAATGAGTTACCTGCTGTTTAGCTGGTAAAGTAAGTTTGGAAATATGGATTAACAGGTGGAGGCGAGTGGATCAACAGCAAAGGCTCAACATAGCTGAAGAAATGGCAGAATTACTAGAGATTAGCTCGAGATTTCCAACGTGTACAAACAAACATATTGTTGAATTTTCTACGCATTCCACCTTCACCTCCATAGTTCTCAAAAACGAAGTCTCTCCATATGGTGGGCAGAACCCTTATAAGTCTTTTCCTTTATCACTAGCTTATCTCCACTGAAACACTTTTGTCTAATTGTCTCTTCATGTGGTGGCATTTATCTTTTGTCCTTCATTCCTCAGGTATTACTTCTCTTCTGTCCTTTCCCTGCCTCTGCCTTCAAACCTTTTCTGTTTCACTCTTACCTTTTCAACGAGTGCCCACCCTTTCTTTCTCTCAATATTTTCACTACTGGCCCCTTCTTTTCCAGATCTTGCCTCAACCTTTAAAATGTGTTCCAACCTTATATCTCTTTCCTCACTGTCAAAGCTTGCCCACGCCCTTCAACAATTCCTAGACCTTAATACAAGTCACACACTCTTTAACACCGTATTAATTTTTTTATTCTCCCTCATCCCACTCAGCATTTGTCCAACCACATCCCTTCATCATCACCACCAACACATATGCTGTGTCCCTCACCACAGCCAACATTCTGTTGATTCTCCCTCACTGTGCCCAATGCTTGTTTCAACATTGCCTTCTTCCTGAAACAACATCCCCATGTCCATAAGGCCCAACCCAACCTTGCTCCAGTTCAGGAAGGAGTTGAGGTGCATCTCTTTAAAGAACACAAACCAGCTGCCTATCAAATCACTTCTTGACTGTATCCTTGCCTTTGCCCCTGTGCAGAGTTCTACTGCATTTGGCTAAGTTCATTCTGTTCAAACACCATATACATCATACATCCACACCGCTCAACAAGCAGGTATCAAAGGAGCCTGTATTTTAAGTCGTACCTTACACATACTGTAAGTGCTGATCGGTTTTCAATGAAAACATTCGATTCTGTTGGCTTCGGTGGATCATTCTGAAATTCAGGGGGGATGAAAAACGAAACGGTGATGCTAGACTCGCAAGCTGGGCCAGCACCAGGATTTACAAAGCAGGTGACTGGAGCCGTCATCTCGATCTTCGCCTCTGCAGGAAAGATTGGATATACACAAAGATCAATAAATTAGATATTTAAAAAAATAAAAAAAACATGCACTGATTCAAAGCAGTCATACGGATATAATATACATATAAATATGTATGCATGTGAAGTTAGTGGTTTGTCGACATGAAAACCAGAAACTGGCCATATACCAAAGCAAACTGAGATACCGTAATAAAATGCATATGAAAGAGGGCAGCGTAGAAAGTGTAATTTATCTGCACAAACCTAACAATCTCGGGTGGAAAAAATATGCTAAACAAATGTGGAGCAGAGCCCAAGGGTGGTATTTGTCTTGAAAGATGAGGAGTTGTGCCATTGACAGTCCAAGCATTGTTTAATTAGATATCTTGTATAAGAACCCATAGGCACAGCCAGCCCAACACAAAACAGCAGACGACTGTCACCATTAGAAAATGAGCAGCACCTTCCATCAAAATACTAATATAATGTTACGCCTACAGAGTACTAGGAACACAGTATTACCTCAGCTAGAGGGAGGTACCACACTTACTCTTCTCATTGTTGCCTTGAATGTATCCAAAGAGCCTCATGAAACCGGTGGTGATGGCCGGATCCAATTCAGTGGCAGTCACAGATGTGCTCACCCACTTGGCAGGCTCATATTGGCGGATTTCATAATCTGTAGCCTAAAGGTGCATACAGAAACATACGTTAATAAAATAGGGTCCTTGTATTGTGTTTTAATGAGGGAGGGTGCCCGTAACTCAGAATCTTATCTTCAGCACCGTCCAGCTGTACTGTTTCCAATGATAACATTCAACTTTCACATTTCAAAGCATAATTTGTGAGCATGTGGAAGTTAACAACCACAGAGATTAATCTATGCACTCTTTACTGTGTGATCTTAACTGAGAGTTAGCCTACTCAAGGAAGGGAGCTCATAGTGGTAGATAAACTTTTTTCGTAATCAAGGTTAAGTGGCATAGCCTAAGTCAGTGCTCGGACAAGAGCACTAAAAAGACAGGGTGGGGGTACAAAGACACAGTCCCAGATCCTTGGAAGTACACAACTGAACTCCTATTGCTGAAAAAACATTTGGTGAACCCTTAAATGCACGCTAAGTACAGAATGAACTCTCTGCTATCATTACAGGCCATAATCTTCGAGAAAATCATCAACAAACACCTCACCAAATACTTTAATGGCCACCAACTCTTCGGCACCACTAAGTCTGGTTTCAGACCCAACCACAGCAAGGAAACTACCCTCACTGTCACTATGGATGACATTCGCATGACTCTGGACTAAGAAGACACAGTAGCCTTCATTCTCTTGGACCTCTCCACAGAGTTTGACATGGTCTTCCAACCCAGTCTCATCTAACCTCTACACCACATTAGATTCCAAGGGCATGCACTCCGATGGACGTGCTCCTTCCGGACCTAGTCAGGAAGACTGGCACCGTACACCTCGGACACCCATTACCTCATCTGCTGAGTTTCGCAAGGATCCTCCCTGAGCCTGATCCTCTTCAATGCATACATGATTCCTCTAGCCAGCATTATCCACTCTCATGACACCAACGTCCTTTCCTTGCTGACAGCAGGCAAGTCATTCTCCTCCTCACGGACAAGATGCCAAGTACCTGGATCAAGTTTAATGCCTGCATGTCTGAAATCATACACTGGGTGAAGACCAGCTGTATAAAGCTGAACACCAGCAAGACTGAAATTGTGATCTTTGGGAAGTGGATTTCACAGTGGGACTCCACCTGGTGGCCAGCAGAGCTAGGACCAACACCCACTGCTACCACCCACATCACAACCTTGGGATTGTTATCAAACTCGACATGACCGTCCAAGTCAACACGGTCACCGCCTCATGCCCTGAAGATGCTGAGCATGATTTTCAAATGGCTCCCAATCAGCACCTGGAAAACCATCATGCACACCCTAGTCACAAGCAAGTTTGCCTACGAGAACACTCTCTATGATAGGAGCAACAATAAACTCAGGAGAAGGCTACAGGCCATTCAGAACTCAGAGGCCAATATTACTCTCAACTTCCCACCCCTGAAGGAGATCCAATGGCCACCAAATACATAAAGGAGCACAATTCAGACTCCTCACCCACACTCTCAAGGTACTAAATGACACTGGCCCAGCATACCTCAACAATTGATTCTGCTTTCACAAACTTTCCAGACACCTCCAATAGTCCAGACTTATATTTGCACATATCCTAAGCATATGGAAAACCAGATACGGTAAGTGAGCCTTCTCCTACATCACTTCTAAAGCTTAGAATGAACATCCCCTACACATAAGAGCCTCACTCACTTCTTGCATGCCACAAGAAGTCCTGGCTTTTCGAGTATTCCCTGTGGGCCTTTTGTTTGGCTAGACTCACAACTGCTCAACGCCAGGACACCCTCCTGATAGTGCGCTTTACAAATATATATAACATAACAACAAGGACAAGGTGCACGAGAACCAGTAGTACAATAAATTGTTCTTTCTTATATCAGATTCTTGAGATGATGGAAAGAGATTATCAAGCATATTGAATATCGGGCGATGGTATACAGCACTATAAAACACAGGATGCCGCTTATATACAAAAATGTTCAAGAACTGCCACTTAGAACTCGGCAATGGAGGAAAGAGCTTTGAAACTGTAGCAAAGGTTTGCATTTTAATTCATAGAAAATAACAACTGTGTCCATCCCTTTATTAATGTTACCATTTACAATATCAGCAGTTAGCCGGAGATAGGGATCTTGCTTCCAAAAAGATCCTTGTATACATGAAATAAAAAATTTCCATAGTTACATGTTCAGTCTCTTGAAGAATGCCTAAGACGTAAGGCAGAGATCAAACTAGGATAGTGTTGAAAAGACGAACACCGGTAAGTTTTTTTCACGTCTTTTATTGGTATGCAGTTAAACCACCAACTCCTGCTGCCAGCCTGTCGGTTCTCCGGTAACGACTCCTCACGCGAGCCATCACCATGGAGATAGAACAGGCCAGCACCTTTGAAAGATTACAACACATCCCCTTTACAGTGGAGACAACAAAGAGAAAGAAAAGAGAAAAGAAAAAGAAAGGAAAAGGAGAAGAAAACACCCATTCCAAATACAGCACTAAAAACAGTAACAATTATACTGAAAAATGAACATCATATGCAATGGACCAGGATAAGCAAGGAACAAAGCAAAAGAAAATTCAATACATCTCGTAGTCATCATACCTTTTGGGAAGACGGCGAGATCTAGGACAATAAGGTGAAGAACCACAATTGGTGGGTAAGTTTGCAGCAGGTGAAATATCAGGGCAAGAAGGAAACATGGACTTGTCACCCTGGAACTTCACTAAACGAGACATGCTCCACTTACCACCATTATGTACAGTAACCACATTCTTATAAACAGCAGTGATGGCAAATGGTCCCATAAAGTCTGTGGCACCCTTCTTGTGCCAGCGTGGTCTTTTAATAAACACCCACTCACCAACCTTCCATGATGTTACCTTGGTTGATTTTTTGGAATCAAACCTTTGTTTGTACTTACTTTGGTAGGACTCAATTCTACCACTCAACTCCTCCCCACACAACACAGAACCCTCAATAAGAGGCAGCCACCCAGGATTGAGTTTGGACAGCGCAACCCTCCCACGCAACATTTGAAATGGGGACTTCCGCAGAACCACATTGAGGGCAGTGCGATGAGCCCACCATGGAGGAACTCTCAATTCAATTGCCCTTTGCACGCATGCTTTGACCACTCTGTTCATGCGCTCCGCAAGACCGTTGGCCTGCGGAGTATAAAGAGCAGTTCTCTGATGAACAATTCCATAGTCCCTTAAAAACTCATTCATTTCTTGAGAAACAAATTGCAGACCATTATCTGTGATAAGGAACTTGGGAATCCCCTCGCTAGCGAATTCATCTTTGAGAAAATCAATAACCACCCTTGTGCTGATTGAACTTACACATCTGGTGGAGACCCATTTGGACGAATAATCCACCAAAAGAATCACAAATCTGTCTGCAGGATTCAAAAGCTCAAAAGGGCCCATGAGATCCAACCCCAACTTGACCCAAGGTTCCTGCGGAACTTCAACCGGAGACAGCGGAGGGGTGTTGACAACACGGGACTTATCACAGGAAGCGCACTCATAACACTCACTGACCACCTTTTCCACCTGACTATCCATCTTTGGCCACCAATACCTCTCCCTGAGGCGAGACTTCGTGAGACTTCTTCCCAAATGTCCTTCGTGAGCTAGGTTTATGAGTTTAGGTTTGAGATCCTCAGGTGGAATCACTCTCTCTCCACGCATGAGTTGGCCCTGGCAAAGGGTAAGCTCATTCCTGATGGACCAAAAAGGAAGCAACTCAGAATCTATTCTCTTATTGTCTGGCCATCCCTCAACTACAAAATGTGTCACTGCAGGTAACAAAGGATCTGCTTTCAAAGAACTTTCCCACTCACTCACTTGAATGGCAGACTCCTTGACCCAGCTAACATTAACCGTGTCCGAGTCAAGGGCATTGCCAGGACATTCGATAGGTAACCTAGAAAGACAATCTGCCGCTTTGTTAGCAGTACCAGGTAGATATTCCACACGAAAATTGTATTCCTCTAAACCCTCACTCCAACGCTTCAGCCTTGGGGTAAGTCTTTCGCTCTCCATGCAGGAAAACACATGAACCAAAGGACGATGGTCAGATCTAACAAGGAAGGGGATGCCCCACAGGTAAAACTTAAAGTGCTTTACAGCCCACACTATGGCCAGAGCTTCCCTCTCAATACATGAATACTGTTGTTCAGGCTTCCTCAATGCCCTAGAAGCGAACGCAACAACTTTCTCTTCTCCGCAATCAACCTGAGAGAGAACAGCCCCAAGACCGCACAAACTGGCATCTGTAGTTAGGAAAGTTTTCTTCTTGGAGTCAAAATGACCAAGAGTTGGCATCTTCCCTATTGCCTGTTTTATGGAACTGAAAGCCGCTGCACAATCAGCCGACCAATCAAAACGTGCTCCCTTCCTAAGAAGTATTCTGATGGGTTCAACAGTGGAGGCGAAACCTTGGATAAACTTAGAATAAAACTCAGCGAGGCCAAGAAAAGACCTCACCTGCTCCTTGTCAGCTGGCGCAGGGGCATCAACAATGCTTTTGGCCAAATCTAGCTTTGGCTGGATACCTTCCCCAGATATAACATGTCCCAAATATGTGACAGAAGTTACATTAATCTTACATTTCAAACGATTCACTGTTAACCCCTTGTCAGCTAGTCTTTGTAATGTGAGTCTCAAAATTGTGTCATGTTCAGAATCATTCTTCCCATACACTAAAATATCATCCTGAAAAAACATGATGTTGGGGACATCTTTCAAAACCATCTTCATAATGCGCTGAAAGCAGGCAGCTGCTGAGGCTAACCCAAACGGCATCCTGATGAAACGGAAGGCCCCCAGTGGTGTCACAAACGACGTCAAATGTTTGGAGTCAGGATGAAGGGGGACTTGGTGGTAGGCCGAGGATAAATCTAACACGCTAAAGACCCTTGCACCACCAAGCATGTTGATCGATTCCGAGATATTAGGAAGTGGTTGACGATCCACCCAAATCCACCTATTTAGGCTTCTCAAGTCAACACACATCCTAATGCTCCTCCCACCATCCTTGGGGGCTAAAACCACTGGGGCCAACCATTCAGAGGATTCAATTTCCTCTATTACACCTTGAGTGACCAGCCTATTAAGCTCACTCTTTAGGGGTTCCAACATCATGTTAGGGACTTTCCTAACCTTGTGTACCACTGGTGCAGCTTTCTGCTTAAGCACAATGCGGTGCTCAAAGTCCTTGAGCAAACCCAAATTGTCAGAGAAAACTTGAGGAAATTCCTCAAAATACTTATTAGAAGACATACTATGGTCAATCAGCATGACTTGTTCTGAAAGACAGCGGGCATTGGGATTAAGAATTATTCCCAAGTCTCTCTGATGTCTCCAACCAAGGAGGTTGTCACCACGCTTGGCGACATAGATCTTTCCAATGGTGTCCCTTCCTTTGAAGTGAATCTTCATGATGGCATAACCTATCACATCAATGTGTGAGCCACCATAACTAACAGGGTTAATGTCTGGTGCAACCAGTTGTAAATCATGAAATGTCTTGTCCCAAAGTTCACTGTCTAACATAGTGAAAGGAGAACCAGAGTCAGCTAAGACCACAATCAACTCGTCTCCAATCACAACTTCGCATTCTGGCATCTTGACGAGGTCAGCATCCACCACGCCATCACCTCTTACACTTAACATGGTCGTTTTGGAGAAAACATTTGTTTCAATATTCTCATGCGCACCATCCACTGTGCGTACTCTCCCACCAGTCTTGCATTGTCTAGCATAATGGCCTTTGATGCCGCACTTGTGACACGTGGTATTCCTGGCATAGCATTGAGGGTAGTTGGAAGAGTGGTTGTTACTCCCACACCTGTAACACTTCAACTTAGAAAAGTCTGTGGAGGTTTTAGGTTTAAATCCTCTGACCACTTTGGAGACATTGTCAACGAACTCTTTAGATTGAGTGGAGGATGTCTCCTTTGGCTCACTTCGTGAATAGAACTGGGCGTAAGAACTTCGTCAGCGGATGTGTTGTGGGCCTTCATTTCTTTCACCCAGCCAGAGGTATTTTCCATGCCCTCTACGATGGCTATGGCTTCTTTTAGAGACGGATTTTTGGAAAGGAGTTTTTCTTGCACCCTGGGACTGTTTGTGCACCTGACCAGTTGATCTCGTATCAACGAGTCAGTGAGATCACCAAACTCACAGGTGCGTGCAAGTGTTTTTAAGGAAGCTATGTAGTTGCCAACCTTTTCATTGTGTTCTTGGACCCTCATGAAGAACTTGTGCCTCTCTAAAACTACATTGATACGCGGTCCAAAATACAGCTCTAACATTTTCATGGACATGTCAAATACATCTGAAGGTTCGCCATCGCCTTCACCTACTGGAATTAAGTCAATGCTTTCATAAATATTCCGTCCCTCTATTCCCAAGTTGTGAAGCAAAATTGCTTGTTTTCTATGAGCAGAAAATTTTTCTCCACCAATTGCGACCAAATAAGAGTCGAATAAGAGTTTCCATCTTTTCCATGGCAGGAGAGGTTCGCCTTTATCGCAAAGGAAAGGAGGTGGTTGGCTCATAGTAGTGGCAGTCATGGTAGGCGTAGGGTTTAAATGTTAATCTCAAGCAAGGAAAACCAGCTACAAAATAAAGTCACTAATGTCACGATAATTGATCAATGTTGTAAGCAGGTGTGAATTTGTTATGGAAGAATAGTGAGCACAAGTGGTTAATGTCTAAAAGGTAATCAAGCAAAGCAATTGAAGCAAGTAAACGCAGGCATAGGCAGCTTGTGGCAGATAAAGAGCTTCAAAAACGGTTTAATCTGTACCTGGGTATCATAGGGGGGCGATAATTGTGTTAAAGATCCTCCGTGTAAAGCTTCGTGACCGGTTGTCAAGGAAACGAAAAAAAACAAAAACAATATGGCGGCACGCACGTACGTAGCGCAACGTAGCGTGACGTGGATGAGACAGAGGGGCACTCGTGCGCATGGGCAAGTGAGTCAGCTGTGGCGTCACGAGGTGTAGTAACTGCCCAAGGAGAGTTGGCAAAATGGTCAAAATTGCCCAAAACTCAATCCGAGCGTCTCTGAAAATCCGGGGCAGAAGGAGGAAAATTGCTGAAGGTTGAAGATATCACCGCTTGAAGGTCTCGCTCCGGCATGCGAAGAGATGCAGTCTGTGTCCGTGGGTCCAGGACATTGGGGAGAGTTGGTGGCGGGCTTGTCCCCCGCAAGTTTCCTCGTCGCCAGTGTTGAAAAGACGAACACCGGTAAGTTTTTTTCACGTCTTTTATTGGTATGCAGTTAAACCACCAACTCCTGCTGCCAGCCTGTCGGTTCTCCGGTAACGACTCCTCACGCGAGCCATCACCATGGAGATAGAACAGGCCAGCACCTTTGAAAGATTACAACAGATAGCATATTGCACATGTAATTTGTTTATATCATAGAGATGAACTGGCTATTATTAACATCATTTACATGGTCTAAACTATCTTAAAGAAGTCAGAAAAAACACCCAAAGAAAATAGATGATAAATTGTTTTTTTTCCCCAAACAGTGCAAAAAAAGGGAACAAGTTTGTTCAGATCTGTAAAGCTTGGTGTATGCTGGCCTATGTGACTTAAAGGCAACAAGGAAGTGCTTGGAGCAAGTACTGTCATTGTGCTCACTGAATTGCCAAGAACGTCCATTGTAGACACTGACTTTCAAGGGATTGCAAGGTTAAACAGTCAAAGCATATCCTTGACGTTTGCTTGTGGGGTAGAGCGGTTGGTTCAGCTAGCACATGGAGAATGCACAACAAATGTCCTGGAAGAGTTACATCTTTTTGCAGAACAAATAAGACATATGCTGTAAATGTATAAAAGCTAAGGATATACAGTAAAATAGCAAACATGATTTAGTACACTGGGCAAGGGCGTGTTGACAATCAGCAGGACCTGTTGTGGTTGTATTGTTTCGCTGTGTATTTACTTGTGCTCGCCTGCGAGGGCTTTGAAAACAGTAACAACTACTTTCAGGTCTCACAAGCGCAGGTCTATTCCTCTGTTCCGGGGTATATGCCCTACTTATTCATGGAAGATAGCCAAGTTATCCTGCCTCTGGTCCCCTTTGTTTTCTGCATGGTAGCCGGCAGCTTCTTCAAAAGATGAACTCCAAACTGACCTACAGCTCCAACGCTCATTCAGAAACAGTGGCAGTTGAGGCCAAGCCAACTAGTCAGTCAAAGTTATCCTCAACCTTTTGAAGGAAACCAACCATTATACAGTGCCTCTTTCCTGTAGTTGTTGTACACTTCCTTGGCAACCAGAAACCCATGGGGTAACATCACCCTGGAGCCCTTGTGGAAGGTAGGCATCCAATAATGTACACTGCTGCCTGCACTGGAGCAAGGCAAACTGTGGTATTTTGAAGTTGCCAGCTATAAAGTGAGCCAGCAGCCTAAGACCAATAGCGAAGGGCCAATCTTGGTGTCGATGCGTGGCACAGAGCACAATCCTATTCTCAAAAACGGCCCAGCTGTAGCACAGGGGTGACTGGAACAAATTGGGCCACAGTCAAATATGCAATTATACCAACCTCCACTCTAGGCCTTCCCTTTGCTGGACACGAACACAAACCCCTTACATCATCTGCCAATGACTAGAATGACCAGCATTTGGTCTGAGGCCAGCTATCGACTGTGAAGACAAAATTGGGGTGGCGGCCATTTTCAAAACATAAAATGCATCATTAGCAACCTGAAGTCCCTTGATCTAAGGTTCATTGGCCTAGAGGCAAAAGAAGGGCCTGTTGTTTGCGTTTGCATACAAGGCATATCCTGTAAAAGGTGTATTGTTGGGGGACTGTCTCAAAGGTTGTCTTTGAGATATTCTACATATAGGGCAAGTGAGCACTTATCAATAGTAAGGTCGTGAGGTGTGAAGTACACAGTCAAGGAGAAGGAGATGCCAGCCCTCCCGACAGAACCACTCACTATCTGTTTCCGGGGAAATGACCAGAAAGGACCGAGTCAGTTTCAATAGTTGCAGATAAACCAATTATTAACTGGTTTTCAGTAGCATAAACAAGGGCATTGCAGAATATAGAAACAATCAACTCACACTATCTAGTTTGCTGAACATCCACCAAGGAATGCGGCCGAGAAGCCACAAAAGCCAGTCACCCACCCACCCAAAGATAGACAGCCCCAAAATGACCAATTCTATCTGGGAAAGATGGAGATATATGAGATAAAGTGCCTCTTTTTATATATTTAAAGTATATTCAAAGTCACCGAGAAGTTTAGAGGGATGAGGTTGAATTCAGAATTCCTTTATAAAATCACAGACGTTATAGCACTCAGTACAGTGTGTTTTATTCCTTGTAATACATGGGCACACCGATGACCACCCCAAATCTCTTTTACAACATTACTGTATTGCCCATTGCTAGGAAAGAGAAACAATTTTATTCACAATTTATTTTTATTCAATTTCGTTAGTACAGGTTCATTACGTTTTCAAAACTGCATCCAGGATTACAGCAGAGAAAAATGAACAAAAGAATAATATAAATGTTGCTATTTGAGTCAGCACTGCTATATTCAGTTACACCATTCTGGGCTTCTTTTATAAGGTATTAAGTAGTTTCATCACTGAGTAAATAATACACGTTCTCAACTGTATATACCTTAAATTTATCCTGATAAATATTCACCAAGTGTAGTCCACAGTTTGTGTATCTGCAACTGTAGTACCACTTTTCATATGAAAACAATGGAAGGAGATTCTATGGCTGCAGTGAAATAAATGTGGAATCTATACTGTGAACACAAACACACCAATATGCAGTATAAAAGTGGTTGTAAAATACATTCTAAGCAATTTAATAGAACAATTTTACCAGCATATGTAGTTCAGAATGTGTAGCAACATGCAGATATATTCCAGCTGTAATGAACTCCAGCAGAGTTGTAATAAAACATGCTGCTACAAATGCCGTCTCATCCACTAATTACTGAATAATTTCAGTGGGAAATAGATTAAATGTGCATAAACTCTGGTTGTAACTTTCCTTGTTTAAGCAGCAGTTGTAATTCTGCTCTATCGCTTGCCTTTCACAGGGCCTTCAGGCTTGGACAGCAGGCTTTGTGCCGTTCGGCCAGAAATCAACTGTAATAACCTATTACAGGAGAGAAGTTATGTCATTTTCTTACCGATTAGTGATGACACGTCTGAACTGTGTTAAGAAAATTAGGGACAGATTTGTATAGTTTTTAAACACTTCTGTTTATTATTAAAACAATGAGACACGACCAAACCTTAGGTTTCCTCTATTATAAAGAGTAACGGAGAGAGAGCCCGTCCGCATCCCCCAGGAAAGCTCGCTTACGACTTATCCAATACTACATAATCCAAAGGGCCTACCTTACCCCTGATAAGTTTAACAGATACTTTCAACGAGCCGATGCCCACAGCCCCAGATGTCATCTCCTAGATGCTGACCTCCTACACATGTTTTGGGCTTGTCCACATCTCGCCACTTACTGGCGACATGAGACGACCCAGTTGACTGCCTGCACAGGTCGTGCAGAATTACACAAATGGGAGACATGCATCTTGGGTCTCTTTCGCAGAAACAAGAGACAGAAGGTCACTTCCCGATTTCTTTGTTGGGATTCTTAGTAGGTAAGTTTAGTCACAAGACATTAAAAATTGCCTGACCCTCCCCCTCTGATAGCCTGGGAACAGTCGCTACGAGTGTGGGCCCAAGCCGGGAGTACTGCATTACACAAAAAAGATACTTCGGGGTTACGTAAGATCCCCATAGCTGCCAATTGGGACACTATACTACATGACTTCCAAAATGAACTCCTCTCAGACTCAGACCGCGCAGATGGTGCAGCGACAGTAGGCGAACCAGACACGGAGTCCTAACCTAACACTCCACTAAAGCCCAGCGAGACGATAGCGCCATGCCAGCCCTTCATATAAATTAGGATATGGTGGGCTCATTGATGGGAAGTATATACACTGTTATTTCTGGGGATTGGGGGAGATGGGAAAAGGCTGGCAACACCCAAGTTGGGCTGGTTTGTTCCGATGTGCCCCCCCCCCCCCCCATTTCTTATTTTTTCTTCTCAATATATTTTTGTTGTTGTCGGACTACTGCCTATGCCGACACCACATGTCGCGAACCCCGCAGTAAGAAACCCACGAGCACTCAGTAATGTTTCCTGTGCATTGAAACGTCCAAGCCTTAGACTTCTGATTGCAACCATACGTCTGTTCATTGCAGTTTTATGTGCGGTGACCTTTGTGCTCTTCTGCTGCCTCCGTATGTAATACATGTGATGTCGATGTATATTTGGCAATGTCTTTCATTCTGCACTATCGATCCCTTACCCATGTTCATGCTTTTTTAAACGAAAATAATAAAACAAATGTAAACAAACAAATAAATAAATAAAGAGTAACAGAGAAAATACACTTCGAGTCACCAGGGGTGGAGGCTCTGGCCAGAAGGCTAAAACCTGGTAGGATCAGCCGGACAGTGAAAGAGTATTTGTGCAGGGGCACTGATGTCAGAAAAGAAGCAAGGCCTACAATATTAAACTATTGCTTCACAGTGGTGGCTGGTGACATTTGAAAGTGGTGAGGCGTAAAAGTTGGGGATGAATTTTACGTAGCGAGCAAGTGCGGCCGACATAAGAGGTGTTCAGCCCATGCATCATTCACCCAATCATCCCCCATTAATTTATCCATGTTTCTATCATCCACTGCATTCATCTGTTCATCCATCCATCCATCGGTCCTTCTAGAGACTCTCCCATTCGCTCATCCATCCAAGTATCCATTCACTAGAAAATCTTCCACTCATTTGTCCATCATTTGGAGCATTCATTCATGTACACATTCACTCATCCTTCTGGACACACTCTCCTGTAACTCTTCTGCCCACTCATTCATCTATGTATCCTTTCACCACTGGTGAATCACCAGAGCATCCAGCCATCTTCAGACAACCTCCCTTCCATCCATCCATCCATCCCAATGAAAGTGTATATTTGCTTGTCTGTATTTGACCCACGTTCTCAATTAGCCTCTGTTCGCCAGACAAGCGGAAACACTAGTCCCAATACCGGCAACATCCCCCACCTTCCCATAGGCGAACGTGCATAAATAAACACACAAGACACTTTGTTTATGGGAAAAACTTGTCGCAGGTTTATTCCATACAAGAGTATGCAATAAGGTGGGTTATCTTACGGGCGATCCATGGGCAGGCAGCCATCCAACCTATGCTGCCCCTGCCCGCCTGATGAGCCAGCACTGTGGGATGGATGCCCGATCAGCGCTACACCTTTGTTGATCCACCACTGGATCACGTGGCCCTTGTTACCATCCTACTCACGCCCCTTTCAGGGCGGAGCGTAGCAGGGCAAACCCCCGGTTGGTCAGGCCCCCAACAGCCCGAAGGACTAACGGGGCGCCGTCACGGTTCTCCAGGACCCTGCCCTGAGGATCCTGGTCTTTGGCTCTGGCACCCCTATTGTGCCGCGCAGAGGTACCCTTACTGTACCCGTCTGCCGCAGAGGTACCCTTACTGTACCAGACTGCTTCCAGATCGCCCTGTAACTCCGCCTGCAACGTAAAAGAAAACATTAAAACATTCATTACACCTTGACCACCAGCCCAGCCGCAGGGTAAGAGGAAGGGAGGGAGACGGCGTGGCTGGCGGAAAAGAGGCCGCTGGGAGGGTCAGAGGGGTATACATACCCTCCCTCCCCCCCGGGCGTACCGGAAGTGACGCCCACACCCCCTGAACAGCGGGCTCCAGGCGGAAGCCCTCTGCTGCTAGAGCGAGGGGTAGGCTTGTGCCGCAATGGCACTAAAGGGCCGCCCTTTTAGGGGGCCCCCTTTGGGGGCGGCGGGCAGCCATATAGTCCCAATACCGGCAACATCCCCCACCTTCCCATAGGCGAACGTGCATAAATAAACACACAAGACACTTTGTTTATGGGAAAAACTTGTCGCAGGTTTATTCCATACAAGAGTATGCAATAAGGTGGGTTATCTTACGGGCGATCCATGGGCAGGCAGCCATCCAACCTATGCTGCCCCTGCCCGCCTGATGAGCCAGCACTGTGTGATGGATGCCCGATCAGCGCTACACCTTTGTTGATCCACCACTGGATCACGTGGCCCTTGATACCATCCTACTCATGCCCCTTTCAGGGCGGAGCGTAGCAGGACAAACCCCCGGTTGGTCAGGCCCCCAACCGCCCGAAGGACTAACGGGGCGCCGTCACGGTTCTCCAGGACCCTGCCCTGAGGATCCTGGTCTTTGGCTCTGGCACCCCTATTGTGCCGTGCAGAGGTACCCTTACTGTACCCGTCTGCCGCAGAGGTACCCTTACTGTACCAGACTGCTTCCAGATCGCCCTGTAACTCCGCCACAGCCCTGGAGGCGGCCACCGTCGCAGCCAGGGCCCCCCACCACTGCACCTCCTATTACCTGCAACCTGCCCTTTCCAAACATTCCTTTACATCCTGGAGAAACAAGTCCATCCCCACCGGGGACAAGTGGACCCCGTCCTCCTCAACATCACCTTTAACGTTGCCCCACCAAAACCGCTCATTTCCGACCTGCAACCTGCTTTCTAGGGCCTCGTGCATGTCCAGTGGCCCATGCCCACCTGTGACGAATGCACCCCATGTTTGTCAACCTAACCTAGGCCTACGCCTGAATGGCAATGGTGACAATGGACCCCATCTTTAGCAAACTAGCCTTTACATTAGCCTGGGTCAGCTCGTGTCTGATGAAACCCAGACCCCTCTGGTCTGCGACTTACTCCATGCACAGTTCCCTCTTACAGGGATGTTCAACGGCCTCCTCTGACTTAGCTCCGTGCTCTGCGGGGGATCATCTCAGACCACCAGAGCTCTCACTGATCCATGTAGTTGCTGATCTCACCAAAACAGCACATTTCACACATGCGACTGCTCATTTCCAGGCCTCCTGCAAATCTAAGCGAAGAGATCCCTCCCACTGGTGATAGATGACCCCATCTATATCACAACAGCCCTTGACGTTATCCTGGATCAGCTAGTGTCTGATGAACCAAAGAACCTTCTGGCCTGTGAACCTGTGCCAAGAACTATACGCCCTCCTGCAGGAAAGTTCCCCTGCCTCACATGACCTAGCCCGTGCCAACTCTGGGCAGGACGCGTTCAGACACCAAGGCTCACATTGCCCCATCTATTTGCTGATCTCACCTAGTTGCCGTCCTTCTCGCATCGTGTGTGCCTGAACACCTGTGTCCCCCATCTATGGGACCGCAGCCCGCTTGTTAGGTAACCGCTCCCAACCCCGCCTGCCTACCTTTGGCTATTCGGGCGAGGAGAATTGTGCTTAACATATGCACCGTCCCTTTGCTTTCTAAATCATGACGCAAGGGAATGGTCATAACTAGAAATATGTGCCAATGATCAAGGGTGCCCTCCTGCTCTTGCCTCCCTTACTCCTTATGGGAATTTCGCCCGCTCAACTCCCTCTGGTGAAACCCCCTAGGCATACCAGCTCAGAGAATCTGTCCGATTCCATACAGTGCGCACTGTTTGCGATATAGTGCCTAACATTAAGGGTTGACTAAGTCCTACTTTATCCTCATCCGCGAATATTGCCGAATAGGGGGGCAGGGGCGTTCACACAGCCCACCCCAGGGCAACCCCAGCGGTGAAAAATTACCTGCTCAGTTAAATTTTACTTTTTGTTGATCACTGGACATGCCAAATGTTCTTTTACATAGTAGCCTTTTGTGCTTGACACCTTGTGTCCCCATTGCTTGGGACGGCAGCACACTGTTGGCTGACAGCGTCACCACCCAGCGAGGCATCTATTACTCACCGGGCGGGCGTTTGCGCCTAACTGCAGGATCATATCACCTGCCCTTGGTTCTGGGGTGCACTTATTTCGCCCCGTTGCCCAGACGGATGCACAAACCCCTTTGCTTGCTACCCTGGTGAACACCTTAATGGTATCAAAGCTGGTTTGAAACAATATGTCTTTCGCCCACTACTGGAGACACCTCACCCTTTCGTGCAATTACAACTTACGCAGCTCACCCCGCTTGCCTAACTGCCGTTGGATCACAGATGCACAGTACCTACTATCCATCTCCGACCCTGGATGCTTTGAACCTGCCAAAGTGACGGAAACCAAGCTTCCCAGTTCCCTGTTTAGCTGCAGTACACCTTCAGTGGGTCCGCTAGGAGATACCACAAACCGCATTGGTCATGCAAACCTTAAGTACACAATTCCCACCTGGGCGCACCTCTAACTGAGACAGGCTCGACACAGCTGTGAGGCCAGAGACACACACATGTATTGTGCCCACTATTGGAGACAACTCACCCCTTCGTGGAGTGACAACTACACAGGTGCCTACCCAAGTCACCCAACAGACAAGTTGGCCCTGACTACCTTGTGTTCTGGTGGCAGGTTTGGAAAGAGCCTTGCCTTCACTTGCTGCCCCCCTGGGAAACACAAAGACTGTGCTCTGGCCGCAGCGCGGCGATGCCCTCGTGTAGCATCGAACCCCTGGTCAAATAAGAGTGACAACTCCAACTACTTAAGACTACACCATGACCATGGGTGGAGTTTAGCTCTGCCCCAAGCTTCTGCTAGTGTAACCCACGGTCACGCCTCCTGTTCAGTTCAATTTAGTAATTCATGGCACTGACCCACAAGGGCCTAATACTGGGCTGTGTAACGCGGCCCCAGGGTGACCTTACACAATCGGCTTGGCGTGGATGGGTGCTAACATTACCTGGCTCAAGTGCCATCCCTTTGACAGTCACTCCTGACAAGATGTGCCAATGCAGGTAGAAGCAAGAGTCATTCAGCCCGCCTTACTTCCTGTCCCAGTTGTCTGAGTAAATTAGTGAAAATTGCACGTTGGAACTGGCAGCTGATACTGTTACTTACGCCTGCAAATGCCCTGCTCAGAGCAGCCCGCTAGACAATGGCTTCCATTGAAAAGCGGTGCCAACAGACCTCCAAGCACTTAAGGTGGTCCCTCTGAGTAGGGCTCTAATCTAACAGCTGCCCCTTGCATCGGATACCGCCTCTGGCTGTAAGCCGCTCAGTGCTACTGATGCCTGGCAGTCATTTAACCTTGATATCCTTACCGCATAGCAACACTCACCGCTGCCAAATGCCTTGGTGTGAGAACGTCCGCTGGTCGTACTAGTCAATACATCTATTATTTAAATTAATAATACTGTGCATATCAACAAAACTATGCACCGGCAGCTGAAAATGTCACACGTTAGTAAATGTGAAACCTTTGGAATAGCCCCTCGAATTAAGCCAGTCACCACCCTAGGTGAAGTCTAGCCCTCCTGAACTTCTGCTAGTATACCAGCGAGCAGACCAGACCGTGGGAACAGGAGGGGACAATATGTATCAATCCCTGCCCTTTCTTGAATACTGGGAATGCCAAATGTTCCTTAATACATTGTAGCCTGTTTGTGCTTTGACTTTAACTTTACTGCTCCAACCCAGTTTGACCCCAAAACTTTGGAACAACCTTCGCAGTAACCTGCCCTATCGTAGAACATGCCCTTAATGGTACAAGACCTTCTACAAGCACTGCGCAGAAATCCCCCTCTGACCTGCTCGAGCCTGCGGCCATTCTGCTGAAAGCCCCGTGTGCCTGGGGGAGGGGAGTGCTACTAACCCTCAAGTCCTCAAGAAGCTCCCTCACTGCTGCAGTGCCCCAAAGCATTTATTATAGGTTATGGGTGGATCACCATGTCCTTATAGCCTGCAAACCCATCCGTCATCTGCACTGACAGATGCTGTGCCGCCATGCTGGCGTCCCTCCCCCAGCATATGTATCCCATAACAACAGTGCTAAGGTATCCCAGCGTGCCAAAAGGTTAGCCAATGTATTTGGATATGAGGACATGGAGTACCACATGAGCAACTATGCCTGCCCCATCTGAAATAAAAATGCCAACTGTACTGGTAATTGTCGGCATTTGTGCCCCAACCACCTCTTCCCAGGCTGTCGAAAGACTGCACACCTTTTATGAAGCTCCTGGGATGGTGAGAACGGAAGTATCTCCACATAACATGTGTTTATTGATACTCAACTTAATGGTAATCGACCTCAGGAGGATGAGAAGCTAGGTGAGCTTGCCGGGAATGACCTGTGACCAGGGGTGAAGAACGTACCCCTGCAGGGGGTGCCCTGACCCGCCAGCCACTAGATTCATGTCTGCCTTTTATACAGGGGACTAGTGTTTTTTGTATGTTAGCACAGGAATATCCACGCATGCCGCGCTCCATTATTACTGAATAATTATCTACACTGGCAAGTTACAACCGGTAGGTATTGCCTGCAAAATGCTGTTGCTCCATGTGAGGCTAACCTCGGTGTCGTGAAGTGCTCATGAGAAAATCAGAAATTTGTGCATTCATGGATACTAGCTTTAAACGTATCTGTGCCGTAATCCCAAGTCCCAAAGGCTATTCTCACACTTTTTGATGACAGCTTCCACAACCCGCCTGGCTGCCATGGCTATCAGGCAGGTGATTTTTGCCTTACAGGGGAAACCCGTAAAATGCCCTTGCTTACAGGGTGCCTGCCTAGCTGTCTTTGCCCAGACATTTGCACAGGCAATGCTGTTGATGGACTATGGCGAACCCTGAATGGCATCACTCTGGTATCCGTGACTGATGTCTATCGTGCCTCTGCCACGGAATACCCTGATTTGGTTGTGCAACACTTCCGCTGGGAGCTTACTATGTTCCCTCTCTGCAATACTTTATCACCTCACTCAGCGTAATCAAAATCTGTTATACGACCTCCGGAGGTGATGTGCTGGGCGGCCTGCCGGGGTCTGAACCTGGGACTATGGGGGCCTACACCCCACCCCTACCTACGGTGCCTTGTCCCATGGCCACTAACCATTTGTCTGCCTATCAAACCGGAACTTATGCTTTGTACCCCTGGAGCAGTGAGAGGCCACGCTTGCAGCACTCGTAACTATTGATCAAGAATTCTCTGCACTGGGCAGAGACGGAAGTGCAGGTCGGCATTGCCTGATGGGCCGATCTGGGTTCTGCCCCTGCCGCCGAGCCATCCTACCCTATTGACGCACCCTCTGAAAATCAACCCACCTAAGATACCCATGCAATGTATATTCCGCTCACAGTGAGCCATAATAAGCCCGTTAAAGATTGCCTTGCCCCACGTCAGGACACCATCCTGGATGTAACATGGGCCCAGCCTCGTCAGTAAGTCAGGACTATTGTCTTTGACAATGGACGCTAATCGCATCACGCTCCTGACGACAAGCAGCTCGCCTTTCTATGTTAGAGGTCAAAAACCCAGGCCCTTGCCGTGGGTGCCCTGATCAGCTAGCCCCTAAACCTGTACAATACAATAGGGTATTGCCTGTAAGTGCTGTTGCGCTGTGCGAGGCTAATCTCGGGATGTTGTTGAGTTACCCACTATCCTGTGTCTTGCCTACACACCCCTGTTTGCCCCCATGCCGTGCACACCCGGCACCATTTGGGAGGGGCCCCCTAATGCAGTGGGACCTGTGATGCAATCTGCCGGTGTAGGTCGAGTGACTGTGTGAAAGTGGCTGCGCTGCATGGTTCCTGCCTTGTCTGCTCAAACACTTACGCGCAGGAAAATGTGCAGACATCCACACAGGACAGACTGTCTGTAATTAGACTTGCCAGCCAGATGCAAGGGTATGATAGGGTTTAGTGTTCCAGATGTGCATAAATCCAGCTGCACAATGTACTCTCCTGACAGCACCCCCACGCGCTAGACATGGCGGAGGCTGATAAGACCTAGCACATACTGAACACAAAATGTAAGTAACACGGCAATGCACCATCGCCCATCGGTCCTCTCGCACAGCCGACTCCGATCGCCAAGCCTACCCGATCATTGTACCCCAACACGATCTGTCAACCCAAAACATTGGCAAGTGTGTCACTGGAACAAATACCCCATAGGCCGAGGGCCCCACCACTGTGGGAACACTTCTTGGGTCATCGTGCAGAAATTGCCAGGCATCACATGCTCAACTTCACCTTGAAGCACCATGTGCAAGTCTACGCCAGCAAGCCTGCTGCTCAAATTGCTCCCCCCATAGCGCCGATGGGGGCTAGTCATGTCCGTGCTTGATTTCAGTGCCCTTTAGATTGAGAGGCAAATGCAATTTTCACCGCTATCCTAGCGACTACGCGTTCAGGACTCATGTTTGCCTCACCAGTGTCGCTAAGGCCACGAACACGAAGCTTCTCAATTGCCTTGAATGGTCTGCGTGCGGCACTGTGCGAGTTTGTCGCACTCGGCCTGCCCTGGCACCCCTGCCGATCCCAGGCCAACCTCCTGCTGCACGTTTATTACGTTTGGCTGCTGACCCACGAACCCGCGTCAGATGATCAGGGAGACCCACTCGCTGGACTGTCTAAAGTTCGAAAACGCGGTCTGGGATAACACATACCAAGGCTTCATCACATTGGCATACAGCTTTGCTTTATGCCGATAAGCCTTCAAGAGAAAGTCTCAGATTGAATGCTGGCCTGGCCTTCCTTGTGACCGCAAAAGCCCTCTGTGAAAATAGACCATAATCATAGCATAGAACAGTGAGCTATTACTGTCCTCAAAGCGCTGCCTGCAAGCTGCAAGGTATTGCTTAGAACATTATGATTTTTCCCCCGTCCATCATTACCTTGATGCTGCACAAAGGGTTCATACTGGTAGACATCAATTCTTATTATTAATGGTGTTAGCCTTTAAAATTCTGACTGTGCTTTTCCAGACCAGGCACTCTATAACTATTACGCCTACCAGTATGGTTGACTGAACTCTTACACCTTGTAGTGTGCAGGGGAATATTCTAGCGCTCGTGAATTCACGGACATGCACGCGGGGTTGGCTTGTTTCAAGCTCAAACGGTTTAATGAGTCATTGTGAGAGTGATTAGTGTAGGCACCTTAAAGAGGGACACCTCACTCGTACCCCTGGCGCCTGCCCCAGCTGCCACCCGTGCACTACCACGGGGCGGGGCTTGATCGGGATCAGAAAAGCCTGAGTTCCCTGGAGCGAGGGGGGGGGTGCCAGCGTGCCAAAGAACCCCAGCCCCTCGCAAGTTCTCCCGCTGCGCAACAGCCCGGAAGTATAATGTTGGACGTTTCGGCCGGGAACCGAACCCGGGGTTCCGGCGTGGCAGGCAACCAGTCTACACTGATCCACCAATACCTGCTTCCTACCCACGTCCGGAGCTGGGCGGCACTAAACCCCCATGGCGACTGCTCCCTTACGGCAAGATCCGGCACGCACCCATGCCTAAGGCGTCGGCCGTGAGCACACCAGGGGCCCGGAGCTCGCCGCGACCCCGGACGAGAGGGTAGAGCGGTACACGGCCCCCCGCACATCACCCATGCCGGCCCAGGCCTGAGAGCTGCGCTCCGAGAAGAGCGAGCACGGCCGCCACGGGGAGCACTCGCCCCAGCGGGATACCCGAGAAGCTGCAGACATGCCCACGGCCCCGCACCGGCTGGCCTGCGACCCCCACAACACACGCTGGAGTTCACAGGTATGTTGGCCAGCCAGAGACACTGCGCGCACAGCCCCCTGCAATGCCGTTCAGCCCAAATCAGCCTCAGTGACCATCGGGGAATATAGAGCCTATCGGGGGCAGGGGGGAATCTTGCACCGCACCACAGGCACGCTTGTGCCCTCTAACATGATGCCAGCCGGCGCAGGACCAAAAGGCCAGAGAGTTCCCTGCCCCCCACCGCACTCGGCTCGCTCTGGCTGCCGCGAGACGCTGGGGCAGTCGACACACGATAGCCCCCTTATGCCCAAGGCCACGACTTGTCCCGCAGCACTACAAGCCCGCACCAGCGAGGAGGTGGAGGACGGGTTACCCACCTAGGGCTGCTTGGCGGGTGAAGCACACCGCCCCCAGAGCCGCCGGCCTCCCAAGAGGTGGCGATGACTAACCTTTGCAATAAGAAGGGGACCCGACACGAACGACCTCCTCGACGGCGTGGCTGGCGGAAAAGAGGCCGCTGGGAGGGTCAGAGGGGTATACATACCCTCACTCCCCCCCGGGCGTACCGGAAGTGATGCCTACACCCCCTGAACAGCGGGCTCCAGGCGGAAGCCCTCTGCTGCTAGAGCGAGGGGTAGGCTTGTGCCGCAATGGCACTAAAGGGCCGCCCTTTTAGGGGGCCCCCTTTGGGGGCGGCGGGCAGCCACAAATATTGTATCAGATCACAACACTATTCAGATATGGTCAGATCTTAGCATTATGAAACCCTTTGCGGGCCGATGGAGACTGAATATGTCCCGGTAAAGATGATAAACAACGATTGAGAGCTTACCTGTGCACTTATTTAGGAGACCGTGACGGCACAATACCTTCCACCCAGACTGTTTGGGCTGCAGGTACAGCCTATATATGCAGTGGGATTATGGAGAGCCGGTCAGAGCAGCCAGGGGGGATGGGGCAGAGAGAGTAAGAGAAGAAAAGCGAGGGAGGAGGAAAGAGAGAGCGGAGTAAAGAGAGGGAGGAGGGGTGCGGTGAAGTGAATGAATGAGAGATAGAGAATACAGTCTAGGGGAGCAGGACTAAAAGGGAGAGAGACCTGGGGAAGAGGCAGGTGAGAACAGGCCAAGCAGCCACTGAAAAGGGAACGAGTGTGACAAAGGAGATGAGCGGGAGCATGAGAGAAGAGAGAGTTCAGAGGAAGGGGAGCGAGAGGGGGTGGATCAGGTTACACCAGAAGCAACACCTCTGAACATGGACACAGGACAGCCTCTTGAAGACTGCTTCCACCCCGACCGGTACCAATCCGAAGACTTCCTGGGGGAAGAGGAGTGTAGAGGAGGAGAGGGGCTGTGAGAGAGAGGAGGGAGCAAGAGAAAAAGAGCGGCATAACAGAGTAAGAGAATGCAGAAAGTGAAAGCCAGATAACCCTCTGTGATCTCTTCCGAGACGGGACATGTTGTAAACCTGTGTAGGATCATCACACAAATGGCAACACATGTTCCACGGTGCAGAACGTGCACGTAAAGTCTTGTACTAACGCAGTGGAGGCTGGTGACATTTTAAAGTGTTGGTGGAGCAGAAGCAACCATCAAGAACCACTTTGAGCGAGAGAAGTGAGCGTTCCCAAAGTGTATATTGTCAGTGCTGACAATGCGCTGTTGCACCATTCTATCAGAACGACAGGCATGTACTTTCACTTTGTGGCGCCTTCACCTGCACATTTCATATTTTGAGAATAAAGTTGCCTCACGCCAGTCAATGTGTCTCCTCGCTTCTCCGCCTTCACAGGGTTCTACGCCCGCCATTCTTTCCTTTTTGGAGACGCATTCCGTCAGAAAAAAATAATTTTTGGAAAGAGCAACGAGGTGCACCAGTGAACTTCTGTCGTGTGGTGCGCGTGCACCTGCTGCTGCCATTAACCAGCAGAGGAGGCACATTATTAAAAGCAGTCGCGGCTCGCAATACTCGCGGGGGGGTCGCGTGGGGGTGAGGGCAGGGGGGGAGGTTTAAATAAAAAGAAAACTTATCGGGTCTGCTCCGCCTCTGCTGCTGGGCCGGGGTCCCGCGTTGGCGGCTGGTGCCTTCAACTTCTGAACTGAACTGGTCCAGGAACAGCCACGTCACTGGCGGCAACCCCTCTCAGCCAATACTGACGCTGCTCCAGCAGCGCCAGGATTGGCTTAGCAGGGATACTTGCCGCCCTGCCGCCCATTAGGAGACCGAGGGTTGCGGCGTTGATCAACCCTCGCTCTCCTAATGCGCAGCCGCCAGCCAGCGCCAACACTAGTGCGCATGACTGGGCTGGTCGGAAAAATTCTCCGACCTAAACCCAGCATGCGCACTTGTGCTGCTGCCTGCTGTGCGCTCCGCGCCACCCCCTGGCCTGACAATGCATGTCAGTCAGCATGACGTCGGATCGCCCACCCCTTCAGACTCTGAAGGGGTGGGCGGTCCGAGCGTCATGCTGACTGACATGCATTGTCAGTTCAGCCAGAGCCAGCCGCCGAGGGAGCTGCTGGGCTTGTGGGTCAACGCCCCAGCACCCTAATGGACGCACCGCCACTGTTGCTTCACTGACAGGTTGAACTGGTCCCTTTAATGATCCTACAGCTGCTTTGACAACAGTCTAATCGTTCCAAAACACAAAGCCCTTTGAATTGTGTGATCTTTCACTCAGGGTACCTTTTCTTCACTTTTTAAAAGAAAACAAGAACGGTCTGGTTTTTAGTCAATCACAAGTTAATTTTGCTTGTTAGAATTCACCACAAAAATGCTAAGGTTTGAAAAGTTGTTTCTTGTAATGGTTACGCCAGGGCTTGTTCGTGCTTGTGATCATGATGTAAACATGCAAAAAAGTAAAAACAGTTTAGGTTTAAATCCTTTTGATGCTATCACAACAGGACCAACCCGGAAGTCCCTGGACTGTAACAACTCTTGTGAAGAACCACAAAGGAGACGAGTGCGAAGAGAACACAACTTCAAAACAGTAGGTATCAACTAAGAAACACCCCAAGAAAACAATAACATTCTTAGTCATACACGTCTTCTGCTTCAAGATGTGTGGGAGTGGAGGAGGGAAAGCAGAGAGGCAAAACAGGAAAATATCACTGCAAAGGAACTAGCCCTCGCTCACTGCCTTTCTCCACAGGGAGCTACCCTGCTCCCCACCCCTCCGACCCTTCACCTACCTCATTCCACCGAGACAGCCCCCTTCAGCACGAACACCAGTATCTTCACTCTCAGATCACCAGCATCAAGATACACGGCATCCAGTAAAGTCCTTTCTGAGTCTGGCTGTGCAAAAACATATCTTTTCACCTACTGTTCCACTTGGGGTAACCTGGAAAGCCCACCTGTGGAGTAAGTCCTTTGCTACCATGACTCTTCCCATCTAACAAGGTCCTCTATCGTGTCAGTGTAGATTCGTCCACCGTCACCACCTTCTTTGATTTGCTGCCTGCACTATCTAGGCTACCAATCCTGCGGCTGCACTATCACCATGGCCCGTCCGCCGATTAAATTTCCACCTTTGCGATTTCTTACAGGCAGCTGATATACCTCCTTGACCCATTTCTTGGCTGTTCAGACTGCACAGGCAGCAACCCCAGAAGCACTCCCTCAAACTGAACACTGAGCACTACCTCAACTGAAACCAAGCCTGGGACCCCCAACATCCCGAAATTTACAACACTCCTCATGTTGTGCAAAACATAGCTTTTCACATCAAGTTTCAAAGGATCCTCAAAGTGCAAATGAATAGGGGACCTCTTTGACCACATAGATTTATGGACTTCGCACAAATCCAAGCTGACTACGGCTCTCCCGCCAGTGAATACGGGCACTACATGGCAATTAAACACTCGGTCACCCATTCATTAATATGCCCCCATGCTAACCGATCCCTTACTACATATGAGAAATGGCTCCTCACTCGCACTCATGATAAAGGCCTCCTCTCAGACATTTATACATTCCTGAACAAATTCCCCAACCCTAATAAATATATGGCGCAAAAGCGGTGGGAAAGTGAGTTAGATTGTTCTCTGTCCGCCAGAGAATGGGCCGATATTCTCCACAGAACCTGCACTTCAGCCTTCAGCTCAGCTGGAAAGGAAATGATGCTCAAGATACCCCACTACTGGTACTATACACCAGCCTGGCTGGCCAAGTGGAAACATAATCCCAAAGGTGACTGCTGGCGTAACTGTGGCCACTCAGGCACCCTGACCCACCTCCTTTGGAATTGCTTTAAGCTAAAGCGGTGCTGGGAGACTGTACTATCCGATATTAATGAGATGTACGCAACAGATATCCCCAACTTTCCGAGTTATGTCCTACTGGGACTTCCCAATGTATTGACCTACCCCCTCCTCTCCACCAAGGGCAAAGTCAGCACTTTAGCACTGGGCGCTGCCAAAAATGCCATCTTATCCAACTGGGGCACAGACGCCACGCCGGCTCACGCCAACTGGCTCCTCAAACTATGGAGCCTCCTTGGCATGGAAAAGATGACGGCCTCCACAGACAATAAATTATCCTAATTTGGCAAAATCTGGGGCCCGTGCATACGATTCTTATCACAGAACTTTCAAGAACTTTCTTGTCCGGCATACCTCTGAATACTCAGACTAACACCCATAGTGAAGACAGAGGAACAACCAAGCAGTAGCTGCCCTGGCAGATGCACCACCATTTACATCCCACCATGAGACTAAAAACATCCAGCGCTGGCGGGGATGCAGAGTCAGGCTCTCCCACTCCCCCCCGCCGCCCCCCCAGCACTCCCTTGACAAATGGACTTGTTGGTCCCAAACCCCTCCCCCTCCCCTCCTTGAGTTGCCCTCACCAGTCTTTGAAAGTAGGTGAGAGTTGTTCTATGTTCTCTTTTTACAAAATCAATAAAATAGATTTGAACCATAAAAGAGCCTCAAAAGTGCCCTTGTCCAAAGGAGAGTATCTCTTCCCACTTCACCACAGTCATGGCAGTCAGAGTCTCTGGGACACGTACTCCCAACTCAGTTCTCTTCTGTTCTACCTGGCCATCACGTCCCTCCAATGTCTGCTCCACCTTTGTTACCACCACTTCAATCGGGCTCGTTTTCTCCACCTTTTCTGTTTGGAGATCGTCAAAGGAGCACAGCAGAACTGCCCTCTCTCTTGATAGTCCCTCTTCGTCAGCGGGCCCCTCTGGTGACTCCTCCAGAATTGCCTGTAGTGTCACATTGTCTTCCAACTAGCCGTCATATTATACCTCAGGCAGGGCATGTTGGCATTATATTTCAAAGGAAGATGGGGTACATCAGCAGTTGCAGGGATATCTTCAGGTCTTTGCTATAGTAGCTTAACCAGTCTTCAGATGAAATTCACAGAGGGACCTCAGGGGCATGTGGGAACTTTTTCAGATGACCTTGTGCAGTCCTGAGTTACTAAGCTAAGACTGTATCAACAGGAGCCATTCACCAGGGGTGTCCAGGGCCTTAACCTTACTGTTGGGCCCAAAACTGATCACCAAGTACACCCCTTTAGAACTTGACTTTAAGGTCTTCATTGCGAATATCCTAGTTAGTTGTGGTATGTGTGGTAACTGCTGTTACCGCATATATATCGAAAATATGAGTTTTGTGATAAATATTGGCAGGTCAACCATGCTGATATTTAAGTAGGAAAAATGCCCAGTATTTATCGGAACATAGAGGTTTTTGTATGGTAAGCGCCAAAATCTGCATTGTATTACCTAAAAACTCATAATTGTGTGGTATTTATTGCACCAGATAAATTCCATCTCAACAGAGACAAATTTTATCAGGTGTGATAAATATCAAATCAATTACTGGGCTGCTTATAAGGAGCACCTAGAAGTGGCATAGTCGAGCAGTTCAAGGCTTACTCAGGGAGGTGGTGTGCTGTTAGAGACTCAGCACTGAACAATCATCGGGAGGCAAGTAATAAATCCTTGTCCAGCCAGTACTTTGTCCCGGAGAAAAGAAAGTACTTTAATCTTATCACACACACAATAAGGACAAGCATTTGCAATGCAATAGGTCACGCATTACTGATAGTTTGAGGTATTGGTGTTGCAAATAATAATGCAATGCCAATAGCTCATACTTTCAGTAATGCAAGACCTAGTGCATTGCAAATGATTGCATAGTGTGCCAGGAACCAGCATTGTATGTCTCAGTGCAGTACCGCAAGCTGCTCCTAGAGCTCCCTAGTGAGCAAGGCACCAGCACTGCATGTCTAGGTGCAGTACAGCAAGCTGTTCCTAGAGGTCCCTAGTGAGCAAGGCACCAGCACTGCTTGTCTAGGTGCAGCACCGCAAGCTGCTCCTAGAGGTCCCTAGTGAGCATCATAAACTTTGAAGATATGGTAAATCCATTGCATGCAAGACAGTACCACGAGTACATTCAAATAGCTATGCCCATTTATACAATTAGTAGCTTTGAAATGTGACAAAAGAATTATATTAATTCCGGATTAGGTTAGGTTGTACTCTATGCAGAGCTGATGAAGGGAAATTTATAGAAGGTCTAATATAAATGTGAGATGTGGTAGGTGCAGTACTGCAAGCTGCTCCTAGATGTCCCTAGTGAGCAAGGCACCAGCACTGCCAGAACCGCAAGCTGCTCCTAGAGGTCCCTAGTGAGCATCACAAACTTTTGGTCACATATGGTACTCCCATAATGCATTGCAGGCAAGACATTCAAATAGCTATGTCCATATATACAATTAGTAGCTTTGAAATGTGACAAAACAATTATTATAATAATTCCGGATTAGGTTGTACTCTTTGTGGAGCTGATGAAGGGAAATTTATAGAAGGTCTAACATAGATGTGTAGGTGCAGTACTGCAAGCTGCGCCTAGATGTCCCTAGTGAGCATCAAACCTTTGGTCACATATGGTACTCCCCTAATGCATTGCATGCAAGACAGTACCACAAGTACATTCAAATAGCTATGTCCATATATACAATTAATAGCTATGAAATGTGACAAAACAATTATTATATTAATTCTGATTAAGTTGTACTCTATGTGGAGCTGATGAAGGGAAATTTATAGAAGGTCTAATATAAATGTGGGATGTGTAGGTGCAGTACCGCAAGCTGCGCCTAGATCTTCTTAGTGAGCATCATAAACTTTGAAGATATGGTAAATCCACCCTACCCATAATTCATTGCACTGAAGACAGTACCACAGTACATTCAATATATACTATTCCTAGCTTTGAAATGTGACAAAATAATTATTATATTAATTCCGGATTAGGTTGTACCCTATGTGGAGCTGATGAAGCGAAATTTATAGAAGGTCTAACATAGATGTGTAGGTGCAGTACTGCAAGCTGCACCTAGATGTCCCTAGTGATACCAAAGGGGATGATGGACGGAGCGCTTGAGCAAATCAAACACTCACCCCCAGTCAACTGATCTGGGTTTAATCCATCATCATTCTTTAGCTCACTCCACCACCCCAGTTCAGACATGGCCATATGCAAATCAGTCTGACCCTGTGCCTTATGGGAACAGTCCAGCCCGAACTGCCAAGCCATGTTTTCCTGGACCGGAAACAAGCATCCTGGGACCGGTTTCTGGCTATTCAGCCGTCATCAGCCAGGCTAGCTTGAATCCAGTGGCAAAGTGAGCAAGGGACCCACGTCTGGGCATACCCTGCCAACATAGGGCGAACAAAGCGATACCAAAGGGGATGATGGACGGAGCGCTTGAGCAAATCAAACACTCACCCCCAGTCAACTGATCTGGGTTTAATCCATCATCATTCTTTAGCTCACTCCACCACCCCAGTTCAGACATGGCCATATGCAAATCAGTCTGACCCTGTGCCTCATGGGAACAGTCCAGCCCGAACTGCCAAGCCATGTCTTCCCTGGACCGGAAACAAGCATCCTGGGACCGGTTTCTGGCTATTCAGCCGTCATCAGCCAGGCTAGCTTGAATCCAGTGGCAAAGTGAGCTTTTTGGTATCGCTTTGTTCGCCCTAAGTTGGCAGGGTATGCCCAGACGTGGGTCCCTTGCTCACTTTGCCACTGGATTCAAGATAGCCTGGCTGATGAGGGTTATGAACCCGAAACCGGTCCCAGGATGCTTGTTTCCGGTCCAGGGAAGACATGGCTTGGCAGTTCGGGCTGGACTGTTCCCATGAGGCACAGGGTCAGACTGATTTGCATATGGCCATGTCTGAACTGGGGTGGTGGAGTGAGCCAAAGAATGATGATGGATTAAACCCAGATCAGTTGACTGGGGGTGAGTGTTTGATTTGCTCTAACGCTCCGTCCATCATCCCCTTTGGTATCGCTTTGTTCGCCCTAAGTTGGCAGGGTATGCCCAGACGTGGGTCCCTTGCTCACTTTGCCACTGGATTCAAGATAACCCTCATCAGCCAGGCTATGAACCCGAAACCGGTCCCAGGATGCTTGTTTCCGGTCCAGGAAAGACATGGCTTGGCAGTTCGGGCTGGACTGTTCCCATGAGGCACAGGGTCAGACTGATTTGCATATAGCCATGTCTGAACTGGGGTGGTGGAGTGAGCTAAAGAATGATGATGGATTAAACCCAGATCAGTTGACTGGGGGTGAGTGTTTGATTTGCTCAAACGCTCCGTCCATCATCCCCTTTGGTATCGCTTTGTTCGCCCTAAGTTGGTAGGGTATGCCCAGACGTGGGTCCCTTGCTCACTTTGCCACTGGATTCAAGATAGCCTGGCTGATGAGGGTTATGAACCCGAAACTAGTCCCAGGATGCTTGTTTCCGGTCCAGGGAAGACATGGCTTGGCAGTTCGGGCTGGACTGTTCCCATGAGGCACAGGGTCAGACTGATTTGCATATGGCCATGTCTGAACTGGGGTGGTGGAGTGAGCTAAAGAATGATGATGGATTAAACCCAGATCAGTTGACTGGGGGTCAGTGTTTGATTTGCTCTAACGCTCCGTCCATCATCCCCTTTGGTATCGCTTAGATGTCCCTAGTGAGCATCAAACCTTTGGTCACATATGGTACTCCCAAATGCAATGCATGCGAAGACAGTACCACAAGTACATTCAAATAGCTATGTCCATATATACAATTAATAGCTATGAAATGTGACAAAACAATCATTATATTAATTCTGATTAAGTTGTACCCTATGTGGAGTTGATGAAGGGAAATTTATAGAAGGTCTAATATAAATGTGGGATGTGTAGGTGCAGTACCGCAAGCTGCTCATAGATGTCCCTAGTGAGCATCATAAACTATGAAGATATGGTAAATCCACCTTGCCCATAATGCATTGTATATAAGACAGTACCACAGTACATTCAATTAGTAGCTTTGAAATGTGACAAAAGAATTATTATATCAATTCCGGATTAGGGTTGTAATCTATGTGGAGCTGATGAAGGTAAATGAATGGAAGGTCTAACATAGATGTACAGGTGCAGTACCGCAAGCTGCTCATAGATGTCCCTAGTGAGCATCATAAACTGTGAAGATATGGTAAATCCACCTTAACCATAATGCATTGCATGGAATACAGAACGACAGTACATTCAATACATACAATTAGTAGCTTTAAAATGTGACAAAAGAATTATTATATTAATTCCGGATTAGGTTGTAGTCTATGTGGAGCTGATGAAGGGAAATTTATAGAAGGTCTAACATAGATGTGTAGGTGCAGTAGAGGTCCCAAGTGAGCATCAAACTTTTCATCACATAAGGCACTCCCCAAATGCACTGCATGCAAGACAGTACCACGAGTACATGTGCAGTACCACAAGCTGCTCATATATGTCCCTAGTGAGCATCGTTAACTATGAAAATATGGTAAATCCACCCTACCCATAATGCAGTGCATGGAAGACAGTACCGCAGTACAGTCAATATATACAATTAGTCGCTTTGAAATGTGACAAAAGAATTATATCAATTCTGGATTAGGTTGTACTCTATGTGGAGCTGATGAAGGGAAATTTATAGAAGGTCTAACATAGATGTGTAGGTGCAATACCGCAAGCTGCTCATAGATGTCCCTAGTGAGCATCATAAACTGTGAAGATATGGTATATTCACCCTACCCATAATGCATTGCATGGAAGACAGTACCACAGTACATTCAATATACACAATTAGTAGCTTTGAAATGTGACAAAAGAATTATTATATCAATTCTGGATTAGGTTGTACTCTATGAGGAGCTGATGAAGGGAAATTTATAGAAGGTCTAACATAGATGTATAGGTGCAGTAGAGGTCCCTAGTGAGCATCAAACTTTTGGTCACATCAGGTACTCCCCCAATGCATATCATGCATAACAGTACCACGAGGACATTCAAATAGCTATGTCCATATATACAATTAATAGCTTGAAAATGTGTCAAAACAACTATTATATTAGCTGATGAAGGGAAATTTATAGAAGGTCTAATATAAATGTGAGATGTGTAGGTGCAGTACCGCAATCTGCACCTAGATGTCCCTATTGAGCATCATAAACTTTGAAGATATGGTAAATCCACCCTACCGATAATGCATTGTATGGAAGACAGTACCACAGTACATTCAAAATATACAATTAGTAGCTTTGAAATGTGACAAAAGAATTATTATAATAATTTCGGATTAGGTTGTACTCTATGTGGAGCTGATGAAGGGAAATTTATAGAAGGTCTAATATAAATGTGAGATGTGCTAGCGAGTAAAGTAATCACTGCTAACCTTGTTTAGGGCCAAGTGAGTGTCCTGTCTGAAGTCCTTTAAGAAAATAGTGCCTTGAGATTGTAATTAAACCCTAGGGCGTAACAACACATGTAATAGGGGATGTCCACATGGGAGGTTACAGAAAGAGACAGGGAGTTACTAAGGAGGGACTACAAAGCCTAATAACCAATGAAAAGCCACCATTCTAAAACCTAGGGCGTAACAACACATGTAATAGGGGGTTCCACATGGGAGGTTACAAAAAGAGACAGGGAGTTACTAAAAATGGACTACAAAGCCTAATAATCAATGAAAAGCCACCATTTACAAAGGACAGGGACAGGAGCCAATTAAAAAGATGGGCGGGAAGTAGGCGAAGCTTTATTCACATATCCTGAATACGAATATATACTTTTACTATGCGGTTTTTACACCGCAATACAATCACAACGCGGTCGTTACAACGACCGCGTTGTTACCACGCATTGCCATTACAACGACTTGCGCTAGATGGCGCGCTGGACTTAGGAATAGTATGATTTACTATTCCAACTCCAGTGTGTGCAACACTAGAGAAGGTGTTGGAATAGTAAATCATACCATTCCTTAATCTAGACTGCCATCTAGCGCAAGTCGTTATAACGACTTGCGTTGTAATGGCACTGCGTTGTAACAACGCGGTCGTTGTAACGACTGGGTTGTGATTGTATTGCGGTGTAAAAACCGCGTAGTAAAGGTTGTTTCCCCCTGAATACAGCATGTCTCGAAGAGACAGCGCAAGCGCTGCCTAGGCGGGACCTAAAAAGGATCACTGTCCAAAATTTAGAAGAGTGTGGGTCATAGAGCACTATTGGAAATATCTAAGTTCGCTATCTCACCATGCACCTGGTCAGATCACCATCTTATCACATTTGTTATATCCAGCATCCCCCCTACTAAAAATGTTCAGATAAAAAACAACCTGGCTAGAAACTGGAACCGCGCTAATATGGGCGAATTTTGCTCAATACTAACGGCCACAGCCCCTACTGCGGAAGAAACTCTCCACACCCAGGCAATAGATATTAAAGCTTGGCTTGAATCAGCTAGTAATCGCATTGCCCCTTTTAAGAAAATCAAGACTATGCGACCCCACGATGCCCAACGATGGTTCTCTAACGATTTAAAATTTAAAAAACTTGCACTACGGCAAGTTGAACGTAGGTGGAGACATGACTACTCCTTGGATAAAAGAGCCTTCTATGTTACCCTGCTCAAAGATTATAAAAACGCAATCCTTCAGACTAAGGCAGAATACTTCTCTGCAAAGATTGTAAATTCGGCAAATAAGTCCAAAGAGATTTTCTCCATAGTCAACGAACTCACTAACCCAGATAGGGTCATAGCGAAACCTGTTCCCACGCAACCCCTATGTGACTCGCTCAATTCTTATTTCATTAACAAAATTACTATGATTAAAACTAGTATTCCTCCAGCCTCCTCCTCTATAGCCCCCCCAGCTCCTGGCAAAAATTCACTTTATTTAATCAAATTCCCCCAATTTCAAAGGAAATCTTTTTTGGTCTACTAAAAAAAGTTAGTTCTGGCTCTCCCACTGACTGTTGCCCACCTCATATTCTACGTGAGGCTTTCCTCACCTGTCCCGACCCCCCCCTATAATTTCTTAATAATTCACTAAAACTTGGTATTGTCCCCGACACTTTCAAAAGTGCTGAGATCATCCCGATTCTGAAGAAACCCAACTCGGATCCCTTGGTGCTCAGTAACTACCGGCCCATCTCCCTGCTGCCTTATCTGGGGAAAATCCTAGAAGCTCATGTGGCAAACTGCCTGGGTTCCTTCATTGAACAATCTCATTTCTTGGACTCTCACCAGGCAGGCTTTAGGCCAGCACATTCAACAGAGTCCGTCATCCTTGCAGTTATGGATGAACTCAGAGGGGGGATGGACAGAGGCCTCACCCAGGCCCTGGTACTCCTGGATCTGTCAGCTGCTTTTGACATGGTCGATCATGATATTCTGATCGACCGTGTCAGTAACGCCGGGATCCAGGGCCTAGCATTGAGGTGGATCTCTTCCTTCCTTAGAAACCGTTTCCAAGCTATTCGCCTTGCGAATTTCTCTTCCCAGAAAGTGAAATTAACGTGTGGGGTCCCTCAGGGGTCTTCCCTCTCACCCCTTCTGTTTAACTTATACCTACTTCCCCTGATCTGGTCTCTACGCGAGAGAAAGGTCGTTACTTTCAACTATGCTGACGACCTTCAGTTGGTGTTTGACATTAATCCTACCATCTCCTCATCGTTCAATTTCCAGTCTACGCTGAGCGTTATTAGTGTCTGGATGAATGACAACCAACTGAAATTAAATCCCGACAAAAGTGAGCTCATTCTTACAGGTGGACTAGCAAATCCATGGAATGCCAATTTCTGGCCTCCTATGCTAGGTAGTCCCCCACTACCAGCAACTTCTGTTAAGAGTCTAGGGATTGTGATTAGTAACGATCTCTCCATGAAGGCCCAGATAGGCTCAGTGGTCTCGGCGTGCTTCTTCCATCTTCGCAGAATCCGGAAGATCAGCAGATTCTTAACCACGGAGGCCTTAACCTTGACTATTCTTGCCCTGGTAATGTCGCGTATTGATTACGCCAACTCACTTTATGTTGGCATCCCCGCATATCAATTACAACGTTTGCAGTTGGTGCAAAACCATGCAGCCAGATTAATTGCCCGCCAACCCATACGACACCACGTTAAACCCCTGATGAAGAGCCTTCACTGGCTTCCAGTGGCTAAACGCTGTGCCTTTAAGCTGGGATGCACCACATTCAAAGCCCTAGCGGGGAAAGGCCCTACCTTCATCTCTTCCAGGATTGAGCGCTATACTCCCTCTCGAGAATTGCGCTCCTCCAACTTAAATCTGCTGACCACTCCCGTATTTAAACGCAAAAAACACGGAGGGCTCAGATTTGCGGTCTTAGCTCCGCAGCTCTGGAACTCGCTCCCTGTGGAACTGAGGCTGACGGCCTCTTATGCACAGTTCAGGAAACTGCTTAAAACTTTTCTCTTTACTCAGGCATATCTGTAAGCCAAATGTATCGCTGTCGCAGCTCCTCTCCTGCCTATTAGCGCCATGAAACCGTTTGGTGTACGTGCGCTGTATAAATATATTTAACATAACATAACATTGAGTGCAGTACCTTCGTTATGTTATGGGACAGTCTTTTCTCGTGCAGTATATTATACATTGGCCTTTGGCCCCGTACGGGGAAGTGTTATGGTGCCTAAAAACAGATATTGCCTTGTGCTTTGGATATTCAGTCAAATCAAATCTCTCAGTTAGCCTACCTTCGGGTACACTTGTCTCTCCCCTCAGTGAACAATGTCACAGTGCCTTTCTTAGTCCCAATGATGAAGTTCCAGAAATCCCTTCACAGGCACCGCCTGTGCATGCCACAGTCATTGGAGGCCGCCCTCCATTTTTATGTCCCACCAAGCAAGTTATTTCAATTGGCCCAATCAGCAGAGTTTATGCTTCAGTTTGTGTGCTGCCCACAACCAAAGGTAGGTCACGGCGGCAGGTCAGCCCAGCACCATGTGACTCTGGGCAATAGCTTGCTTAATCTTCCCGACGGCCCCCAGCGCCGGGATGCCTTCGGGTAGCTGTTCGCGCTTTACAAATACTGGATTTACATTTACATTTACAACAGTGCCAGAGCAGGTCCACAGATGGCAACATAGATAGCAGTCATGGGGAGCTTGTTGCTTGGGTTTTACTCAATCCAACTTTCAAACTCCCCTCTAAAACAAGCAGATAACTCGCAGCAGTGTCCCTCCTCCAGAAGTTCTTGGGTTTCTCTCAGCCCTCAGGGATTCTAGAAAGTCCATCCAAGTCGATGGCTGCTATCCTGTTAACAGGGTATTATGGATTCTCTGACGGCGGATTGCTAATGTAACAAATGGGCCACATTTTAGCAAGGCTGGTATTCTTGTAATGGACAACACTGATGGCTCCGACAGAGCTCTTATATTTGTAATTGACTCTTCTGACAAACTGTGTGGGTCTGCTTTAGATTTCATGGCACAGTATTCCTTGGAAGGGTGTCTAATGTCACTGAGGCAGTAGCAACACTCATTGATAGGGCGCTTTACTTTTGATCGCACAGTACTAACCGAATAAGCGCTGATTTTGATGGGATGTCAGCTACAGTGCTTAATTTGAGCCGATGGTTTCCGGTGCTCGTTGCAGGCACTGAACTCTTAGCACCGGCGCTTGTGACTGTCTGCTATATGTTGGCGCTCTGTGCCACATTTGGGTATGAGCACAACAACAGCTGTTTAATAATTTCATTTACATTAACAATCACTAATATGCGCCACCAAAGCTCTATTCTTATAGCTTTGGAGGCGGCATGGAATAGTCTGTCACACTTGTAGAAGTGTGATGGTTAGTAGTTGTGTTGGTACTGTAATTGGTAGTGCTGGCAGGGGCAAGGGATGGTACAAGTTATCGTGTCCTCCTGAAGATGGCCCTGGCACTTATAGTTTTACAAATTAACCACTGCAGCTACAAACTTGTTCTTCCCGAAAATCAGAAAATATGTTTCTCGACACCTTACATTTTTCAGATAACAGATTTGTTGAAGTCCTGGTATTACTAACTGATGCATGGTATGTAAGCTATTTGGTCAATATATTTTTGTAGGACTGAAGACTGAAGATAGGGTAATTGAATGTTCCCTATGATAAAATAAAATAATATATTAATTCCTCCGTACCCATCTTTTTTGTACATGAAAGTATGTCTTCTCTGGCAGCACTCTCTCAGCACGTGTCACCTCCTGCGGTCCCCAGTCACACAGCTACGTTTTCCAGAGCACTGAGCCTCGGCGCCGGGCCCAGGCACCCGTCAACGCAGTCGCCACTGTGGACACAGGGACCCGGTCCCCACCTGGACGTCCTCTACGGCTGTAGTCCCGCGTAGGCCTCTACCTGGGCTGGGGGTGAGTGTGACCCCTTTTGGCCACATGGCTCCTTTGTCACCGCTGCTCCTGGGTGAGGCTGGGCCCTCTGTGCTGTCCAGACCTGCATGTCCCACAATGCCGCTGCAGAAAGAGGGGGGGGGGGGTGCTGGAAGTGTGACCCACTATTACCCCTGGGGGTCCATTACCTGTAGGGTGATCACCAACACTCCGTGTCGTCAAACACGTTGCCCAACTCTGTGCTGTCTTTTTATAACCTAGTGCATTATGGGCGTTGTAGTCTTGTTACGCTTCTATTGACCTGATTTAGTGCGAATTGCAGGTGAATTGCCAGCTCCGTGTCTTGCGTGGCACATGCAAGGTCTGCCGCCTTTTCAGCCCAGACTACTTTGAAAGTATGGGGCTGATAGTCCCAGCACCTCATTTTAAAGGCTAATTTGAAAGTGGCTTCCAAGTGGCTAAAGAAAGGAAGGCCACTTCTGACTGAAAGTCTTGCTGCTTGGTGACTCCAGATCATGCATGAAACATGCAGCCAGGCCTGGGTTTTCGGCCAACAACACTTTCTATGCTGGGATATTTCAGCCCCAGTTAATGCAAAACTACAGGTTTTTAGAATGAAACGTGCTTTTGGATAATCAGTTACTCCGAGCGGCGAACGTGACGTTGGGGCCACTTTGCACCTACAGGCAAGGAAGTGTTAACTGCCAGGATCAGGGCTTTAAGTGGAATGAAAAAAGTGTGTGGGGGGTGGGGGGGCGTCTCTAAAAGGGGCATCGTCTATGTAATTAAGGGTGTGGCTTTAACATGTAACCAGTTTCTGTAATTCCCATTGCGTACCACTCGACTGGTATTTTGATGACTCTGAGCTTTCTGCTACCGCATCCAGATATATAACACAACAACTGACCTACATCTCTGCCCCGGATATGGAGCACTGTGCATAACATTATTTCTTTTTTTACCGCTTACATTCTCCTATTGCTTGCCAACTCAGAAAGCCTTCTCCCACTATACTTCTTCATCCTGCGTGGAAAATTGACCTTGACTTACTCCTGCTTGATTCCTCTTTCCTCTTTTCTTCAGTGACCCTCTTCTTACCTTCCATTCTCTGTATAACTTCTATTTCTGAGGATAGCCTCCTCTCAGTCCAATGGCTGCCTGCCTCAACCCTTCTGATTGAAAATGCTGCAATTGGATGATACCTCATTTCACAGATCAGTCTCTCCTCTTTAAAGCTCAAGCCCTATTGCCTAATCTCCACCAGGCTATCTATCTCACCAACCATTCACCTGAAACCATATCGCCCCCACTAATTACTACACCTACCTGGTATTGAAATATCACAAAGTAACTGGAGTAAATGCGTGCAATTTTTCTTGAGAGCACATGATTAATTGCAAAACCCAAAATAACCACTACATTGAACACTAACCTTGGGTTTTGGAGTCGTATGCTACTCGTCGTAAATCACTTCAACGCTTCGTCAGGGGTAGTAAGCACAATATAAATCCAAATACAATTACAATTACCACACTGCTTGATTGCCCTTTGCTAAGGTTCCTATATTTGCTCACCCTCAAATGTCATTTCTAATTACAAATTAAAGTCAACATGTTTGGAAGGAAGGGCAATGAGGATTTCAGGTCATCTACAGACAGACCTCCAAGAGTCATCAGGATCTAAAATGCAAGTTTGCAACTGAATGACTAGAGAGCGCCTAAATGGAGACTGTCCACCTTTTGGAGCATTCAGAAAATGAGAGGGGCCTGAGGCCTGAACCCTGCTCATGACACCATCTGTGATTGCTGTTCCAGTTGTAATCATGCTCATGCGGCGTTAATGTAGAGCAGTAGTATCCAAAAACAGAAAAATACAGTACAGGTTTCTGCTCATGTCACCATCTGGATTCATAGGTGCTCTTTTAGTGTAAATACACACAGCACTATGCTGCCGATTTGGCTTGGTTTGTACTTTATCGGTAAACCTGATAGGAGCTCTGGTTACTAGGTGATCTGTTCCGAATAATACATTCATGACTCTGGAGGACACTCTGTCCCTGACACCGGCCTCACTGATAGACGGGCTAGGTCACCACAACCTGAAACATGCATTATGAAGCCTCATCCCATCGTTTCCTCAGGCCCCTCCGGATTGGGAATTGTTATCATTCCTACTGCAGACCCCATTCCTAACACACCTGTATGTATCACATTGTCCTCGAGGCCACCTCCGAACCGGAGCAGAAGGCCTGACTGCAGTGGTCATCAGATCTAGGCATAAAAGTTTCAGGCAACCATTGGGCGTTCTGCTGTGCAAAGACCAAAGAGATCTCCTCCAATGGGAAACTTAGGCTACTACATTACAGATAACTTCATCAGGCATACCACTCCCCTGATAGCATGGTCAAGCATGGCCTCTCGAAGGACCTCAGCTGCCGCTGATGCTCAGCCCCATGAGTGGATTTCGTTCACTTAGCATGGGGCTGCTCAGCAATAACTGCATTTTGGTCTTGGGTGCTACAAGCCTTGGAAATCATAGTGGATTCAGTGGTAACAGTCACCCCGATGAAGGCATTGCTAGGCTATGTGAAGAAGGCCTCCCTAAACCTAATAGGAAGCTCCTCACAATGGCGACTCTGCTGGGTCGCCGCAGGGTGGCAATGACATGGAAAGGTAAAGACATACCCCAATTCAAGCCCTGGCTGAAAGACATGATCATATGTGAGGAACTGCTGAGCTATATGCAGAGACCCTACCATGAACATCAAGACCACGGGTTTTCTGGGACCCGCTCAGGAAATATGTGGCTAATTTGGAGCCAAGTGATCATTAAAACCAATTATCAGAGCCTAGGGGCTGATTGTGAGTTACCGAAGGGAACCCTACTCATGGTCAATAGCTGCTTCCCAGTGGAACTCATGACTTCTTGTCTAGGTGTGTGGCAGATGAGGGGGCATCTGGTCGAACACTCTCTGTGGTATATCTCTTTTGCAATCGCGTTGACTCGCTGGTGTATGATCTTTTGTAATCGGACCACAGTCCATGTTGTTGTATATGCTGAACTCACCCAATAAAGAGAACTAAAAAAAACTGACAGGAGAAATCAAAACACTCTGCTAGAAAATCACACACACCCTACAGTGAATATTTAGACACAAGATTCCAAGTACATCCAACACAGCGCCAACACAATGCCGGTTGACGGTATATCATGTTGCACTCAACACAGACACCTATTCAGCCAGCAACACTAGAACTAGCCTACTTCTAACTGCGCCACAAAGGGAAAGCTACTTGCCTGAGAAACAGCTGATCATGACACCAAGACCTACCAAAGATGGACCAGAACGTAGTACCCAGAACATATCAATATAATATCACAGGAAGACTCAAACGCCGGTTTGCAAAGGAAACCCCGGAATAGAGTGCTAAGGTGTATTGCAAAGAGCAAGATAAACACTTAGAAGCACGGACGTGGTTTCAAATGAAGATGTCTAATCCAAGATGAGTAAAATGGTAGAACAAGCCCACAAAGAACAGGCAGGAGGAACTGGAGACGCTGCTGTTGCTGTTCAGTAAGGAACCCCAGGGAAGAATGCCCCAAACAACAGTAGAAACCAGGTAAACAGAATGTGAACGTTCATGGGATTCAAAGAAATACAACCAATACAATAGTACACATAAAGGATAATGTGACCCCATTAAAGGGATACAACAGGCGCCATCTAACAGCAGGCAAGTTATAAGTTCATACTAATGGCAGACGGTGCACTATACAAATTCCCAAAGCATAATACAGTCCTTCCTGGGAGGTGCTATGAAACAGTTAATGAAATTTATGAGAACTGTGATGCCCTTATGTACCATATCTGCTGCTATGTAGTCCGCACTTGCAGAAGTGCTGTTTTAGGAACCCATAAAATACATTTAAAATAATCAAATTTCAAGCGCAGATGCTTCCAGTGAAATGTTTCTCTCTTGTACGGGTCACTTAACCAAATCACACGTATAATCGAGTAGATTTAATAATTTGTTTAATTCCATATTCTTTTTTTTGAAGACCAAGAATATGGTATTTTTTCGACCGAAGTGGAATCTTCCAATCTTTTGCACGTCATTCCCCCAATGTTCCCTACACAACTACTTCATAATGGAATATAAATAAACAGCATACCTCACTAGGCACTGGGTACCATTTGGGCATCTGCAGATCCGTTGAGAACAGAACTTGTTTCACTGTTTTCAGCATCCTGGCAAAGGTTCTGTTCAAGTATTCAAGGAAAGCCACATATTTAGGAAGGATGTCTGCATACTGTTTTCAAGTACCATTCAAAAGTTTCAACAGTTATTTGAGAGTTTGAAGGAACACAATCTCAGCCATGCTTTACCGTTTTAACTCAATGACAACTCGCGCAAACAGAGAGCAGTAGCTGAATGGAAAAGTTTTAACAATCCTTAGACGGGAGAGAAAAATAATGAGAAAAAAAATGCAAATATGTCAGCTCAATCAAGGTGCTATCTCGTTTTTTTCTCCGTTTTAACACAGGATTACTCATAGCCACCTATGTATGCAAACACACAGTTATTTACTGATATACTAATATAAGAAACATACGAACCCGAGAGGAGTTGAGGGTGTTGTGGCGCTGTGATGACCTGAGGAGTAGTATGTCGAAGGCGGCCGGTTTCTCTTGTGCTCGCTCCAGCTTGTGTAACCAGAGGTTTCATTACACATATTTTGCTGGCGTCCTCTCCCTGTCATCTGCTGCCTTCAACTGGTTGCTCGGTGCTTTCAAAAGTTCCACGAAGGATTGTCTTGGGCTGGACAAAGAGCCGGCGCCATGGCAACCAAGGATGCTGCGAATCGTGGCAGGTCTCAGGTAACACGAGCCGGAGAGCTCAGGTGGGTGCGCACACCGGAGGGGAGAAGTGCTCTTGTTTTGTGCAGCATGTGCATTCTATCTCTGCATGGTCAGCAATCATGTGGGCCGGGAACACTGGACGTAAAGCCAAGGCAAATATTTTTTTTGTTTATAATATAGCAACATAATAGCGACGTAAACGCCTTACGTGAATCACAATGAGAGGGGGTTAATTTAACGCTCCTAGCAAAGCTGCCCTCGGAATCTCTAAATTACAGACGGGCGCTACACAAGTCCAGACCTACCTGCTCCATTTCACCTTACTTCAGCCGCCGTCAACTTGCTAATGGAAATTAAACGTTTCGTGAAAAGAAGTTAAAACATAATCGTCATGCAATTATTGATAGCAAACTACAATCGTAATGAAATATTTGGTATGAAAATGGACTCAAATAGTCCGGATGGAAACTGAAATGAAAAAGCACTGGTTTCACATGTATATGGTTTACGTTCTTAAATGAAAAGGGCGGGTTTAATTACATCATTAGTGTGTTTTCATTTCAAGGTAGTGTGAGGTTTCCTTTAACATGCAGCGCAAGTTACTCACTTCCAAGATGGCCGTTCCGTTAATATGCAGTAAGCCCGGGAGCGCAGTAACGCCCTCCTTTAAAGTGGAAGGGACAAGAAGGCATGATGCAGCGGCGTCCCTTAAAGTGGTTTTGTGGCACACAATTGGATATAGAAACAAGCATTTGCAATGCAATAGGTCTCGCATTTACGCAAGTTTGAGCTATTGACATTGCAAATAACAATGCCTTTTATTTTTGTTTTCGTTTGTAAAACATAAATAGAAGGCATTGTCATTTACAATGCCAAAAGCTTAAACTCGCGTAAATGCGAGACCTATTGCATTGCAAATGCTTGTTTTATTTCAGCCATGTTGTACAGCAGCTGGTGGGCAAAAAATGCTGTGACGCAGAGAACTGCTTGGTCATTGTAATGTCACGGCCCAGACCGCGCTAAGTGGAACGCCGAGGGAGGGTGAATACTGTAAACCCCCTCTGGCGTAACTCTGTTGGGCTAGCCCGGCGTACGCCTGGCTAGCGTGCTGGGAAGTGAATAAAGGGGGCAGGCGTGCTGGGCGTTACCAGTTACGAACAAGGTTTTGCGTGTCTCACTGCCGGCCTTGTAAGGCCCCCTCTACGACACGACATTGGCGACGAGGTGGTCTCACCCCTCGCAGCTCTCGTGCTTGCCTTACACCAGCCACCTGTTTTCCCCGCAAGCACGTCTGGCCGAACACCGGCGGCCCCTACGCCACCCCGCTGGCTCCGCCGCCTCCGTCAAAGCCTGCCCGCCGCAGCCCCTGCGCTGCCTGCACCGCTGCAGCGCGTGTGTGCCGGGCCGCGACTCCGCTCACCCCGTGGCGCTGAGCGCCGAATCCGCCAGCCGCGGCACCGCCAGCAGCTTTTCAGCCCCCAGTGAGTGTTCTGAACGCGCAGCCAAGCGCGTGGCCGCGTTTCACAACAGCTGGCCCACACCCCATTACGGACCTCTCTGCTGCTCCCTGTATACGCTGCCAGGCCTCCGTGAGTGTGCAGTGTTGCTGCCCCGGCCCTGCCATCCCTACGACAAGCGCCAGCAACAGGCTCCTGCGATGCCCCGCAGCCACTGCTGAGAGACACTGCCAGGACATTTTACTGGCCCGCCGGCACGTGCCCAACCTCGCTCGTCTTCCACCAGTGCACGCCCTGGTTCAACCCCGCCTGATCACCTGTCCTCATGGCGACCGTTCCGCACCTAGAGCCTTTCATCATCACAGGCCCGCCGCCCTCCCAAGCGGCCCGCTGGAAGGTGTGGGTGGAGCGCCTAGAAACGTACTTTGACGCTGCGGACATCCCGGCGCCACGACGTCGCCCCATGCTGCTTCACCTTGGTGGGGCTGACATACACAAGATAGCGAAGACGGTGCGCGAACAGGGCCCTCCCAGGAACTACGCTACAATGCGCGACGCCATTACCGCCCACTTTGAGCCGTACGCCAACCCGGATTACGAACGGTTCCTACTCCGCCAGGCACGCCAACAACCGGAAGAGTCAGTGGACGTTTTCCACGCGAGGCTCAAGGAGCTGGCAAGCACGTGCACCCTCCCAGATGAAGACGACGAGGTGAGGGCGCAGTTTATCCAGGGTTGCGCATCGTCGAAACTGCGAGAACGTGTCTTAGAGGCCCACAACATGCCGATGAGGGACATTCTCACGTTGGGTCGCTCCAAGGAACTATCCAAGGCGAGGGCGGCACACATGGAAGCCAAGCCTGCGGCGGTGGTCAAGGAAGAACCAGTGTGCGCCATCCGGGCGGATGCCCGACACCCACAGGCAAAAGACAGCGTGCCCGCAACGCTGCCGTCCAAGCAGCCCCAGCGAAGCCGCCCGTGTGGGTGGTGTGGCGGCCCTTACCCCCATGAAGGCGCCTGCCCTGCGAGCGGCAAGACCTGCAGCGCCTGTGGGAGACTGAACCACTACTCGAAAGTGTGCCGCTCGTCACGAAGAGGGAAGGCGAAAGGCCCACGCCGGCAAGTCCGAACACTCAACTCACTTCCCGACGACCCACATAGCAGCGATATGGACGACGACGAAGTGACCACGGTCCACGTGGTTCGAATGCTGCACTCTCTCTCAGCCTCTCAACATGCCACGCCGATGTGCAAAATCGACGTACAAGGCCAGGCCGTGGCCGCGCTCATTGACACCGGCGCCACGATCAACCTCATGGCCGCCAGCGTATACCGGGGCTTATCAAATCCTCCTCCGCTCCGCGACACCAGAGTACAAGTCTACGCATTTGGGACTCGAGCCCCCCTTCGACTGTGCGGAGTATTCCAAGCCGACCTCTCCCACGAAGACACCCAGCAGCAAGCCAAAGTGTATGTGTCGCAGGAAGGAGCCGGGTTTCTGCTCAGCTGCCGCACCGCCCAGGACCTCAATCTCATCCACTTTGCCTTCACAGTACACGCCCAGGACCTCAGCGGGCTGCTACAGGACTTCAGCTCCCTTTTCGAAGGCATCGGCTGTTTGAAGGGCCCAGCCATCCAGCTGCACATCGACAAGTCGATTGCACCGGTGGCCCTCCGACACCGGCGAATCGCCTTCCACCTTCACCCCAAAGTGGAGGCTGAGCTGCGTCTGCTGGAAAAAGCCGGAATCATTGAGCGAGTGACAGGCCCCACCCCGTGGGTGTCGCCCATCGTCGTCGCGAAGAAGCCAAAGCAGCCAAACGCCGTCCGGATTTGTGTAGACATGCGGATCCCGAATCTTGCCATCAAACGGGAGCGCCACCTGACCCCGACTGTAGACGACATAATTGGGGAGCTGGCTGGGTCCCGGTGGTTCTCGAAAATGGACCTCCGTTCTGGATATCATCAGGTCCCCCTCCACCCGGACTCAAGGCCCATCACGGCATTCTCTACTCACGTAGGGCTCTGGCGATACACCCGCCTAAACTTTGGCATCTCTAGCGCGGCGGAGGTGTTCCAGAACATTGTGAAGAATGTCCTCCAAGGCCTAGACGGCGTACTTAACGTAAGTGACGACATCCTCGTGCATTCCCCCACGTTGGAGCAACACCTCCTGCGCCTCCAAGCGGTGTTCGCCCGCCTACAAGATAACGGCCTCACCCTACACCGGGAAAAGTGCGAATTCCTAAGACGAGACATCAGCTTCTTTGGATACCGCTTCTCGGATAAAGGCATTGGCCCGGACCCTGACAAAGTCAAGGACATACAGGAAGCTCCAGCCCCAACGTCTGTGTCCGGAGTCCGCAGTTTTTTAGGGATGGTCACCTACTGCGGGCGCTTCATCAAAAATCTATCTGACCTAACCGGACCACTGCGGGAACTCACTAAACATGCCAACCACTGGACCTGGGAAGCAGAGCAAGAAGAAGCGTTTCGGAACACGAAGGCCGCCCTCTCAGCTGATACCACGCTAGTGTTCTTCGACCCCAGGCACGAGTCACAACTAGTGGTGGATGCCAGCCCCACCGGACTAGGTGCAGTGTTGGCACAACAGCAGAAGTGTGGAGAGTGGGCCCCGGTCGCCTACGCCAGCAGGACACTCACCCCCACGGAGCAACGCTACTCCCAAATCGAAAAGGAGGCTATCGCAACCCTGTGGGGGTGCCGCCATTTCCACATTTACCTATACGGACACCCCTTCACGGTCATTACGGACCACAAGCCCCTCCTTCCCCTGTTTCAAGGGTCGTCCTCACGCCCTCCACCGCGCATCGAAAAGTGGATTCTACAGTTGCAGGAATTCCAGTTCACAGTGGAGTACAAACCTGGTACCCGGAATCCAGCGGACTTCTTGTCAAGGCACGCTCGTCCTGTCACCGGGCCAGAGGCGGCTGAGGCGGCAGCCACGGAAGACTACGTGAGAATGTTCGTGGAGCGGTCCCGGCCCCTGCCGATGTCGCTGGCAGACGTGGTGCTAGCCACGAAAGAAGATGACTGCCTCCAATTGGCCATCCAGGCAGTTGCCTCTGCCGACTGGAAGCCGCTACAATGCCCGACTCAGTTCCGTACGGCGGCTGCCCAGGCCACGCTGCGAGCTCTCTATCAGGTACGCCACGAACTGTCCGTGTCAGCCGACGGCTGTCTCCTAAGAGGCCCACGCCTGGTCCTTCCGGAAATTCTGACCCAGCGAGCGGCCCTTCTGGCGCATGGAGCACACCAGGGAGTGGTCAAGTCGAAGAATCGCCTAAGGAGCAAAGTCTGGTTTCCAGGCCTCGACCAGCAGATCGAATTGGTCGTCCAACGCTGTCCCGTCTGTCTAGCAACCAGCCTGCCCACAAAACCCGCACCAATTATCACCGAAGTAGGCCCTACAGCTCCCTGGGAAAGGGCGAGCGCCGACTTTGGTAGCCTGCCGGGAGGAAGATACATGCTGGTAGTGATCGACGATTTCTCCCGTTACCCAGAAGTCGAGTTTGTCTCTTCTACAGCGGCAAGTGAAGTCATCCCGAAAGCTAGAGAAGCTTATGGCCACCCACGGGCTAATTGGAGAGATCAGGACGGATAACGGGCCTCCGTTCACCAGTGCCGAGATTGCCGAGTACCTAGCGTCTCACCGGATCAAGCATCGCCGCATAATGCCGAGATGGCCCCAAGCAAACGGGGAAGTGGAACGTCTGATGCGTACGCTGAACAAGACGATCCAAATTGCAATAGCTGATGGCCGTAATCTGGAGCAAGCAATATATCAGTTCCTGCGGGAGTACCGGCTCACACCCCATTGCACCACCGGTATCTCCCCAAGCAGATTGTGTTTTGGCCGTGTAGTAACTGACACCATCCCGCATCACCCTGTATGGGCTAAGTCACGGGTTCCCCCGAACCAGTCGTTTGCCAGGCGGACCAAGTTGAACCAAGAAGCATCCCAGAGGCGACATGCGAAGGAGAGCAAGTTGGAGGTCGGTGACCGTGTGCTGGTGCGAGACCGCCACCCGGGAGGAAAGTTCAGGCTGCCGTTCGAGTTGCATCCATGGATCGTCACCGAGGTCAAGGGCACGATGGTGACTGCTTCCAGAGGAAATGAGAAGGTGACCCGCAATGTGTCGTTTTTCAAGAGAGTCCCAGAAGATGATGGAGAAGGATCCCTGCCGGAGAGCGAGCCCGCGATGGACACCACAGGAGGTTCACCCGAGAACTTGTTGGAGCGAGAAGACCCTGCGCTACCCGTCGTGAACAATTGACAAGGCTTACCCACACGGATGGGTGCCCCGGACATTGACTTGAGCTCTGAACATTTGTCCGTGGACAACAGCCAGTGTGTGGGCGTGCCGTCTGACCCCGCAGCAAGGGGCAGCCAAAGCCGATACAGTCTGCGGCCCTGTCCGAAGCCATCCCAGAAGTACCGAGACTTCGTGGCCTGTTGCCGGGTTTTCCGCTGAAGGTGATGCTGCGCCCTGCTGATCAAGTAAGACTGTTCCGATAGACTGTTGTTCTTTATGGACTAATATATGTGGTTATGTTTGGGGTTTTTGTTTCCCCCCCCCCTTGGTTGTGTTTGATACCTATTGTTGTCCTCTGGGTAAAGGAGGAATGTAATGTCGCGGCCCAGACCGCGCTAAGTGGAACGCCGAGGAGGGTGAATACTGTAAACCCCTCTGGCGTAACTCTGTTGGGCTAGCCCGGCGTACGCCTGGCTAGCGTGCTGGGAAGTGAATAAAGGGGGCAGGCGTGCTGGGCGTTACCAGTTACGCACTAGCCAGCAAAAGAACAAGGTTTTGCGTGTCTCATTGCCGGCCTTGTAAGGCCCCCTCTACAACACGACAGTCATAACGCTTTTTTTAAAATAACTTTCAGACAGAAAGGGTATTAGGATGTCTCAGTCACAGTGTCCACAACATCTTTGGAAAAATAGTTTCAAGTATGTCATTTATGCCAGCACCTGGAGTACTCTCTGTACTTTCTGAAATACTGTTAACCCTGTGGCATCTCTATGACAACAGACAGAGGTATCTACGAGAAGCCAATGGCGGTCCTTGGTCTAACTCCTTAATAAACACATTTGAAACAGCTTTTAATATTCCCTTCTCTATGACAGCACATCATAATCCTGTAAACATACAATTTCTCACATGTCAGATACAGAACCCTGTTGTTACACAGAACCCGGTTATTACGCAGTAACATATGTGTTTGCTATTTCATGGTGTATCCAAGAGTTTCAGCCAATGCCAGCTTTGCAAGCAGTAGAACGACTGGATATGTAAATGAGTTCTATTTAGATTCACTGTACATGGACTTACTGTACCTGGATATCCTTGTAATCAAACTATGGTCGTGACATCCTGAACCTATATTGGACACCAATGCATAAATGAGGACAGCTCAACGAGTGCGTCATTCACACCTCGTCTTGTTAGTTTGCCTCCTCGACCTCACAGGGGGAATATTTCACTGCTGGAGCTGAGCTGATTTGGTTCAAAGGAGACCAGAGAGGATTCAAAAGTTCAGAAAAAAGGCTGAGCCCCATGTATTCTGTCAAGCTATTATTTGGTGAGCAAGGATTCATAATATTTAACAAACTAACACGTTTCATGCTAGCAAAGGGCTTCTTCATGGCACATGGTTGACTCAAGAAAGGAAAACAGCATCTGCTATCTCAACAGTGGGAGAGGATGTGGCCTTACGGCTAGAGCGGTCGACCTCGAAGCTGGGGAACCGGGTTGGAGTCTCGGCAACGACGCTCAACATCCTGTGATTCTGGGCAAATCACTTAATCTCCCCGTGCTCAACAAAAATGAACGTGTCAGTCTGTATCACAACTGGTGCTAATGTAAAGCGCTCTGATACCTTTGGGTCAAGTTCGCGCAAACCCCCAAAAAAACCCAGTATGTAACAGTCTTTTGTGATTATTTCATTGTGTACCACCTATAGCAGCATATACTGGCCCCACTGTTAAAACATACTTATAGCCAGATGTTAAAATATTGGCTTGTATACATCATGCATGACAGGCTGAGTGTACCAAGCTAGAATATGCCTTATTACACAACAGTTGTAAAAGGGCTAGAATTACCCTGTAAAATAGGGGTCATTCAACATCAGCCATGGCAGGGTCGAGAGTATGCTATTAAATTACCAGTCCTGACATTGCAGCCATCTTGAGGCTGTTGAGTACCTGGTTGAAATACGAATTACGGAAGAATAAACTTGCTTTGATCCTGAGAATTGGTTACTCATAGCTCCTGCAAATTTGTCTACTAATAGCAAGGAAGTGAGGTGCCCAAGTGTCTCTGTGTTCCTCTTGCAGTGACCTCAAAGTCTCGGGTTCAAACACTGACGGAGCTGACTTGGCTCTCATCCTTCTGAAGTGAATAGAACTGGTCCTTGTTTAAACGCAGTAGGGCTGGCAGGATGGCCGAGTGGGGTGAATGTTCGCTGTTGAAACAAGGGGTGACCTACAGGTTGGAAGCTCGAATCTTGGCCAAGCTTACTTAGCCTTCCAGCCTTCCCAGGTTGGTAAATTCAGACCCATTATATTGTAACAAAAGTTACTTAGAGCGCTTACAACAATTCAAATAAGAGCAGTTCGAAAAGCCATATAAAACACCTTATTAAGCAATAGTCATGCCTATTAAATGCTATACTGCAGCTTTTTCTGCAAAGGGTGATTTGCAGATCTTGATACAAAATACGCCACCGACTGCAGATTTTGAAAAAATAACGTTTTTGATTCAAAATGCATTGATCGGCGATTGAAAGCAACTGTTGATTTGTGCATGGCCCCCTGTTTCTGGTTTTAAATACACCTTAAAGCGAGGCTGTTTAACTATCTGCTTCTTTCATCTCCTATGCGTCAGAGCGCCAATACGTCCCTTCAGGGTGGAGTCGTTGCGCTATATCAAGATCAAATTAACATAACATAACCACCACCCCATAACTATGACTCGAAGAGCAAATAAAACAGTTTTATCACAAGGGGTGTGTACACCTGCGCTTAGTGCCTGCTGTGTGAAACACTTCGCATGCTTTACAAAGGCCGTTTTTCTTGGTGGGGGGGGGGGGGGGGAGGGGGGAAGGGGAAGGGCGTTGATAATAAGTGTATGTTCCCGTGCTATCAGGCAAGACAGTACTATAAACTGTTAGTAAATAGCATATGTTTGTGAGGATCTGCTTCTAGTGCAGTGTTATTTCTTAAGGAGCGTGTGTATTCTGTATAGCACTCCGCTCTCTCCCGAATGAGGACATTTAAATGTAAATGTAGCTACGTAATAAAGCCAAATTTTATTTCATCGGATAACATGCCGCATAATTTGCGATTCCATGCAGCATAAGTAATTCAAACTTTCCTAGTAATCTTTGAGGCGCTTCAGATAGCAACTCATTTCACTTGCTGTGCGTTCTGTAGCTAGTTATCAACCCCCATCCCCCCCAAAAAATATTATTGTTTATACGCCTAGAATAACCACACAGAAGCAAGAGCGACTGGAATAAAATGCAGTATTCGAATTGTTTCAGAACACTTGTGCTGCCCAGCAATATCTAAAGACGCGGGGAGGGACCAGGGACCGCATCGCGAGCGCGCGTATTGCCATACTGCGCAGCTTTGCGCCGCTTTTTATGCGGTTGTACATTCTGAAGCAGCGCAGAGATTCTACAAAATAATCTGTGACCTCCCCCTAAACCAGAGGTCTTCAAACTTTTGGATGCCGAGACCCCCCTGTCAACATTTTGAGGCGTAAGGACCCCCTCCTGACAAATTTCTAAACCTTTAGGCAGGGCTACTGGAATTATGAGGCGGGTGAGGACCAAATTACGTGACAGGCTTGACTAAATTGTGTGGGAAGAAAAGGTAAATGATGTTATGTGATGCCGCGTACACAGTAACACTGAGGAAAGATTTCACCCCATCAGTACCAGTGTATAACCAAAATACAGCAATTAACATCAGAAAGATTTCTAGTCAACCTTTGTGAAGGGCCTTCCACTCCGCAGGAATACGTGCTGCCACATTAGAAGCTCACTAGGCCCTGGCCGGGAGAAGCAGGGGTCCCTTAAAACCCTGGCGGTTTTGTGCAGAGTTAAGCAGTTTACCCATGCAGTTTTCCTCTCACCCCCTCCCTTCCATCCCTCTGTCCTCTCCTAACCTCGGATCCCTCTCTCACTTTGCAGGCCATTTTATTTCACCTCTTTTACAACTTCTGAACTCTCCCCATTCAACCTCTCACTTCACCTTTAACACTCCCAGCCAGGGCTGGTCCTAACACTGGTCGCACACGGTGCAACAGTCTTTTTGGTGCCCCACCCCGTTTCCTCCTTCTCCATGAATTCCTTCACTGCCACTCACCAACAATTCACCTCATCTCTCTATAGCACCTTTCTGACAAACATTTCATTTTTTATAGCGCTACTCATAGTTTACTCACACTCATTTCTGTGATCTGCATGGTACATATTCTTTGTAGCAGGAACGTTAACCCTCTGCACTGTGTGGGTGACAAGAGTGCCCATGTGAGTGCACGGTGAGCGATGCAACAGTGTGAGAGTAGGGTAAGAGGAGTGACAGCAGGGTGAGTGAGGTGGCTTATGAATTTAGGTGCGGATGCAAGTTCAGAATGGGACGAATGAGTGTATGATTACTGATGGGCTTGTTTGAGTGAGTTGCATATTGAGCAGTGAGGGGGACAGGTGAGTGAAGTGTCACATGAGTGCAGGATGAGTAGTGTACTCGTGTGGCTGCAGGGTGAGGTATAGGATGAACAGCGCAAGTGCATTGTGAGTGCAGAGTGATCACTGTGAGTGCAGGGTGAGCGGGTGAATGGTGTGAGTGCATTGTGATCGCTGTGAATGCAGGGTGAGCATGAAAGTGAAGGGCGAGAATGACGAGTGAGTTGTCTGAATGCAGAGTGCATTCCCAGACACTTGAAGTAACTCAGCATGTTATGGACGGCGGCGTAGGGTTTAAGATCTAAGTTAAACTATTGCTATTATGGCATTAATCGGGGATCGAGGAAATAAATAATGTGCTGATCCTGCAACAAACTTCCAGTCCTATGGTTAGGGTTGCCAGCAGATTATTTTGATGGCCCAGTCGGTACAAAAATAAGCAGTCACCTAAGCTGTATTTTAAGCACTTATCTGTGCATACTTCGAACAGCAAATATAAATAGAAAGCACTTTTAATTGTGTTCTAGGGCTGCCTCAATGATCCATGACTGATAATTAAAGAGAACAAAGACAGAAAAGTCACATAACGAATGCATACATACTTTTTTATTTATAAGTCTATTTAGTGTCAAGAGGAGGTCTTTGCAGGCTCTTTAAACAAAACACGGCAGGCATTTTTCTTTTGGCAACCCTACTTTATATTCCTTTTCATGAAATGCATTCTCACACTGCAGCAGTAAATGTAAAATACAAATGTAAGGAATAGGCAGAGTGGGGGCCCAGGGGGTACTGGAACCAGGAAAAAAACTAAGCCTCTGTATCCAGTTTACAAAGGCATGTAAACATGCAAATGGTCTTTAAAGACCTGTGAAAAACTCGGGGGGTGCCGGAGATAAGACTCCAGACACTGCCCAGCTGAGCCCCCAGCAGCTCGAGTTGCACTGCAGCAGCCCGGGCTGAGACGCAGGACGGGGGAAGAGGGGGGGCTGAAGCCCTTGGGCCTCGGCAGAAGTGTGACTGGGAAGGCGCGACCCCCTTTACATCGCTCCACGGCCCCCCTGGGGGTCGCGCCCCACAGTTTGAAGACCCCTGCCCTAAACAGTGGCTTCTATTTCCGCGCTGTGCTGCCTTGAGAAATTCCAAGTTAACTGTATGTTTAGAAAGTTCAATCGAATAAATACAAGCTCACGGCTGTGCCCTGGGGTAAAAGCACACCTTCACGGTACTCCCTGCGTCATATTCGCAACCATGTACTAGGAAGCTAAAACTCTGTACGTTAACCGCTGGCCGCTGGCATCTATGGTGATCTGTGAGTGAGGAATTCAAGAGCTCACCTCAGCGCTCTCTATATTTCCGAGGCCAATAACTTAACAACCTTAAAGTGGACAGTGGTAACACGTGTGATTTACAGTGCTTACTGCCAGAGACTTGGGGTAGAACACGCGGTTTTGTTCCTTTAAGAACACGTTATTATTCGAGACTTAACGTGGACATCTACAAAGTAAGTTTGCATATCAATGATTGTCCATACAATATGTAGATGGAAGTAGAGTAGCAAGGAGTGGCGTAACGAAAGTTGAGAGCCCTCCCTGCAAAGTACATGGAGGGGCCCGCTCCGGATTTAATTCGAAGCTCTCTGGCCTGAGTACTGTGCTAAGGGGCCCCCCTGCAGCTCGGGGCACCCCCGCACCGCGGGGGATGCGGGGGCATGTGTTACGCGCCTGGCATGGCGTCTGTACATCACTCGCCCCCGGGGGCTGCTGTCTGCCCGTCTCTGGGATTTGTGAATGAACACAAGCCACGCATTCAGGACGGCGGAAGGCTCTATAGTACAGGGCGATTAAACGTCTTAAATCAAATATCAGGTTTTGGGATAATTTGGAGATTTGTGAATTGAGGGATACACAGGCGTGGGGATTGTTCACGAGCATCATTGTTCAGTTGATAATAATACAATAGTAATAAAAGAATACAAATATTATGATCATCATCATCGTGCTGTGGCAGCAGGAGACGATGAAAGAAAGAAAAATTGACTTTACTATAGCCATTTCCCATCGCACACGCACCAAGATTCGTATATAACGAAAGGGGGAGCCCGCTGTCTGACTCTGAACCAACGACCTGAAAGTTATATACGTATGGCACAGGCACTCAACCCACTAAGCTGACTTATGCACGTGAATGCCAGACCTACCCTTTCAGTATTGCCATAGGAAGAAAGTATGGAAACATATGTGTGATTTCTACTCTGTAAAACATACCCAGCAAACAACAAACAGCGTTTTAGCTGTGAAAGAAATGTGTTACTGAGAAAGACAACAAAAACAAGCGCTCGCCATTGCGGAAAGGCAGCCGCTTGTTTATATTTACATCGCGCTTTCACTTTAAGTGAAACGCGATGTAAAATAAACACGCGGCTGCCTTTAACAGAGAGTGAAAGAAAATAGTGCTCACCCACCAGATAAAGCCCACCGTGTAATTTCCGCGAGTACACGATCGAGTCCGGATGGGCCGTCGCAGAAGGAGACAGGGCGGTAACCTAAAAGCCTCCTTTTCAATGGGAAGTCAGCGTTTAGCATAAACGCTGACGCGACCCAATGAAAATGATGGGCGGGGCTTCAAGTCCCCTTCCGAAATCTACTCGACGACAATAAGCCTCGCAGAGCGAGGAGCGCATGCGCGCTCCAGCGCTAGGTCTGCGAGACCTAAAAAACTTGTGGGGCCGCGTATGCAGAGATGTCATGCGCGTGGAAGGGGTAGTGGTCTTCAAAGTGTCTTAACCAATTAATTTCTCCTCGTCTTTCTTAATACCTTCTTCTGCAGTCTCTCAGGCACTTTTGCTGTTTTTCTAATCTAAATCTAGGGCTCGACTAGCACATCATGTTGGGGTCTGTGCTGATGTTGTCTTCTTAGCGCAAGGGCACTCCTGATGGAGTAACCAGGCGCTCTATAGATTGCTTTATTATCATTATTATTATCAGCCCTGCCAAATGCCACACATCTCGTGTTAGAATAACGCATTTTCGGTAATGTCCCCTCATTACTGCAATGTCTGAGTTTGTCACGCAAAAGTGTTACTCCTCGCAGAGCTTGCACAGCTGATCAGATTAAGCTGTGCGTTGAACCGTGTTCCAAAGTGCCTTGGGCTAGGCAAAGCAACAACAACCCTCAATAATAGTCCCTTGGCACTCAATAACCCTCAATAATAGACCCTTGTCACTTCCTTAACAAACGACTTGAACTTCTTAGAAAGGAAAGCGAAAGGCCCGCCGTTCTGCTTCATCTGGTCGAACTTTATGGTATAGCACAGGAAGTCCAATTCCCCACGCAATTCCAAACCGGGAAGCAATAGCGATAATATGGATGGGGGACGAAGCTTACCCGTACCCCATCCTGGTGCAGGGGCCTGGGGTTCTGAGGGCTGCACCAAGGCGCTGAAGAACACGCTCCTGCCTGTGCTACTTCCATAGTGCCAATATCGGCAACACTCCCCATCCCCCATACAGCAATCTCCTAGAGAAATAACCAGACAAGACACCTTCTTTGTGGAGAAAACTGCTGCAGGTTTATTATTAGCATTACAAATATGCCAACATGGTGGGTTATCTTACGGGCGATCCCAAGTCAGGCAGCCCCTCGCCGCCTGCCACCTGATGAGCCAAATTACACCGTGGCCCTTGCCAATCGGTGTTTGCCAGATTTGGGGGAGGGAAAACCCCTCCCACCGGTGGACCGCCAGTCCACCCCCTTGCTCACGCCCCAGAGGGGGGCCGAGCCTTCCAGGCAACCCCCGGTTGCTCAGGTCCACAACCGCTCGTAGGACTAACGGGGCGCCGTCGCTCCTCCAGGGTCCAACGCGAGGACCTCCCTGGGGATATTTGGCCTTAGCACCCTTGTTGTGCTCCTGCAGAGGGTACCCCTCTGTACCTTACAGCCTCTGGATCACCCTGTAACTCCGCCACAGCACTGGGTGTGGCCACCGTCACCCCAGGGCCCCCCACCAAGGTAGGCATCTTTTACCTACATCCTGCTCATTCCCAGGCCTCTCACAGGTCCAGCAAAACAAGGTCCCTGCCCACTCTGGACAGGTGAACCCCTCTTAATGAAAAACACCCTGTGGACTTGGCATGCTGAAAACCATGCCTTATAAAGCTACACCCCCTCTGTTCAGTGAATTTACGCATGGCACTGTTAACTCTCCTGTGCGAGGATTCCTGGCCTCCCCTGTCCGGGCTCCTTGCCCCACTAAGCGAGGGGTTATCCCTGACCCCTATAACTCACATGCCCCCAATTAGTTGCTTATCTTACGCATAGAGGACTTCTGTTAGGAGGGGACACACCCCCCCCCCGGTCTGTGCCGCAGCTATCTTCAGAAAGCTGTTCTAGCGCAAGCCTAGGCCCCCCAACCAAATTAACTCAGTGGTGGAAACAACCCATGCCTCTGTAACCTGCATTCCGCCCCTCGTGCCACCCTCAAGACGCACGATAGGCCATATACCCAAACCATTGATCCTGGCAAAATAAAGAAATGCTGGGTTGCTTCACACCCTATATTGAGCACTGCACACCTTTCTATACACTCCGGTTTGCACCTAAGCATCTTTACCTACATTCTGCTGGTTCGAGGGCCTCTCCCAGGTCCAGCAAACACGTCCATGCCCACTCTGGACAAGGGTAGGCATCTTTACCTACATCCCGCTGATACCCGGGCCTCTCCCCGGTCCAGCAAACAAGTCCAAGCCCACTATTAGCAGGTGAAACCCCATCTTCTTCAAAGCACCCTGTGGACTAGGGGCCTGATTCACAGAACTAACTTACGTCAAAATCCTAAACTTACAACAATTTTGGTATTCACACAATGAACTTACACATTTGGGTATTCACAGATTGAACTTACACATATGGGTATTCACAGAATGAACTTACACATATGGGTATTCACAGAATGAACTTACACATATGGGTATTCACAGAATGAACTTACACATATGGGTATTCACAGAATGAACTTACACATCCTAACTTTATGTCCGCACTCGGGCCGGAATTTCCGGCCCAGTGGCGGAGATTCCGGCACAATGGTGGAATCTCCGCCTCCGGCCCGGAATCTCCGCCTCCGGCCCGGAATTTCCGCTCCCGGGCCCGAATATCCGCATATCGGCCGTTTGAGCATTACCTCAATGCCATACACCTGTCCAACTGCCTACCATCCCCCATGATGAATCATCTGACACACTGCAGCCAATCCCAGCCCTGCTGCACATATGAAAGCAGAGCAGACACAGAGAAACACTTTCAACATGTCGCTGAATGTATTTGTTGCACTGCCCCTTGCCATGCAGCAAGAAGACTTGAGGAGGAGGAGGAGGAGAGAGAGGATCTTCAGACAGAGGATCAACATATTTGGGATGTCCACTCAAGAAGTAAGGGCCAGATACCGCTTCCCTCCAGAAGTCATCTTGGAGATGGTATGTGATTGGGAGGAGGAACTTGACTCGCCCACATGCTGCTCCCATGCCATCCCAGCCTATCTGAAGGTCCTTTCTGCCCTCCATTTTTTCACTACGGGGTCATTCCAAAGGGTCACCAGTGATGTTGTGGGCATCTCCCAGGCTAGCCAGTCCCGGTGCCTGCATCAGGTACTGCGCTGCATCAATTCTAGAGCCCACCTTCACATACGAATGCCCCATATACTGGCCACAGACAAAGGGCAGCTAGGGAATTCTTTGGCATCTCCGGCTTCCCACGTGTGCTGGGTGCAATTGACTGTACCCATGTGGCCCTTCAGCCACCCCGCCACATTGCACACATATACTGCAACAGACACCGATGGTATTCCATCAATGTGCAGGCTGTCTGTGATGCCAGTGGGAGATTCTCAGATGTGCATGCAGCGTTTCCAGGCAGTACCCATGACAGCTTCGTATTCCGTATGTCACCTCTTGCCCGGCGGTTGGCTGCGGGAGAATATGGCAACATGTGGTTACTGGGTAAGTACCAAGTACTAAAAAAGAGTGATGTGTGCTTATGAAAGGGCTCAGTTACAATACCCTTGCGCTGCCAGTACGTCACTGTATCACATATGAAAAGTGACGCACTGGTGGCACAAGGGGCCTGTCAAGAAGCCCAGTAATGAATGAATGCCACCTTATATCAACAACCATTCTACAATAAGAATCACCAAGCCACATACACGGTCACAACAGACACTGCATGTACTAAGTAAAGATCATGTTCTGTTCAAATTTCATTTGGAAATGTAACCTATTGCCCTATCTTCCCTCCTTAGGCGATGCTGGCTATGCACTCTCCCCTCAACTCCTCACACCGTACAGACATCCAACCACTGTACCTCAGCGTAGGTACAATCGGGCACACATACGAACTCGAGCCATCATAGAGCGCACTTTTGGTCTGTTGAAGTCGCGTTTCAGATGTCTCAGCCGTACAGGGGTGTGCTGACGTACTCCCCTGAAGTTGTGTGCAAGATCATTATGGCCTGTTGTGTGTTGCACAATATTGCTTTAACACATGGCTTACAGATACCTCTTGAACCTCGGCTAGCTCTGAATCCGGGCAACCGGGCCATTGCACATAACCGAGGTCAGGGTATGCAAGTCCGTGATCAGCTGGTTGCCACGTTTTTCACATGAGCAACCTGATGTGTCATGGACAAAATGTGGTTTGCTCTCTGTTGTCAATGATGAAAAATTGATATTTACCACTCTGTCCAAAAAATCCATCCTGAGACAACTTTGCAAACCACACTAACTGTATGTCAACCACAACTGTTGACATGAGTCAAAAGATTGACCGTGCTTCAGGTCATGTGCCAATGTCAGCAAACAGTGTAGTGGATTTCCCAAGGAGTCTATTGACTCTGAGGATGAGATGTACATGTTCTGAGAGACCCTCCTGTACCTTTTGACAATGGGAGTCTGTATGTAAAAAGTGCATGACTATAGGATTTCTGATAGTTGTCCCCCAAATGATTAGCATACACCAATTATGTTTGTCCAACAACGTGATTGATGATATTGTAGCTGAATATGCCACTATGTGTCTGGGTAGTACAGCACTGCTACCCCCTAATACACTGTAACACAACAGACAACTCTTGTGTTGATCACTAAATATGGACTACATGTACCATAATGCAAAGCATTTGAGAAGTAAACTGGGATGTGATATGTTGTGCCAGCCCCCCTCCCCCCCTTGTCCCAGCCCAAATCTCATTACATGGTCTGTTCTCCCTTTTGTTTCATGTCTAAGAATTAATCTTACACAGTAATCAAATTTTTATCTGCGACAGAATAATAGGATGGCAGTGGATTTGTTCTGTGGTTGTGGATGCCTCAGAATGAACACAAAATGGCTGACAACTACTTCCTGTGATGTATTTCCTGTCTCCCACTTCCTGTATGTGATTTCCTAAATTAAAATTTGGGTTCTGGGTAGTTTTCGGAGTTTACGGCCCGAAAGCGCAATTTCCGCATGCGCAGCGTACGCTGCGCAGCGTAATCTGCGATAGCGTAGCGTACTTTGCGCATGCGCAGAGTACTTTGCGATTGCGTTGCGTACTCTGCGCATGCGCAGAGTACTTTGCGATAGCGTTGCGTACTCTGCGTATGCGCAGAGTACACTGCGCATGCGCAGAGTACTCTGCGCATGCGGAAAGTCCGTTTTCGGGCCGTAAACTCCGAAATTTGACCAAAAGCCTAATTTTCATATAGGAAATCACATACAGGAAGTGGGGGACAGGAAATACATCACAGGAAGTTGATGACAGACATTTAGTGTTCATTCTGCGTCATCCTCTCTCACCGATAAGATCCTGTGACATCCTGCTGCTCTCATCAACCTCATTTCCCCAAAATGGCTGAGGGCTATGAAGAGAAAGCACCCCCTTTCAGTGAAAGGGAATTGGACATGCTATCTGAGGGGGTGATAGAGAAATATCCTCAGCTATATGGGGGCCAGAGGAACAGCTGAGCAATGCAGCGCGGACCAGATTGTGGGCCAGAATTGGTGAGCGCTGCAGTACAGTGGGTGTGCACACCAGGAATGCGAGGGCATGCAGCAAGCGCTGGGAGGACCTGAAACGCTGGGCCCGGATCAAGGCTGAAGAGCTTCTGGGCCAGTCTTCCCAGCACCATGTGCATCGTCCTCGCCTCTCGCCACTGTACAGGAGGGTCCTGCGTGCAGCTCTTCCGACCCTCCATGCTCAGCTGGAGGAGCAAGAGCAGCAGAGACATGGTAAGTGCATTATAGGCTAAATGTGTCTGGAAGTATGATGCAAGTGCAGACAGAGCTGTACCATTCTGAGTCCCATGCCTCCAGTCTCCTAATCTGTGTGTATGCAGCACTCATCATGCAGCAAAAGCTCAATGTAGTCCATTTGCTGGACTTGGCTGAGTGCATCCTGGGACTTGTGGTGTCATCATGACAATTGGGGATTTGAGACACACATTTGGATTACTGATGAAAGTTCCACTGCCAGCACCACTAACTGTGAAACAAGGGAATCATGACTGATGTGTGCATTGGATGATGTATGTTACAGACACTGTCCAGTGTGTGTTTGTGAGGCCAATGGGAATTGTATGCTGTGACTTACATTGCTTTTGCTGAGTTTGGGTTCTGATAGAGACAGATCATCATGTGCCATTGAGTCAAGACAGACTTTGAGAGCCTTGCCACACTCATAAGTGTTGCAAATCTAGACAAGTGTGTCCACAGACACACGTCGTACCCCCAGGAGCTTGAATGCCATTTCCCATGTACAGGTCGCTGTAACAACGAGCCACTACTGTTCATCAGTGCACAGCACTACCTGCTCAACCTCCAAAGGCAATATGTGGCAGTGGATTGTCAGCTTGTGAGAGAGGATATCATAAGCTCAGACTCACAACTTAACAAACATATTTGCCCAGACACTAAATGGACGTGTTACCCCCAATCGGCCTTAGTGTTGTCCCATCCAATACTACACAGCAGGTAACATTTATTTAAACAGTTTTATATAGCGCTGGCTAGACCCGAAGGTATCACAGCGCTTTACATAAGGTCAGCAAAGTTACAACAATAATAGCAATTACACGTTACATCAAATATGTGCGAAACATTAATGGGAGAGAAGGAGGGATCAGTAGAGAGGGAAGGGGAAGAGGGGGGCAAGAAGGGAGAGGACGAGGGGGATGAAGGAATAAGAGATTGAGGAAAAGTCAGCCAAAAGACCGAGTGGGTAGGTGACGGCTTGGGCGGTAGTCCTAGGCCAGCCTCCCCTATAGCTCTCAAAGAAAGCTCCAATGGGTATCGGTCAGACAGGTGGATAGAAAGGAGACAAGGCAAGGGAAGAACGGCAGATATACGATGAGGGGGAGGGTGGGCGAGACAGGGAGAAAGAAACTGTGCCCAAGGTCCGGCTGGGCAGGTGACGGTCAGGGGGTGATCCAAGTCCAATCTCCTCATTAGCTGAACAGAGCAGCTCCACCGGGCGTCGGACATAATGCTCGGACTCCGCTGTCAGGATAGAGGTCATGTGTACTCAGGGATAGTCCGAGTAGTGTGGGGGGGAAGCCATGGTCCCAAAGAATTCAAGAGTCCTATTGAGGTCAGGCACAGTCCTGCTAGGGTTGAGTAATTAGAGGTTCATCAAGGGGGAAAGAGTAACCATAGTCGGCCATGTTGGTGTCAGGCATCCTGGGACCCCTTTCTACATCCAGAGTGTGCCGAGTATGACAGAAGTTTGTTGGCAGGGAAGGGTCAAAATCCCTTTAGATTTTAAGAAGGACATAAGATCCCCCCCGGTGTCCGTAGGTGCTCGAGGCGTAGCGCAGACCCTGCTGCTTGGGTGTCGCTGTGCCGCGCTCACTAGGGGCATGTCACCGCCTCTTACAGGATGACCAGGTACGTAGTTTTTCTCACCCCGGCTCATGTGGTAGTTTACTGCTCCCCCACTCACCGCCTTAGAAGCGTGTCTGTTATGGGTCTCTGGGAGCCACTGCAGGTCGCGGTCGTGTGCCCCTCCCTCTCCAGCCGCAGTCGATCTTGAAAGCCGAACGAGCTGGCACAAGGGCAGTGGAAACTCCCCAGAGGAGTCAGCAGAAGCGATGGTGAGGACCGAGGGGGAGCGAAGAAGGCTGGTTTGAACGGAGGTCGGTGGCATCGCAGCGCGCTTCGATCGGCATCCAGCGCTTGCTCAAAAATCCCGGGACACCATCTTGGCTGAATCGGTTGGAGGGAGATCGCGGCCAATATATCGGCGGGGATTGCTCGGAGAAAGGCAGAATTGGTCTCCTTGTGAGCCTCCTACGTTCCGGTTTCCGAAACTTAGAAGCGGGTGGCGAAAAAAAGCGGTGGAAACGCCGTTTTGGAGGCTGTAGGAGTGTTTGCGGCGGAGCAGTCGCTCCGAGCGGCCATGATGGGAGCTGGCTCCTCCTCCATATATATGTCCAGACGTGAAAGTGCAGACACTCCATATCACAGGCTTTTTCCAATTTCATCTGGACTCTCTCTGAGTTCCTTTAGTGGACAGTGTTGTAGAACCTGCACATGTCGCAGTGACAGGACACACAGGTCACAACAATGCCATAACTGAGGGTTGGCAGTACAGACGTGCTAACCACCAATGATCTTGTGAGGTGTCCATGTCAGACTCAAATCAGGAGATGACAGTGAACATGCACGTAATTTAAGTTTGTAAACACACACAACTCGATAGTGTGATCAGAGGAGAACAAAGTCTGACCTTGGCTCATCTTGATATGTGTTTGAAGTTGAAGTTGATTATATTGTACAGGTAATTAACACCTTTACAATCATGCATTACATTATTTGGCATTTTCTATGACTTAAAACAGATCAGTATTAAAACAACATAAAATGTCAATAATATGTGGCCCACAAGTGATGTAAAACAGCTGAAAAAGAAAATTAGAAAGTGAAGTGCAGAGTGCAAGGCAGCAGTTGTTGCCTCTGCTTGATTCTTGTTAAAGTCAATAGTGTTCTACTTGTCTAACGGCAAAAAATGAATACTGGTCACTTGCTTGCTGAGGTTTTACTGTGTAGTAAAGCGATGTACACGTAGGGCCATGGGGTGCTTGGGGGAGCTGAGAGCTGGGCGGCTATGGCTGTGAACTTGCTATGGAGAGAGACAAGGGAGCAGTGCATGCTTTAAAAGGCAGCGTAGGTTGCCTGGCTACGTTGGTCTAGTGCCAGGCAGCGAGTTAGAGTGGAGGGGCGGAGATGGATAAGTTGCTTCGTGCAGATAGAAAGTGGAAAGTGCTAGGCATCTGCAATGTGTTGTTGAGGGACGTCAGTTTTCAGCCTAACTAGCAGCAGAGTAAAGTGCTGAGTGCTGGATCAGTGCTGAGAATACTGTATTCCAGATATGTCACAGTAGGGTAGGAAACAGTGCGCTAATTGGAGATTGTTGGATAATAAATGCTATGATATATACAAGGACTTACAGTAGGATAATGGGACTTTGGGTGTAGGAGGAGGGTGATTTGAGCATCATAAAAGGGAGTTGAAGAGGGCTTTCTGCCTGGTGCAAAACCCTGAAAGTGCATGGTGTGCCAGTCTTTGACATTAATCAAGGTTCCCACTTGCTGCGCCTGCTCAGTTCTTTAAGATGCGTGAAGTACCAATCTTGACATGCTAATATTCCCGTATAGGGCAGCAGCACAGGCAGTGACTAATAAGAATTCCTTCAAAGAACCATAGTCCGTTCAGCTGTAGTGCAGTCTGCTAACTGGATGGCCTGCCTTTTTATGGTAGTTACTGCATCGGATAGGTATCTTACCAGCCGGCAGGTTAGTTGAACATCCTCGCCAGAAAAGGATGCTAACACTGCTTGTCTGCAAGTTCTAATGGATGTCGTATTGAAGAGGGGTCTTAGCAAGATCCGTCATTCCCCTTTTAGGGCCTTGCAAATAGTCAGCAGGTGCACTATATCCTCCTTCCCTCCCCGCAGAGTCTGCAGATTGCTGGAATCTGTGGGCGTAGCCAGGGCGGCATGTGATATGCAGATGGTAGTATGACTAGGCGGAATCCCAGGAATTTCTCATTTGTTGCACTGGAAAAGCTGGTAAGAAGATAGGCTTGCGGTGCTGCCTTGCTGTTAGTCTGCAAGGTGACCCAGCCATGAGCGCGCTCTGTCAGGGCAGCTTTGTCCTGTATGAGTGATTCTTTTGTGATCACATCATTTACTTTTTTTTTAAGCTGAGGATGGTCGCTGGTAGCTACCAAAGTTCCTGCAGTCCCAGTTGATTAAGTGAGTTGTCCAAGTAGCGTTGGGCTGGACATGCCACCTTACTGTTCAGGTCTTCACACAGATGCATGTTTAGTGTGTCAGGTGGACCCCTTTTGAATTTGATCCAACTTTTGATGAACGGCCCTTTGCTGGCAAGCTCTTGCCTTTGTATCCCGAGCTCCAGACTACATTGTGTGGGGGATGTGTATCCTGGTAGGCCAAAATTGCATTTGAATTGCTCTTGTTATTGTACGATCCAGATTTTCAGTTTCTCTCCTCGCATAGCTTCGCTTACATAACTGATTGGTGGTATAAGTTTTGCCTGATTCACTTTGCTTAAGGGGAGAAGATTTGGACCAGAGATATTAATCTTGAGGTATCTTAGTGCCACAGCAGTCGTTACGCTTGATATGTGTCTTAACCTGATGTGTACACCAACTACATAATGATTTGTCTCACATTTCAGTGGACTCAGCTGGCCAAGAGGACCGGGTTCGGAGCAGGACATCTGTGGTGCGCCGGCGGCTACGACCTCTTTCCAGTACTGAGGAAGAGGACGATGAGGCGGGACCCTCAACATCAGCAGGCATGGGGATTGCGCCCACCCGGACTGACCATGAGGACAACTCTGGTGCCACAGACCGGGTGGAGGCTGAGGACAGTGAAGGGGGGTGATGAACTGGACACCTCTGGCCAGGCTGGGGTGGAGAGCCACTCACCCACGGACCATGCCGAACATATTTATTCCGAGGTGTCCACAGGGCAGGCCACTATGCAACCTGGTCCTGCCTTCAGCCCCTCCCTAACTCCTGAGGCCCCCATTCGATGGGGGCCTCCAGCTGCATCCTCTGCAATCTGTCCCCCTCATCATAGCTGCCAGGTCGACACCCACATTGACTCTGAACCTGAGGCACCACACCCCCACGTGCGACCCAAAACCCTCCCTCTGTTGTTCCGTCTGCGGCTGTACCAGAGGACTTGATATGGGCATGTGAGGGTCAGCCAGACATGTCCTCTCGCATCTTGCTGCAACTGTGTCTAGAGGTGCGCATGATGCGAGAGGAAATTGTACGCGCTCTGGCCACCCTCACTGCCGGTTTCACTTCCCTGAGTGCAGTCATGTCTTCTGTTGTGTCCCAACTCCCCTCCCACACCACCGTCAATGTCTCCCCCTGTCCGTTGCCCCACACTCTTTCCCCCAAACTCCTCATGTATCCCGACCCCGTGTGGTGCCTGTCCATGCACCGGCCAGCCAGGAGCAGGCATGTGATTCACAGGATCTGGACATTGTGGTCCCAGAGGATGACCAGAAGGACAATTGAACAGTTTGACAGACACTCTGTTTTTGGACAATGATTTACTTTTCCCCTTGTAAATAGACTGGTTTCCCTGACGCTCCCTGACGTGTTATATTTATGTTGCTCCACCCCAATCCAAGTTCCCTTCTCCTTCTGCAGTAAGGACATCATTTGTTTTCCTTTCTCCCTTCCAGACGGACTGTTGTTTTATTTCTATCCTTACATATTTGTCCTTTAAACACTTATTTTTATTCATACATTGTCTATCTTGTTTTGCTTCATCGTGAATGTCTTGTACAAAAAATGCCAAGGTATTTGGGTACTCATCTGCTCTGCACATGAGGGCTTGCTGCAATGATAGGGTTCAACTTGCAGATGTGTCACACACACACACACACATATATCCTCTCATCTCTACGCCAACTCACTTGGTGAACATTAGTCTATCAGGACATGGTACACAACAGAGATTTTACTTGGGATCTGATATTTTTTTATTTAAACATATTCACACTGGACAACAAGTTCCTGGGATGTGGTCACTGGGGATTGTGCTTTTGACTTCGCAATTTCCGGGGTGATGATCGCTGTGAGGGATTAACTCTGGGTTGACGCTGAGGTGCAGGTTGGTCTCCGGCATGTGCCTGTACAGGGTGAAGTCCATGTGCAGGGGCGGATTGTGTCTGTACACTTGGTGTATGTGCATGGACAGGGTGTTGTTGTGCAGGTGGTGGTAGTGCCTGTTCAGGGGGTGGTGGTGGATTTGCATGGGGGGGGGGCTGGATGGAGGGCGGTGGTGGATGTGTACCCATGCTGTGGTCCTGTACAGTTTGTGGAACAGGTGTGTGGGTGTGATGTGCTGTAGGCATATGTGATGGCTCCCCTCCCTGCATTGCCCGTGAAGGTAGACTTTGGAACACTGCCATCATGCCGTCCATCTGCTTCATGGCCAAGGAATGGTGTCTTACACTCTCTTCCCTTTGTAAAGATATCATGTCTCTGATATTCCTGGACATGTCTTGCAAGGTTCTATCCAACCTATCCAAAACATGGGTCTGTCGGTCCACCACCTGAGGGAATTGGCGCAGGGCCTCAGACATGTCTGACAGGGTGGCCCCTATGGCACGTATGTCCTGCCTCACATCTGCCTGCTGTTGGAAGAAGTCCTGCTGCCACTGGCCACCACGGACATGTGCAGGCCCTCCATGCAGGGCCCGGCCATGGATGAGTCCACCAGGTCCAAGAGCAGGGGGGATGTTGGCATGTGGAAGCCTGTGGACAGGTGAATGGTGCCCAGGGGATGCCTGCACCACAGCAGGCTTGGTACGTCCCTCAGATGGTGAGGATAATGCCTGGGATACACTGTCTGGGGAGGAGTGTGTAGGGTAACCATCATGTCTGTCCCGGATGTGAGGGCTGTGAGGGAGTGAGGTCTGTGTTGGGGTGGGGCTGAACTGTGGCTGGTTATCTCTATGCTGGGGACAGGCAACCTTTTTCATTGCACGAGGCTGACACACTTTGCTGGGGGGAGGGTGTGAGACCTTGCTAAATGTGGGCGATCGGTGCAAATTTTTGTCCATGGCATCAGATTCTCCATCCCCTGAGTGGATGCGCAGACACTCACTATCGTCCGATACTTCATCCTCCTCAGGTAGTTCCTCCTCCTCCTCCTCCTCCTCTTGCACATGACTTGCAGCTGACATCACTGCCTGGAGGAGCAGTGGATTCTCACCTCTAATTGCCCGTCGCCCAACACTGGTGGAAGGTCCTTCCTCCTCATCGTCATCATCACCTGGAACACAGAGGTAGCAACAGGATAAGTAATTGACCGAGTATGAGATATCGTGAAACACAAGGGTTGGTTCTACTGTACTTTGCATCGACAGATGATGCACATGTGACCTGGTTTTGGTACCCCTACAAGTGACAGCTCACACAATGGCACTGAGGTGTGAAACGTAGATGTACACTCAAAAAGCACACTTACCAGCTCCATCCACAACTTTGTGTCCTTTTCTGCTCCCCCTGTTGTAGGTTTTGTTGACAAAGTGGTCCCCGATCCAGCAGCTGTAGTGGGAAGTGACACCAATGTCAATCATCTGCATTACCAATTTACAAAGAGGCACATGTGACACTTATGATATGGATGGGACTTTGTTAACAACAACTGCAGGTTATCTGCAGAAGGGGATTTTCATCTTTGTCATGGTTTACATAGGGTAACACTTCACACCACATTTACCTGATGTACATGTGCGAGCGGGTTTCACTGCTGCAGCCAGGATGTCATGCATTCCCGGGATGATGTTGTACGCTGCACTGGCGTCATTCTCTCCAAAGCTGTGTTGAGACATACATATCCATATTTCAGTACACCAGATAATAGCTATGAGCTAACATGTATATGTCATTGTCAATGACCACTGATGGATATTCCTGGACAATGTGCAGCATGTTTACCTCATGGACTTTACATGTGTGCCCCTGCTGACATGCAGCAGTTGCCAGCTGTTACATGCACACAGCACTGACATCAATGAGATGACACATCAACAGACAAACGTATATGAGAAGGTTACTGATATAGGAAGGGAGGGAAAAATGATCGGGATGCCAGCATATTGCAATGCTTACACCTTCACCGTTAAGACTAATATGTCTCATGAGTATGATGTTGTGTGTTGACAAGTTGAAAGGAGTGTACATCCACAGGCTGAGCAGTTTCACATTTGCACATCAGTTCAAACATTGCATAGCAGAGTTCATATGTGAGATGTACAATAATCACGTACATTTTGTGTGTCATTTGTGCTTCCCTACCAATGGATTCACAAAGCTCATTTTGGCTTGAGAGATTACACATTTGTTATGTCCAGCATTTGAGTGTCATCTGTTCCCATTATCCATTTCCTACATCATGGTTGAACTAAGCTGACAACGGATGATGTTTTGTACAGCAGACATCCTTACCTCACATAGCATACACTCAATTATATAGGTGGACACAGTAGAAGAGGAGGCAAGCAGAGTGCAACAATTGATTAGGATAACACATTGTGGTTAAGTTGTGAATCTTTCATGGTTGACGCCTACACTGGATTTGGTTTTGGCCTTTCAGCCACGAGATCTTGGACTGTGAATTCCTGATGATTCACCTTGGCAGCCCATACCTCCATCACAAATGTACAGGACTGGCATCATTGCAAGCATCATCCACACCAATTTCAAAATGTTTTTGTCCTTTGGAATTCTGCTAAGGAGTTATCATATCATTGATTTACAATCCAGTTGTGTCTAGTACACTTCATGTGACACTATATACTATTTTTATGTCCATTCTACACTCACTTGTCATATGTTTTGTGACATCCTTTCACTAGCCACCATGGTGTGACCTGGTATATGTTTCAATGCCATATGGAGGCATATTGTGATGCAGGAAAACAGTTATGTGATACACATACAACATACAGCAGATATTAGAGGCACATTCATGGGCATGGGCATTCAGGTTCATTGTTCCTGAGTTTCCTTACCATGGCCCCGCACCTGCCTAGTGTGTGGTCCCCGACCAGATGTCACAGGCAACCTTGTAGCAGAAGTCAATGTGTGTCTTGGACTCTGGGAGGACATCATTGGACCTACAATGCTAAGTGTGTTTGCAACTTTACATACCGGCTGCCACATGTGAAGCACCCTATTTGAGGCACAGAGGATGAGCACAAGCAGTGTGGGCACTACCGTTGCAGACGTGTCTACCACAAATTATGATGAGTGATCCCATATTCAACTTATTATGGCCCCACTGCATAGTAGCAACGTCTATCAAATTGACACAACAGTTCCTGGCGTAAGGTCCACAATCATGTTTTGTTAATGGACCAGAAGACATACCCTACAATTATGACATCTATGACCAGCTGGTTGGACTTGACAGATTCATGTATGGAAAAGGAACTTTGTAAGTTGGACAGAGGACGCATACTCTATTACTGGTTTATGAATCTCACTTCTTGTTCATCATTGTCATATTTGTTCTCATTGGATTTGTTGAAATTTGGTCTACTAATATTTTTGCAGTTTAGAGGTGGATACATTCGGAGTTGGTCTGGCACTCAATTCCACAATCGAGTTCCCAGTCCTGGAGCAGTTGGTGGAATACATGTAATGTTCATAACACACATGACTTAAAGAGCCTAGATATGTTATAATTTTTATTTTGCTATTCCCAGATCTATTTTGCTGAAGGTAAATGTCCTTTGAGGATTCCTATAGTTGTAAGGCTAGTTTTACCTCTCCAGTTGCCTTTGAGATGCAGACCACCATGGTCACTCCTAGGAGACTCATCCCTCCTGGCTGGCCCCATACCCACTGGTTCTTCCACTGGGGACTCTCTCCCCCTCTCACCCCTCAATCTGGACTTCTGCACCCTCCACTTAGGAGTGGCACTGCCAGACACCAGAACGATGGAGGCCTGATTACAGACACTCCATGTTCTCCTGACACTAGGAGATCCCCCTCAAATGGACTACTAGTACAGCTTAGGCTCCCTACCTGGTGTTCCCTTAAGGAACCATCCAGGCCCTGAGACTGAGGTTGGGCACTATGGGGACGCATCCCAGTCTCACTCCCTCTCCTCGAAGACAGGACGTGAGGCCCTACAACCCTCCCACTACAACGGGACCTAGCTGGGCTACTCTGAACCTCTTCCACCACTCTGGGCTGGAAGATACCTGAGCCACTCCTCTTAGGGTCACTCCCCAATGCCTCTTCAGAACCTCTAGTAACCACCCAGAGGTCTGCCTCCTGTGCAAGCTCCCTGGGATCAGAGAACTCACACTCCAACAGGTGTTGGCTCAACCCCAGAAAACAATTACTGAACATGTGCTCTCTGACAACCAGATTGAACAGCCCTTCACAATCATTTGCCGTGCTACCCATCACCCAATCCTCCAGTGCATCACAACACACATCCACAAACTCCCCCCAAGACTGGTGAGACAGTTTTCTACTGCCCCTGAACCTCAACCTGTACCCCTCTTCCTGGGAACTAGGCACCAAAGTCTGGGATCTGGGAGTGGGACTTCCTGCACTGGACTCCATATTGCTGCCACCACTGGACCCCACCCTCACTGGTGAATCCAGACAATTAAATTGTACTCAGGGGATAATCTACCCTCCAGAGCTGGTTTCTCCCTGACGAAGGCCCTCTCTGCCTCCGCCATCCTCTCCTGCGCTAAGACCCTCTCAGTGTCTAGCTTTTTCTCTTCAAGGCCCAACGCCTTGAGACTCAACTCCTGGGCCAACAAGGCCTTTTCCTCCTCTAAGGCTAACTTCCTATTCTCCAACTCCAATTTCTGAGCCTCCATGTTCTCATGGCTCTCCTTCTGGAGCTTCTCTAAAGCCAGCTGATGCTCCCCTTCTTCCCTCCTATCCACCCACTCCTCTGGGGACAGAGGAAGGGATGTGGCACTCCCCCTGACACCGGACCCAGCAAGGGACTCCCTATCTATGGGGTCCTCACTCTCTACTGGCGTCTCTGCCCTGTCATTTTCTTCCTCCTCTTCAGACTCTTCAGGCCCTATCTCAAAACCACCACTTTGGTATGCAGAGGGATAATCAGACAGGTCCCCGCCACACGCTAAGGGTTCTCCCCTAAGGAGTGCTTCATAAAGGAAAAGCTTTCTGAGGATGTTACCCACTATTGGTATCCCCCTCTCTCTGCAGAATTCCTCTAACTCCTCCCGGGTGTACTCCCAAAGGTCATCCTCATTATAGATTACTCCCATCTTGGCAGAATACACAACCACAGTGCAACACAAGAGACCTAGGCGTCTGAGCTGAAGCAGGAATATCAATAAACAATAAGAGAGAGAGGGAATTTTTAGAAGGAGCACTCTTGGTCCCCCAAATAATAGTCCAAACAACAAAAGAGTGTGCCTTCTTTGGAGAAGAGCTAGCGTAAAGAATCAAATGTGATTCTTATAAAGCCCTCACTCACCAACCTAGTTGGTGACATGCTTCATCATCGGGCCCCACCAGGAAGGTCGAGTACCTCCCGGTGTGCTTCAACGCCAGAATTACTGCGGAGCGGGTTAAAGTGGCAAGTGCACGTGATTGTGAAGTGAATTAAAAGTGACTAGGCTGTATCCGAAAATAATTTTATTCGTCGGTCAGTCAGGCACAAATAAAAACAATGTGAGTGATATGATCGCTGAAAGGATTGGTCAGCTAAATCTCACTGTGTGTGGTCAACATGTTTCTGCCTCTATGATGCTACTAGCTAGGCATTCGTCAGGACCATGGTGAAGACCCCGGCGGTATGAGCACGCTAAGGCTCACCCTAACCTGGACGTCGAGGGGGTCCGGTTTGCAGAGGGTTCGATCAGGTACCAAGCGGGTGTTTGGCTTTCTCGGCGGTGTGCCAATCAGCCACCACCCCCCTCCCGAGACCCAGGGTGTGATTAGTGATCACCCTATATAGATCTGCAGGGTCCCAATAAGTAAGAAGGATCCCGCAGTGATAGTAGGTTGTTAAAGACATTTTTCCTACTTTTTCACGTATCTGACCTCCAGGTTAGGGTGAGCCTTAGCGTGCTCATACCGCCGGGGTCTTCACCATGGTCCTGACGAATGCCTAGCTAGTAGCATCATAGAGGCAGACACATGTTGACCACACACAGTGAGATTTAGCTGACCAATCCTTTCAGCGATCATATCACTCACATTGTTTTTATTTGTGCCTGACTGACCGGCGAATAAAATTATTTTCGGATACAGCCTAGTCACTTTTAATTCACTTCACAATCACGTGCACTTGCCACTTTAACCCGCTCCGCAGTAATTCTGGCGTTGAAGCACACCGGGGAGGTACTCGACCTTCCTGGTGGGGCCCGATGATGAAGCATGTCACCAACTAGGTTGGTGAGTGAGGGCTTTATAAGAATCACATTTGATTCTTTACGCTAGCTCTTCTCCAAAGAAGGCACACTCTTTTGTTGTTTGGACTGAAGCAGGAATACACAATTCAAAAATGACACTTTTAAGAAGAAATAAAACTCAGGATAAATAATCCCTATACATGTGATTTCTCTAAATGCAGAGTTTGTAGTGCAACCAGTTGTCGCTGTGGTACTGCGTACACGCAAGTCCTATCCTCACCGCTCACAACTAATGTTAGAAATGGGATACTGGTTGGCTAGAGCTTGCGCCTAAGCCAGGCAGAAACCACCACTCTAGTCTGGGCAAGGGAGTTACACACTGAAGATAACCCCTGCTGACTCCCTTAGTAGCTTGGCACGAGCAGTCAGGCTTATCCCAGAGGCAATGTGTAAATCGTTTGCGCAACACACACATACAGCAGCAACACACTAGGCACACCACCAAAGAAACTCCACACAAGGTTATATGAAAATAGCCTTTGTATTATCCAAAACACATTAGAGTCATAGTCACACATATACACTGTGCCAACTGGCACTAGGCAATATTTACAGGGGATTATATACAGGACAGGGCCAATCGGGCCACTGTCAGAACCTTTAGAAAGCACTAGTAGCACACATCAAACACAACCAGTGACTACTGGTAAAATACTGTACTTGGCAATATCTCTAGCAACATAAACGCATTATGTCTGCATCGCATTAGGCATCAAACTCATATGCATAATCACATTACGCAACCTCTGTAGGCATAAACACACTATGCAATAGGCATCATAAGCATAAACATATTATGCAATAACTCACAATTAGGAGGGCACCTTAGTGACACTCCCCAGGTGCATACATCTCCTTAGGGCCTTGCGCCCTATCACCACCATAAAGCTGAACCCAGGCCAACTGCCCTTTCTAGGGGGCCCAATGCCCTTTGTCCATAATGTCAGGGCTTGTACTGGGGCCTTCCACTGGCCCTTTTGCTGCCAATGCAGCCAAAACCACGGTGGGCAATGCACTGGGGCAGGGAGTATGTATCTCACTCCCTCCTTGTTCCTCCAGAAAGGCTAGTTTTTCCTCTCCAGTTGCCTTTGAGATGCAGACACTATGTTTCGCCCTCTGTTCTCTGCTGCCTATATATGCATTTTGACCCTCTCCTGCCACGTTTGACTTACCAGTTAGTGAGGGTGGTCTGCATTGCTCTGGATGAGGTCTCCTCCCAGAAGATGCTGGGACCTCTGCTACTGTGGCTGTCTGTACTCTGGCTGAATGTGTAAATGGGTGAGAAGAGATACACATCAACACATGGAAAATGTACATGTAGCACTTGTCAGACATTTCCTCGTATCTTCTGCATGCTAACAGTATTGTGAAGTACTCCCACGGCCGGTGCAGGTAGGAGCAGTGGGGTGTTGGTGATGTAATGGCATGGCAGGGTGGGAATTAAACAATGGATTCTGGGACTGACATTTTTAAATAAGGATTCTCTCACCTTCTGTTTTGTGATTTTGGAAGGGCCAGGGTGAGTTGTTTTTATGTTTATTTGAACTTATTTTCTCCATTCCGTTGTGTGTTGATTTGCCTCTGCACTGCACCCCCACCCCCTTACGTTCTTGACTGACCCAGCCGTGTCTGGATTAGTGGAAGGGGCACTTTGACAATTGCTACTTAGCACTGTTCGGTATATACGGCTTCAGGCCTGGGCCTTTGTATTTCATAGTGTGAAAGGTATTTGCCATTTCTAATACAAAGGATTCTGGGACTTGTGGTGCAACATACTGAGAAAAACACATGAGCCTCTGACTGACTATATTTGTATATGGAATTTGGACAACTTCCTTACTCACAATGGCAGTGCGACACAGACATACATTTTGTATACTTGTTCTTGTCATCCCACTTACCTGGTGCCACATTGCGGACATCACTCACAGGCAGCCCATGGAGCATGTGGGGGTGGATTGTAGTGAGGATATCCTCCTCTTGTGGGGTGAGACGGAGGTGGGATCGAGAGTGTGAGGCAGGGAGAACTCTGTTCAACTGGATCCTGGAGTACTTCTCCTTTGCACTCATCTTTTCATCCTGCCACTTCCTCTTTATGTCACGGACTGTGCGCACATCCTCCCCAATGCTGTGACAGCGGTGGCTAACTGCTGCCAGAGAGCTGCTTTCTGTGTGCCACTGGTGCAGTAAGGTGGGAGACCATATAGGCGTTTGTGGTGCATCACAACAAACTCCACAATCATGGTGGTCTCCTCAGTTGTGAAGTTCTTCTTCCTCCTCTGAATGTACATTTTGCAGTGGCGATGAACAGCAAAGCAAACAGGAACTCTCGGTGGCCAAAGCTGGGCCCTGAATGTGTGCTGCTTTTATGTGGTACTGGTTTTGCAGTTGGTCTTAATTGACTTCAGCTGGAGCATGGTGGGGGATGGTAGGCACTTGAAATGCTCAAAAGGGAGAAATGGCTGGCTTTCCGGCCGGAGGCGGAGTTTCCGGCCCGGAGGCGGAGATTCCGAGCCGGAGGCGGAAATTCCGCCATGGTGCCGGAATCTCCGCCACTGGGCCGGACATTCCGGCCCGAGTGCGGACATAAAGTTAGGATGTGTAAGTTCATTCTGTGAATACCCATATGTGTAAGTTCATTCTGTGAATACCCATATGTGTAAGTTCAATCTGTGAATACCCAAATGTGTAAGTTCATTCTGTGAATACCAAAATTGTTGTAAGTTTAGGATTTTGACGTAAGTTAGTTCTGTGAATCAGGCCCTAGGCAAGCAAAAGCATAACTCCCATGCCCCCAATTGTTGCCTAACTTACACATGGAGGACTTCATCTCTTGCAACAGAGCCCTCTCCCCCACGAGAGTCGTGTGTGTACACGGGGCCAGTGCTCTTGGCTAGTGGAGCCCTGTAGAAATCATACGCAGAACTTGCCTGCCCTTTCTTTTCCTATTGCCTGCAAGTCCATCACCGTCTGCAAGCGATCTAAAGATGCTGAGTCACCATGCTACTGTCCCCACCCTGGCGTGAGTGGCCCCGTGCCGAACTTCTGCTAATGTAAACCAGGAAGCCGACAAGTGGATGGTGAGAACGGGAGGACAGTTTGAAATGAATCCCCCCCAGTCTGACTGCGTACTTTGAACTTCTGTTAATGTAAACCAGGAAGCAGACAAGTGGATGGTGAGAACGGGAGGACAGTTTGAAACGAATCCCCCCCAGTCTGACTGCGGACTTTTACGGATGTTGTGTAGCCGTCCCGGTGTACCCACCCTGGTGTGGATTACCCAGCCCCCAGATTGGGATGTTGCTGGGATGCAGGAGAGGAGATGTAGGAGCTCTAATACACTTTATCATCCAGAGTCCTCCAACCAGTGTACCCCACACCCTGAGGACCTTGCCCCCCTCTAAGGGCACCCACTCCTACCCATCTGGCTGGGCCAGCTATGGGGCAGGCAGTCTCATAACCATAAGTGAAGCATCCTGTGGTACCCACTGCTTATGTTGAGGGGCATCCCCGTTAACTGGCCACCTCCCAACATGGCGATCGCACGCTAGCCCCACACCTTCTGCCTGCGCATATAAGAGCTGGTATTCCGGGCTGATGTCCCCTCCTAGCGCAAGACATGCACTTACAAAACTTCTGCCAGTGTGAAATCACTGCACTTTGCCCTATATGCGGTGACAACTTACACCGCCCACCAGGCTACCTAGTTTGCTTCATTATCCCCGGCATTGCTAGCCCTCCCCAGAATAAAACCTGGGTAGTTTCCCCTCCTAGTTGGAAGGACATGCCAACTTTACTTAAACCATCGTAGCCTTTTAGTGCTTTAATACCTTGTTTCCCCAACTCTGAGGCAGCAGCCCCTAGTAGATGGCAACTTACCCCACCTGCCTAGCTCGACTGGCTAACCAGGCAGGGGATGCTTAACTGAAACACCTGTCACCTGGCCACGGGGCGAATGAGCCACTACTTTGCTGAGTTGGCCACGACCTTTACACACCTATTCCAAACCTACCCAGGGTGTGTTTGCGCACCTTCAGCCCGGGGGACATCCTGTCCATGATTAACAGGTTAACATTGCTACCCAACTCGAAGGGACTCATTTTATCGGCCTCAGGAGGGAAAAGTCTGAGGGGGCAGCACCCTATCTGATGGGATGGCCTCAGCAAAAGGTTGCCCCTACGTACTTACACTATGCCCTATGCTTAATGGTCATGTGTGCAAAACCTGTCTCCTTGAGTGCGGGGCTTGCTAAATACCCTCCTGCTAGCATAAAATCCGGATGCCTTACTAATACCCCAAAAGAAAGCGTGCCCCGGCAGCCTTTCGCCCCTGTATGCTAGCACCTCTGTCTTTGTCCCCGCACTTGCAGCCGCTGCCGCCCATACTCCAACTGGGTTGCCTGGGCATCTGCCCTCGCCAAAGATGCCACCATCGTAGCACGGTTCAACTCCCAGAAATCGCATGCCGATCTCATGCAAGATCAGTAAAACACAGAAAATAAGTGCACTCTCCAAATGGCCTAGGAAAAGCTCGCCTGCCCGCTAATTTTTTGCTTCGTAACCCAGGTTTCCCCCTTATCCCCGCACCAAGTCGAGCCCCCCCTACAAAGGGGACCCCAACCCTATGGAAGGGTAACGCTCATCCAGTGGTGCAGCACCTAGGGGGGTAATGAAAGAGTGAGAAATGGGCGGCAGGTGTATTGAAGGTAACTGGGGGATGTATGGATATTGCAGGTCTTGTACTATGCCGTGCCTTCCTAAAACTAACATTAGATTCATGATATGGATACAAGGAGCTCTGCCCCTGGAACGGCCCACGTGATTCGAGATCCGGGCAGGAAGGCACGCGACCCGCCCCAATCCCTATAACCCACATCGGCCCAGCTGTGCCCCAAAGACCTCACAGATTCCGCACGTGCAGTGCTTAACCTGTATATTTACCATCTGCCCGGACTGCGTCCGGCAACCACTTCAGTAGCACCACACATAGGTCCTGCCGTGCTGCCCAAACATATTACCATCGCAACTACTGACCCTGGCACTGTGCAACTATCTGCCAGGACTGCAGTCAGGCGGCCCCTTCAGTTTGCCCCACACATTGCTCCTGCTGTGTTGCCACTCCTGTTAACCTCACAACTCCTACCCTGACAATAGTCCAATTGTGACAATACAGACTAATCCAGGCCCCAACGGCTAAAAGAATGGAATGGGCAGCGCGCACTAGTAATTTCAATATTATTGAATTACTCAGTGCCTGTTGTAGTAAACTTAGACAGCCAGCGCCAACTGGTGGCAGACTGTCACCAGCTCCAGAGGTGATCAATAAATGACGGTGGCGCGCACCAGGAACCCCCGCTCACATTTATATCAATTGTATATCCTGAGCTGATCTGTGGAGGAGTGAATGAAAATAGTCATCAAGAACCTCCCCATGTCGAGGCAGCAGCGGCGAATCGTACCACCCTTCCCCTAGCTGAGGGCCAGAAGGGATGGATGAAGCCATGGACAACCCAGGAATCGTCAATTGAGGGGCATAGTCCTGTTCATAAATACCCCATTCTCCTTACACTACATTTGTATGCCAAGCTTCCCTCTCATAAACTTCACTGCTGTCCTCGTTATCATGTACCACCTCACGTTTCATGGGTGTATTTTGATAGTGACCCATGCACGTTCCAATATTCGAGTTGCACTACCCGCAGTGCTCTTCAATTCACTATTGTTAGGAAAATAACTTCATAAAGTCACGGTTAATTGGGCGGTATGTCAAGCCCATCACAAAGCTCTTTTCCCTTGCTGGGTGGTTTAAAAGATAGCATGTTCAGGGTCAACAATGCTCCTAGCTGCCTTTACTTACCACCAACAGACCGCCCGACAGGCGGAAGGCGGAAACATTTTAGCGAACAAAGCAGAAGCACCCGGACTGCTGACCAAACCTGCGTACCAATTGTAATGGCGAAAGTGTCACCCATGGTCGTTGAACCGGAACATTATTACCTGAAATTCGGATAGAAATTGAAATTCGCATAGGCTTGTACCGGGGACCCCACACAGCTGACTGCAGGCGCCCAACCGGCAAAGCGGTCACTGTTCTACCACTAGCTTGCACTTCGGGCCTCACCTGTGCCGTCTCTAAGCTCTATAACTAGTGAATCTGACTCTCTGCGTCACGTAACTGCCCAGCCGTGCAGTGGTTGCTTTGCCGAGGGGGCTCCGCGGACACTGTGCCGCGTCTGCCAGCCAGGCGTCCTCAGGGGTTTGAAAAGACTAATTTTACACAAAGCTGTGTTAAACCGGCAGCTTTTCTTTTGCTTCTTTCCCCTTTAATCAGTGTTCTCCCTCATTCCTTTGTGCACTGATTGGTGCAGTTTTGTATAGCGCGAACCCGACCAGCTGGTATTGGAGCACTTTACATGAGGACCATTTACATTACACACAGTTTTTTATTTTATTTATTGGACATGGGGAGATCGAGGGATTCGCCCAGAATCACTGGTTTGCTTGCCCCCGCCGAGACTTGAACCAGAGCTGGAGCAGCCCAGGTCCGGGACACAAGCGGGCTGCCACAGGAACAGGCCGGGAGGGGGGAGCGAGGGACCCATGTGACCGCCCTGCTCGAACGCTCCCAAACTCCCGTCTCACTTTGAGACCCCAAACTCACTTACTTACTAATGCTCAGAGTATTAGTGGACTCCTGGGTCTCTCTGTCCAACATGGGACCCGGCCCAAACAGGATGTGAGGCCACAACAACACTTTACAGCTGCCAAGTGTTACCGGGCGGGCCGGCAAAAAACCAATTAAACTACAAAGAGGCAGGAGGAGCATAAAAGCACTGCACCTGAAGCCAGTGTTGTGCCCGAAAATTACATTACTTTATTATAACAGTTGCTAACCTCCCTGCTTATGAAAACATAAAAGAGGGGCACCTAACACCAATTTCACCAGCCCCTCGCTAAAAGCCTGGTTTTACCCATAGCAGCACTTTTCAAGCAGCAACCATTCTGTAATTTACAGTGGCGCGCAGTCCTCCCCCCCCACGGTAATGGAGGAATAAAATGAGGCCTGTTACCTGCACACAGAAAACAACTCCTTTTTTGGCACAGGGAGATGATTTATAAGTCCAGAATCACAGGATGTTGAACGTGCTCCTAGCTCTAACCTAGGCTCCCAGCTCCCTCACCCGAGCATTCTTGGGCCCCTCCAGACTACCCAGGGGCATTGCAGAGCGGACAGAAGCTGGAAATATTTTGCTGCTCGCCACCTAGTCCAGCAATGTCACATCCGCCGCTGCGGAGGGGGACGTGTCTGCGGCTCAGCAACTGATCGCGGTGCCGCTTGAGGTGTGTATTCACTTACTGTTCTAAACCCAATGGTCCCACTGCCGCCAACCCAAGGGGGTTTTATGAACAATGCTTGCCTCTGCAAGATTGTGTTAGCCCATGTGCGTGCAGCCTCGTTTACACATAAGCAGCTGCATTTCTATTCCTAGCTGAAAATAACTGGCAACAGTGGGACTCGAACCAATGTATTCGGAGACTGGAAATGTAACCCTCTGTCGAACATTCCCCCTCACCCTTGCACGCGGGAGGAGAGCGGCGCAACCTCGCTCCCCGCCCCACATCCCCGCACGTTCCACCCGCACTCCTAGTCGACCGATGCTAGCTTGTGCTACGGCATCGCTGTAGACCAAAATTGGCACCCGTGAGCCGATGCCCCCCCCCCAAGCCACATACCTGCGCCACGTGACTTGCCACCGCTGCTGGCAGTATTAGCTTGTCCCCAGGAGGGGGGGAGGCACGACCCCATGGGCCAAAGCATCTTGCCTAGGAAACAGTGGGAGGTGAGCGGCACGCTATTCGCTGACTGCCCATCCCTCACGCCGCCACCGGGTAGAGAGGGGGCCGTGGGGCATGCGGTCGGCGCTCCTGGTTGGCCGGGGCACTTGCTTGTATAGCCGATGCGTGGGAATACCACGTGACCTCGCTGCCCCCCACCAAGCGACCACCTGGGCTGCAGTAAGAAGCTCCCTCGTTGGCCGTGTTCGCTCAGCGGCTGGGGGAGCCAGAAATCAATTGCAGAGGAGGGGCCTTGCGACGCTCCCTTGCCCCCCCTCCCCCTGACAACAGGCCCACGTGCCCGGGTCCCTGCCGTGGCAAGCGGCGCTGGCCCCGGCGATGCCCCTCGCTCCAGCCGAGCAGGAAACCCTGCCGGCAGTGAAGGGAGCGTGATGGCTGACTTTCGGGCATCCCCCAATGCCAATAACCCCACCGAGCCGCTGCGGGGCCGGTTCCCAGACCCACAAGCCCACGAGTCTGGGTCCACCCGCCATTGCAAACAGCGCAAACAGCAAACAGCGCTGATGCCGGGGGCTTGTCTGCACACAACGTGGGGGGGGGGCAACGCGACTCGCCGCCCCCCCACTCCACAACGCACCCGGTGAGCCTGGCTCCGCTATAACATCGGGGGTCGGCTGCCTATTCACCATTGTGCTAACAGCTGCGTCGTCGGGGCAACGCAACTCTCAGCCCCCCACCCCACAACGCGTCGGGTGTCCCACAGGCCCACTGGCCTGGCTCCGATAAGAATACCCCGACCCTCGGCGCTGATGCCGGGGTCGGCTGCTCTCTCCCCCCATGGGCTACCCACCGGGGGGCTCCCATGCGCCTTCAATCACGCCTGATCGCCTGACGCCACCTGGTGCCTTGTAGCCGGGCCCACTACCTCGCGCGTGAGGTGGCCCTGCTGGGGAAAATATTACCCCCGCATCTGAGGCCGCGCTTACAGCGGACGCAGTGCAGGCCTGCCCGGCTGCCGCCTCCTAGGCCAAACACCCCTTTCGCCCAAAAACCCCCATCCCACTCCCTGGCCCCCGCCACACTGGTGCCGGCGTTATCGGACCTTGTGGGGGCCGGGGCATCTGTACGTGGGACAGGGTCCCGCCCGGGCCTGGCCCGCGTGTTGGGGCCCCGGGGTTGGGGGGGCGGGCTGGGGTGATGGACTAACCTTGTACTCCGAAGGTCGGCCTCTGCCGCGGACACGTCAGCAACGGCGTCAGGGTAGTGGGCAAAGAGGGCGCCCAGTGGGCGGGAGAGGTATATGTACCTCCACCCCCGCCCACTCCCCCCGGACGTGATGCGGGCGCTCTGCCCAACACTGTCTACTCTCGGTTTTTTGCTGGTTGGCGCAGGCCCAGCTAAAATGCAATGAAGAGAAATCCGAAATACTTTTGTATGGGAAATTTCCTTCCAATTTTAGAGAGTGATTGTGGCCCCCAGGGTTTCCACTGCCGTGCTTGTTGGGTGCTGCCGCTAAAAACCTGGGCGTATGGTTTGAGGAAAACTTAACCTTTGCCACCCATATCAAGAAGCTGGCGGGGTCCTGCTTTGGGATTCTCAAATCTTTGAGGAAGTTTCTCCCTCTTCTCCCTATGGCAGCTAGGGAAACCATGGTCCGGGCTTTGATTTTGTCTCGCCTGGACTACGCTAATGCGCTGTACGTAGGGACCCCCAGCTATCTGCTGAACAAGCTTCAGGTGGTGCAGAATGCGGCGGCCCGCCTCTTACTGGATCTTCCCAGGAGGAGTAGTGTTCGCCTCCATCTGCGCTCCTTGCACTGGCTTCCGATGGAGGCGCGGATCAAATTCAAAGTCTTGTCAATTGCCCATAATGCCCTTTATGGCCGGGGACCTAGTTACCTGCAAAAGAGGTTCTCTTTCTATGCGCCGACAAGACAGTTGCGCTCCTCTTCTCAATTATTGGTCCAGATTCCACGTTTTTCTCGGCAAAGGCTGGGTGGTTGTTCCCTTGTTCGTAAGGTGGCCCTAGGCTGGAATACATTGCCTTTGGCTCTTCGCAGTATTTCAGATTCCCGCATCTTCAAAAAAAAGTTGAAAACCTTCTTGTTTTAAGCTCGGATTCATGATCCGCTCAGGTGGCCGCGCCGGGACACTCTCTGGAGTAGCCGAGCGTGTTACAAATGTATATAACATAACAGACCCCTGAGGGGGTCCCCAACACTGGGAGGCTGCCTCCTGTGCCTTCATGTGGCACTAAGGAGGCCGCCCTCTTAGAAGGGTCTCCTTCGTGGACCCCGGGCAGCCTGCAGAGCCAGAAGAAGTCTGGCTGGGCGAGTGTCAGATCACAGACTCCCGTCCTGGGGAGGTGCTGGTTCACTTTGTGGAACACAAAGGTACCCCGGATCCCTTTCCGTACTCCTTCTGGGAAAAGCAGCAGCAGTTTCTGTCGGGGAAAGGCGCCAGGGGTGTGGGGGAGCAGCTGGGATATCATATTGGGAGCGAGGAGCCTTCGCGCAGTATTGAAAAGTTAAAGTATGGTGTGTTAGGGAGGGTACCCGTGACAAACGTCACAGTTTAATTTAGAGAGAGACGTGATACAAATGTGCACGTTTGTGTAAGTGCTTTTCAGTGGCGGCCGGCATGGATCGGGGGTGGTAAGGCATGGAGGGGGATAAATAAAAAAATGAAATTAAACTTACCTCCTCACCGCATCCTCCTCGTCGCTTCTCTCCTCCTCTTCCCTCCGGCCGGAACAGGAAGCACCCAGGCTCCCCTGAGCCAATCACAATGCTGCAATACAGAGTTGTGATTGGTCTTAGCGCCCTGGTTCGGCGCTCAGATGGGGACTGCGGGCCTGGGCTGTAATGCAGCCTGGGTGGAGAACATGCTAAGTGCACGTGAAAGTTTGGCCGGCCGAGACGGCTGGCCAAACATTCATGCGCACTTAGGGAGTGAAAACCTCTCCTCCCCTGCTCTGTCAGCAGAGCAGCCCCACCCCTGCGCGCAAAGCTGCCGCGCCCGCAGCAGGAAAAAAGAAAATGATAATAACATTGAGTTATCATTTTATTTTTGCTTACACTGCTGAAAAGCAGTGGGGCGACGCTCCTCCGCCTTAGCGGAGGAGCTGCGACTGGTGCTTTTACCTGAACTACTCCCACAAAGCCAAGCTTCCCCACCACACCCACACTCTTTATTTCCCTCTCCACGGCATGGGTGGGCTGCAGTGTGCTCAAGTTTCTTCTGGCTCAGACTGATCACAGCGCTGTCATTTCTATAACTCTGCTCTCCCTCTCCCAGACTCTGGTTTTTCTTTGGTGCCTGATGGTAGTGCTTCGAAGCAGGCACTCTAGGTCATGTGCATTGTCCATGCTGCTCAGTCTTTCAGCCAGGGAGGTCGAATGCTTCTTTCCCACTCAGCTTGCCCCTTGCCACCCCTTTACTTCCTAAGTGCCCTTCCATTTCTGGTGCTTTGGAGCAATTTTAAGATCTTAGAGTTTTTTGTTGCTCAAATGGGTGTAATTTCTGATATTTATATGTTTCTCTCGTCTTCATTGCTTGATTTTGCTCACGAGAAAGAGCCACTCATAGTCATTGAAATGTCACTCATAATTACACTGAAATTATGAAAATGTCACACATAGCAATCTGAAACCTTGGCAGCTATGTATTATTATTATTAATATTCTCATATATGTCTGAAATACTCCATCTGCATATCTCACACCTAATCTCTTTCCTCTTTGTCACCATCCTTCCAGTCCCTCCTGCACCACCCCAACAAACCTCTCCCACTCACCTGTAAGCATTGCATTTTCTTAAACTTTCGCCCCGCCAATATTTTGACAGCTGTGCACCTCCTTCACACGCTTCCTTATAGGATCACAGTTACAACTGACACACCTCACCCAGGTTAGCATAGCTGGCAAGGTTTCAGATTGCTTATGTGTGGCATTTTCACTTTTTCAGTGTATTTTTGAGTGACATTCAATGACTATGAGTGGCACTTTCTCACGAGCAAAATCAAGCACTGAAGACCAGGGAAACATATAAATATCAGAATTACACCAATTTGATCAACCCAAAACTCACATTTTACTGTCCCAGCTGGTAGAAAATTAGAAAGAAATCACAAAAGCCGGTATTTTCTCCCTAATTAGTACATACTACAAACAGAAGGTATAATGAAGAAAGCACTTTAAACGTGCTTTAGAGCTGCACATGATGATCCCTGACTGATACGTAGAATAAACAAAAACAGAAAAGTTATGTCATACCGGTGGCTTTATGTGGACATGAACAAATGTTACTAGCCGGTATATTTTTTTAATGCTTGCAATCCTACCTTGAATAGTGTGGACTCGACCGACCGGAGAGGCGCCAAGGCTCCATTCTGGCTCTGGCGGCGCAGATAGAAAAACACTGTACATACAGTATTACATGGCGATCATGATGCTGGGCGGCAGCATCCAGAATCAGCCGGAAGCCGCCAAAAGGAAAGCTCACTGTCAGAGACCCTGGGGGAGGTGCCAGCTGGATAAATCATGTAGTCTACTGACCAGCACTGAAGGAACTACAGGCCACGTGACAGACAGGCTGGCTGCCGTGGCGGGGTCTCAGCAGCTAATGACTGCAGTCAGCGTCGCTTAAGATGCGTTGCCCCTTCAGGGAGGTTTCTGCCACCAGTAGCGGCTGCTACTGAATGGGAGTAGTGGGGCAGAGGGAGGGGGGAAGCAGAGGGGGGAATAAAAACTAAAATAAAATGACTTACCTGGGTGCCGCCGGCTCTCATCCGATGTCTTCTCCATGCTGCAACAGGAAGCACAAAGTCTCTCAGAATCCCTTGGCCAATCACAATGCTGCAATGCAGCGTTGTGATTTGTCTGAGAACCATGGTTCAGCGCTCAGATGGGGACAGGGAGGCTCTGCATGTTCCCTACCAGGCTGTGTAATGCAGCCTGGTGGGGAACATGCAAAGTGCGCAGGACTGTTTGGACGGCCCAAGTGGGCCGTCCAAACAATCCTGCGCTCTTTAGAGTGTGCCTAACACTCCTCTCCTTGGCCCCTGCTCTGGCCAGCCCAGCCCCACCCACCCCGCCCCGCCCCACACCTAAGCAGGAAGGAAAACTAAAATGATAATAACGTTAGTTATCATTTTAGCTTTCCTTTTTTTTGTTTTTAAACTGTTTTTTATTTTTTTTGGTTGTATGAACAACCAAAACATCAGCAGGTACATCTCGTACATGACAGGTTCAACATGATAATCATTGATTGTTACCACCAATACAACCGAAAATACATTATTATAGTGTCTCTTCCCATATCCCTCCCTCCCACCCCTACATAGCACCGGAAGTGGCCCAATCGCCTCATGCATTCTTAGGGCCTGGGGTATTTTGCCCAACTATTATAAGTCTTGCATATTGGGTTGTGTCGTGTTTGTCCCAGCCTCTATCATCTCCAGGCCATAATATCTTAACCACGGCTGCCAAATTTTCCTAAACTTCTTAGGATATCCTCTGGCCGTATATGTTGTTTTCTCCGCTCCCATGTATAAGTCTATGCTGGCCCGCCATTCTACCATGGTTGGCAGGTCTGCTCCTCCCCTGTTCTTAGCGATGTCTCGTTTTGCAACTATAAGACCTAAATTACTCAATAGGAGGTTATATCTGGGGATGTCAATGTCGGTGGGGATGCCCAGAAGGATATATTTAGGATCCATTGGGATCTGTGTTTCTAATATGTTATTTAATTCCTGTATTATTCGTGACCAATATCTATTTATTAGTGGGCACCCCCACAGGGTATGCACGTAGGAACCACGGTCTGTCTTGCAATGCAAACAATCAGGTGTTTCTGCCCTGCCCATTGTGTGGAGTCGCACTCTATCGTAGTAGACCCTGTGTAGGACTTTGAACTGTATTAGTCGTAGCCTGAGCTTAATCGCTACCTTCCTTGGGTGCATCAGTGCAGCTTACCAATCGATATCTTCCAGCGGGCCTGTGGTTTTCTCCCACTTACTTCTGAGGGCTAGCAGCCTATCAGTAATATTATTTATTAATGTTTTATATGTCCAGGAGACCGCCTTCGAGGGTATCTCTTCCTGTAGTAGTCGCCCTTCCAGGTGTGCGTACTCGGGGATTTCTGTAATTTCAGGTTTTTGTGTTCTCCAAGCGTGTTGGAGTTGTATACATTTGTACCATTGTTTGTTGGACAGACTGTACTCTGCTTGGAGGTCTGCAAAAGTAATTAAGTCCCCTTTCCTTATTATGTCACCTAGCGTCGTAATCCCGACTGTGTCCCAGCCTCTGAAGCCTCGCAGTTTCGCCAGCTCTGGCAGCCGTTTACCTTCCCATAGCGGTGTGGACCTAGTTAATTTTTTGTCCCAGTTCATTTGTCGTTCCGCCCCTCTCCAGACTTCAATCGTCCTCTGTGTTGCTGATAACAGGCCTCGCATCCCAGCTCCCCCATATATGTAATGCAGATAGGAGTGTTTCTGGAATTGGAGCCTCTCCAAGGCATATGTTGGGTGGTCTCCCGGAGCATGACCCCATTCCTTAATTACTATTAGATGTGCCGCCCAGTAATAAGCTTGAATATTCGGCAGAGCTATGCCTCCGTTATACTGACTGCGCTGTAGCGTTTGCAGTGCCACCCTAGGGTGTCCCCCATCCCATAGGAAAGTGTGTAGCTCGTCATTTATTGCCTTAAAGACCGTTTCTGGAATTTTAAAGTATGTGTTCTGGAGTATATATAATAGTTTGGGAAGTGTTATCATTTTATAAATAGCCGCCTTCCCTAATAGCGTCAGGGGGAGACGCCGCCATCTGACCACATCCTCTCGAAATTCTGGCAGGACACGCTTAATGTTATGAGTGAGGCAGTCCGCTACATTCGTAGAGATTTAAAACCTTCTTCAGTAATATGTAAGCGCTCTGGTATTGAGTGCGTGTCTATGGAGCCTCCCACCGGGTAAAGACTTGATTTCCGCCAACTGATGTTATATCCTGCATGCTTACCATAGTCCTTTACTAAATGGAATATCAGTGGGAGTGTCGTGTCTGGGCTGGTGACATAAAGTAGGATGTCGTCTGCATATAGGGAGATCCGTTCATCTCTCAGCTGCCCCCGTCATCTTGGAAACCCTTTAGGTCTGGGTGGGTTCTGATCTGGCATGCCAATGGCTCCAGAACCAATGCTAAAAGCAAGGGAGACAGGGGGCAGCCCTGTCTGGTTCCTTGTTTGATTGGGAAGTCTGCTGATTTAATCCCATTGACTCTGACTTGTGCTCTGGGGTTCATGTACAAGAGCTCCACCCTTGCCCTGAACTCTCGTCCAAATCCCAACTTTACAAGGACTTGCCTCATGAACGGCCAGTGGACCGTATCAAAGGCCTTTTCTGCGCCCAGAGATAGGAGCATCTGTGGGGTAGGCCTATCTTTCACGGTGTCTAGCCAATTAACAAGTCTACGGAGGTTGAGACGCGTGGCTCGTCCAGGCATAAAGCCCAACTGGTCTTGGTGAACCAGTGATGTAATTACTGTTAGGAGTCGTGTAGCTAGGATAGAGGCTAAAATCTTAGTTTCGGTGTTTAATAACGAGATGGGGCAATAGGATCCGCAGTTTTCTGGGGTTTACCTGGTTTTGGAGATCCAACGGCAGCTCCCCTTCTTCCCGTGCCGCCAAGAACATATTTAGTAGGTGGTGGGCTAACAAGCTCATGTTTTGCTTAAAAAGATTCGGCTGGTAGCCCGTTTAGCCCTGGGGTTGTTCCCGATTTTTGTCTGGCTATGGCGTCTTGCACTTCAGTTAGGGTGAGTTCTGCCTCTAAGGCATCTCTGTCATCTTGCCGCAGAGTGGGCATATTTATGCCATTGAGGTAGTCTATTATTTGTGTCTCATCCACTAGTGATCTAGCCCCGTAGAGGTCCGCATAGAAGCGCGTAAAGGCTATAGTGTGTGCAGTTGTGTGTCGTGTGTCTTCTTCTTGTATCCGATTCACCCAGATCGCCTCCCTTTCCTTCCAACTCAGCCAAGCCAGGAGTTGTCCTGCTCTATCTGCTGCCTCGTAGAGCCTATGGTGTGTGGCCTGAATTTGAGTCTGCACTTCTCGTTCCGCCAGAGCACAAAGCTCCCCGCGTGTGACTACTAGTTGCCTTAATAGGGCCGTTTCAGTATCTGGGACGATGTTCCTCTCTAGAGTTTATTTTCTAAGGTTTCTATCTGATGTGTTTCCTCCCTGTGTTTACGTGCTATAACATCTTGTATCTTGCCTCTAAGTACTGTCTTGTAAGCCTCCCAAAGAGTGGCAGCCGAGGACACAGAGCCCTCATTCTCTTGGAAAAACAGTTCGGTCTCTGTTCTTATTACCCCCGTTACAGCCTTATCGTGGAGCTCCCAGGCGTTCAGTCTCCAGTCAGAGCGTTGTCCGCGTCTCCCTCCCCCCACTGTTGAGTGGTCTGAAATGCCCCTTGCTAAGTATTCTACCTTGTCAATTGTCAGAATTTCGCCTGCCGGGGCCAAGAAGTAATCTAGCCTAGAGATGACCCTATGCGCTCCTGAGAGATAGGAGTAAGTGCGATCTAGTGGATGGTGTTGTCGCCAGAGGTCAGTCAGCCCCAGCGACCTCACAAAGTCCGCCAATGGGGTAGGAACTCGAGTTCCTGCGGCAATCTGTGTGCGACCTAGACTTGAATCGACAACGTCGTTGAAGTCGCCTCCAATGATATGTGTAGAGGAGCCTGAGTCTAGTAGTATCTTAGCAATCACTTCCAGAGTACGGGGCTGCAGTTGTGGGGCGTAAACAGTGACTAATGTAAATTCTCGCCATCTCCATGCCCCCTGAACGGCGACATAGGTTCCGTTGGTATCAGTCCAGACATTTGTTGTGTGAAAGGGGGGGTTTCTTAATTAATATGGCAACTCCTCGCACCACCGGGGAAAACCCTGTGTGTGCCAGGGTAGTGTAGAGCCCCCTTCCAATAAAGGCACAGTGTGTACCGCGCAGGTGGGTTTCCTGCACAAAAACAACACCAGGTTTAAGTCTCTTAATATATCTATTGACTAACCCCCTCTTAATTTTGCTACCTAACCCATTGACGTTCCACGTCAGCGCTGTGTATGTTTCGTCGTTCATTGCATGTGTTTCTCGTGATTATCATAGCGGGTATTGGCGGGTTCATCTGCTGATCTCTTATCTTCTGTCCCTGTCTGTTGATTCTAAGATTCCTGCTGCTGGTTATATTGAAATTATGTTGAACATTCAAACTGTAAAATTTCTTACCCCTTACCCTCTTTCCCCGCCCCACTTTCTCCCACTCCCTTCGCCAATTCTCTGACCAGTCAACATGACAACTCGGCGTAAGTACAGTTTGAGAAGTCTGTAGTCCCACCCCACCCCTCCCTTCTAATTCCTAATTTTCTTTTTTTTAAATAATCATTTTATTAAACCAATGTCAGTTGTACAGTACATTTCCGGCCAACATTTGTGGATATATACACAGAACACAACATACACATCGCTATGGTCCCATATTCTAAGAGTTATTCCGGGTCGTACCCCCTTGACCCCGATGATTGCTAGAAGCCCCCATCCCCCCCTATCGTCTAGAGTATTGACCGAATCCCCCCCTTCACATTCCCCGTTATGTCTCCCATTGGTGCCATATTTTCTCCCATTTACGTGGGCAGCCCCATCTCTCATATGCAATTTTTTCTGCGGCACTGCACCAATCCAGATCGGCTTTCCACTGACCCACCTTCGGGGGAAGAGCGGCCCCCCCATGCCCTGGCGCTTTTCCTCTTGGCCACCATGGCCGCCACTAGCAGCCAGATTTTCTGATATTTAGGCCATATCTGCTTCCCCGTGACACATAATATATGCCATCTAGCATCTATGGAGATTTCCTGCCCCAGGACATCTGACATTACTCGTCCTTCTAATTCTTAAATTTTAAAACCAGAACAATAAAGGATATGGACTTTACAAAATAAAGTTCCGCTCAAGCAATCCTGAGCATGTGTCCGCCCATGGCCCGTGCCCGTATCTCAGCCTTCCTCGCCACCCTTGTCTTGCTGCTGTTGTGTGCTCTCTGTGGCTTGTGTCCCAGAGGCCAGGTTCTCCATATGAGTAATGTTCTTAAGGAGCGGGTGATCGCTGTCCGTATCTGCCAGAGATTCTTTGTCTGATTGATCTGTGTGAGTACTATCCCCCTGATTGGAGTATCTATTTCTGGCTCGTGCTTGCATCGAGTCTCCATCAGAGGTCTCCCGCCTCCGCCTGTATGGGGTGTCAGTCGTTGAAGTCCCCGTCTGCTTTTTATGTCCTTGTTTGAGTAGCCTTTCCTTTTTTTTATTCTCTGCGGTCTGGGTTTCCATCTTTGTGTCACCTCTTTGGATTGCGGCTCACTAATTCTCACTGCCCGCTGTAGCCTAGGGCACTCTTCTATCCAGGCCCAGGCTTCTTCTGGGGTTTGAAAGAACTGTGTTGTGCCTTGGAAGATAACCTTGAGCTTAGCCGGGAAGAGGAGCATATATTGCACCTGCATGGCCCTCAGCTTGACCTTCACCGAGTGGAATGTTCGTCTCATCTTCTGTACCTCTCTGGAGTAATCGGGAAAGATCATGATCTTTGCATTGGTCAGCTTGAGTTCCCCTATATGCCCGACTTTCTGAGTATAGTATCTCGATCCTGATAGTTTAGGAACTTTGCGATTAATGGCAGTGGGGGGGCTCCCGGCAGCGGCCTTGCGCTCGGCATCCTGTGGGCCTGCTCGATGATAAAGCAGGGTGAGAATTTTACCGTAGGGAGGGAGTCTTGCAGTCACATCAAGAGGAATGTTACTGGGTCAGAGCCTTTCTGTCCCTCTGTTTTCCGCATCGTCTACCCTCCATGCAATCTCTCCATGCTTGCCTTCAGTTCTTTAACGTCGGAGTCTAGTTTGTTTGTCACATCTTCCACTTCTGAGACGCGAGTTTCTGTTTGTGTCACCCTTTCTGCGATGTTGCGCATGTCCTGACGCAGGAGAGAGACCTCCGACCGTATTTCTGCCATTTTACCCTCTATGGCATCTCTGGAGGCATAGATTGCCTGGAGAATGGCTGAGTTATCTGGGGGTTCCAAGGGCCCTCCTTCCGTGTCAGCCGGCGGGGGAATTACTTTTGTGTATTTATCCATCTTTCCTTGCTTCTGAGTTTTGGGGTCTTTGTCCTTCACCATTGCTGTATTGAACAGGGGTAGGCCTCTTCTAAGGCTTTCAATTATCTCTACGCACGTGTCAAAGATTTAGAGAAGCACTATGTTTGACGGTGTAGAGAGGCACTGAATTTGCCTGTCACTCTCCTAGGCCGCCCCTATTGCACCTCTTTGCAGACTTAGCTCCGGGGGGGGCACAAGCCACCCCAAACTTCCCAGTCGCCTCACAACCCCACAGTGTTGAATGGGGATGGGGTCTCGTTCAGCGCTAGCTTAAATGCGTTCTCCGGTACCCGTGCCTGAGCCAGAGACAGGCGGCATCTGCATCACAGGAGGCTCCGAGCCGCCCCACCGTGCCTGCCAGAGTATGGGATGGTCCGGCGTGCCCTTCGCCTGTCCCTGGGCATACTTTCCAGTAGGGCCTCAATTTCAATTACTGCTTGCGGTGTGAGGTTTATGGCCCACACTTTTGCCTCCAATTATCGGCTGCACCGTGCCCTCTGATTACTATTGGATTGTGGAGGAAAGGACCCAGTTATCTCACCTCACTGTGTCTACCATCCGCCATGTGCGTGTTACCTTCTTTGCAAAGGGCCTCTGGGGGTTCATTCCCAAAGAGGGTGACTCAGCTCACCTTCGCCTGCCTGCGTACGGCCTGTCCTCAATTGCGCCCCGTCCAGGCCCTGAGGGTCTTGACTCCGCAGACTAGGATTGAGTCCTGGTTCTCCCGTCCCCGGGACCGCCCCTCGGGTCTCGGCCTGACTTCCAGTGGTGCCCGTCGGCTGGGGTCAGATCACCTCGCTCCCGCCCGCAGCCCCTCTCACCTGCACCCGGGCTGGGCCTGGTTCTACCACGGCTACTGGGATCTGGATTGCGTCCGCTGCTCTCTTACTGTTCTCCTGTTCGTGGCGTTCCGGTCCGGCCTTCAATGGGGTATTTCTCCCTCTCTGGGTCGGCTCACACGTGTCCCATGGGGTCCTGGGATAGCTGCCCGACCCGGGGTCTCATCCACAGCCAAGCAACTAATCTGGTCTGCCTCCGCTCGCCCGTGCGCGGTCTCTCCCAACTGCACACGAGCTAGGCCTGAAACCCTGTGGCTCCCTCGTCTAGGGGGGGGGGAACGGCCCCTGAATGGTTGTTGCCGCTGCCGCTCTATGCCCCTCTGGCGTCCAGTGCTTCCCACGGTGGGACAAGGGGGGGGATCCACTCCGGGTATCTGCGCTAAGCGCAGATGCGCAGTTCCCGGCTATCGCGCCTCCTCCGCCATCTTGGGCGGTCGCGGCTCACCTCCAACTGAGCTCGGTTCCCCCCTGTTATGTGGCACTCATCACATCAACGATTGCTCTGGGCTTGTTTCTGTGCTGTCGAGGATAGACGGCACCGCAAACTGGCAGTAGTCGGTGGCTGGAAAGGCAGGATTATACCCAGGATAAATATCGGGCTGCCGGAGCTCCGTCAGATGCGACTAGCCGGCCATGGTGCTGGCCACGCCCCCCTTTAGTTTTCCTTTTTAAACTGTTTGCAGAGCAGTGGGGCGACGCTCCTCTGCCTTAGCGGTGGAGCCACCGCTGTCTGCCACATTCCCTCAGCATGTGCACTGACAGAGTAATACACGCCTCAGAAGTTCAGCAGGGTTAGTGGCACAGGCAGGCTGTGAAGCGCGCCTTCTTTGGAATCCGTGGGTGGGATGAGAGATCATCAGGCCTCACCTCCGGCTCCTCTGATTTAATCCCTAGGCCATTCTTTTTGTGAGGGGGTGCTGAGCGGCGAGTCGGGTTGAAGCTGAGAGAGATCCCTCTGCTGCTAAATAACTTTAAAGCGCCAGTCTGGCTGCACACGTACGTGATGTTCAACACCACAGACAGATGAGCACAGCACCAGCAGTGACACTGTACAATCATGGTATGCATTTGAACACTTCTCGATCAGTTATGTGGCATGTTGTGGGTTGGATATTGCACTACACATGCCGAGAAACAAAGACAGCTGTCCTAGTTCTCCAACCCCGCACTGCTATATCCGGCAGTCATGGTCACCACCTGCATAGTTCAACTAGCTCAGAGCATGCAGGTGGACAACATGCGCTAAAATGCATGACAGTGCATTTTAATGCGGACCACCACATTAAAATGCGTTACTCAAACACCTGATTCGTGGTACTTGGTTGGGCTGGTCAAGGATTGGTGAGAAATTTATACTGCCTTCTGCCTGAACTCCACAACTCTCAATCATGGCTCGTTATAAACTCCCACCCACAACCTGAACTCACAAAGATACATAGAGGCAACTCTTTACACAGTACACATTATACATGGTTAATATGTTGCATGAAAAAAACCCTAAAGAAACACAACCTGGAAAACGTAAATACCCTTAAGGACTGCAAGAGTAATTAAAACGTGAAACGTGAACAGGATTAAGGTTATTCCCAGGCTGAGATGGCAGAGCCTGTTTTTAGGCCGAGCCTAGAGTCAGCGCGCATGCGCTGCTCTGCGAGACTTATTGTAGTGGAGTAGGGAATGGAAGCCCCGCCCATTCTCCACCCATATTTGCCATTGGCTTGTGTCATTGTCCGTTGTAAATGCTGGCTTCAGATTCGTCAACAGGTTTGTTAGTCCCTCCTTAGTACCGCCTCCTCTTCATTTATCACCTCCCATGGCGACTGGCCCCTTTACTTCGTTTTTTAAAAAGACATTTATTTTTTTTACGGAGTTTTATATAGCGCGAACTTGACCGGAAGGTATCGGGTATCAGAGCACTCTACAGAGCACCAGTTGCGTTACATGAGGACACATCCATTTTTGTTAGGCACGGGGAGATTAAGTGATTTGCCCAGAATCACAGGATGTTCAGCATCATTGCCGAGACTCGAACCCGGTTCCCCAGATTAGAGGTCGACCGCCCTAGCCGTTAGGCCAACTCCTCTACCCTTGTTGTTACATGGTATGTGTTATTTAGACTGTGAGCACTATTTTCTTTAATGAGGTTCTCCTACTGCATGCTTTGGTGCCGTCTTTAGCCCCCTTCCCATTGTCGTGCCTTCTTTACCCTCCCCTCCCGTTGTCCGTGCCTTCTCCCCCCACCCACCCTCCTGTTGTCCCTGCCTTTCCCCCCCGCCTGCCCTCCCGTTGTCCATGCCTTCTCCCCCCTGCCCTCCCTCCCGTTGTCCGTGCCTTCTCCCCCCCGCCCGCCCTTCCCCCCTTTGTCCATGACGCCTACCATTTGCAATGCAATAGGTCTCGCGTAAATGCGAGCCTATTGCATTGCAAATGTTTTTTTTTGTGTGCTTTTTTTGCGTTTAAAGTTAGAAACTGGCTCATCAACAGAAACTAACTGTTAAATACAACCCGAAACAACTCAAAAGGTTCTTCCAACTAACGCCGGATTATGCAAAACATTCTCTTTGAACTGCACATGTGCACAAGCTAAGACACTGATCACCAGGGCATGCTCTGTCAGTCAGCTCAAACGTACACTTAATAGGGCGAGCGTAGCCAGTAGGCAGCGGAAATATTAGACACCGCATAATACTTTTAACGCTTTCAAATAACCTGCCAGGTTTGTCACTTGCTATCTAGCCCTGGTTGTTCATGTCTACACCACGTTACACGCTAAACCTCGATTAGTTTTTTACTTTTTCACATTGTTAGTAACTGTACCGAAATCCCAACATGCACCGCGCTGTAGTTTTTTAAGCGCTGAAGCTCCAAAATCTGTTTTTGCCTCTCTGAAAATGTTCCTAGTTTTTTGCCTTCACTTGCTCTGGCCAGCAGAATGTATGATGATACAACGCGTACCATCACAACGCGGTATCTTACATTGCGGTCTTAACAATGCAAGTTGTTACATTGACTTGGGCTGGAGGGCGCTGGATTTAGGATTAGTGTGAATTACTATTCCAACTCCAGTCTACGTACAGTAGGGAAGGTGTTGGAATAGTAATTCACACTATTCCTTAGTCTAGAGCGCCCTCCAGTGCAAGTCGATGTAACTACTTTCTTTGTGAAAACCACGATGTAACCATACCGCGTTGTAATGGTTTCGTGGTAAAGGATGTTTCCCGGCCAGCACTACACGTGGTCCATTTAAATAATTCTTTACTAAAATGTTAACTTTTTCAAAAGGTTCTCGTGGGGGTAGAAAGAGTTGGCACCATTCCCTTTTCTGTGACGCCGATACGCCGAACGCTGTAACGCTGAGACACGCCGAGAGCAGAGGGCGGGGCGCAATCGGAGCAGGAGCTCCGCGCTGTACCTGCAGCCCCGTTGCCTCCGTAGTCTCAGCAGCAAGCCGGAAATTGGCAAAAACCCGCCGGCTAGTTTCGGGACGCCGGCGGGGGGGGGGCTAAACACGTGAAGTAAAGTGAAGCGCGAGGCTAAGAGAGCGCCCGGAGCGATGCGGAGGCGGCCCAGGTTAGTCCCGGGTGCGGCCTGCGTCTGCCCTGAGGCCCCGCTCGCCTACCAACACTTAAAGACTGTAAAGACTCGCAAGACCCACAAGGAGTGCAAGGAGGCTGAAAGGCCCAAAGGCTGCAACCATCGTGATTACGAGCAAACTCCACAGTAGCCTCCCCAGCAGCCAGGCATACTGGGCACATCGGACAACTGGATTATTGGACTGCTGGCCAGCCGCCACCGGTAGGTCCCTAGAGCGGACTTCTTGTGGCACCCTGCGTCAGAGAGTTGACTCCTCTGGACTGAGGGGCTGAGGGCACATCCCAAGGTAAGAGGCATGGGGCAGCTGGGCTGGAAGGGCAGTCTCACGGGGGGCGCTCACGCCCCCTCACCTGGTCTAAATCCCCTGCCTCGTGCTGGGTTCCCCCAGCCCCAGCCCTAACCACAATTGACAGATTCACCCTCAGGGCCACAAGAGATTTCCAAGGCCCCAGGATACTAGGACCCAGGTCCCGGCTCTCTTGAAAGTTCAGAAACACCCGTAATACTCGTGACATCTAACCTCCAATAAATCTCTAGTACACAGATCATGAGATCAGGGAAAACCAGAGGCGGCGAAGAGAAACCCCAGGGAAGAGTTAGGAAGGGAAGAGGGGGGGTCACGGGACATGGACATTGATATCACAAGCGTTTCACCAAGGCCAAGGCTGGCGACCAAGACCAAAACTGAAATTGAGACGGAGGCAAAGACCGAGCCTGCGCCCGGCCCAGAAAGAGAAATTACAACCCACTTAAAATACCATCTAAACATCGCAAAGCAAGGGATGTTGAGCCCTGCCCCCTGCTTAGCTGTAGACGCTAGTGCCGTCGAAACAGAGGGAAGATCAGTTAATATCAAAAAGGGAGCAAAAGAAGATGACCCAACCACAATCACTGCACATGGCACTAGCACTGGCACTGGTACTGGTACTGACACTAAAGCCAGCAAGCGGGCGCTGATAACAGACTTTCTAAAAGTATGTCGCAGACTCTCGTCCAGGAGCCATAAGGATCACACGGAATGCAACGACCCCGAGGTCCCCAAGGAACTCAGACACAGCAACAATATATCAGGTATACAAAGTAAAGGCATTGTGGTCTGCAGCACGAACAATAACAACAACAAAAACGGAAAAAACCCATGTTTAGGGAGCATCGATATCTGTCCTCCCGGATCAAAAGACCAAGGCAGGCCACCACTACCCAAAGCTCTAGATCCTTTTTCATTACCTCAAGCCCAACATCTCCAGCTAGCAGAGGTTCTTGTCCACAGGGTGCCTGATACAAGCTGGGACTTCCTCTCCAACCAACAATCACATTTGGATTCATCGCAAAAGATTATGAAAGAAACAGAAGGAGATGCATTGTATAACCACCATCAGGACCATCAGGACCAAACTCCAAGTCCGTTTGCAATGGCCTATTTTCCCTCCTTAATGGCAGAACCACACTTATTGGAACAAGAGGGCTCGGCGGAAAATAACGACCAGCTCGCCTCACAAACAGAACATGATATTCCCAAAACTCCCAATTTACGAAAGGTTAATGACTCATTCCATATCAAACTAAGCAGGCGCCCGTCACAAGAAACCATCAAGCCCAGTCCCGCAAGGGCAGGGGCAACGGCATTTAACGCTCCACCAAGAAATGAACAACCGAGTGAGTATAATGATCAAACGGAGCATCGGGAGAAATCAATTCAATTAAATCGAACACAAACGGAAGCAACGACTAGTCCTCCAACGGCTTCTATATGGCCCCAACTACTAAACACCATGGAATCGATTGGAAATGCAATGACATATCATGCAGATAAACTCGAAACTCAAGTCGAACTTTTAAACATCCTAGCCATCCACGTACAGGGGATAGAAGCAAATTTGCAAGACCTGAATGACATGATAAAGAAGGTTCAGCTTGACAGGTATACCACTTTTCATACTTGCCACTGCCCCCAAATAATTGAAAAAACTGGCAACGGTACCAACTCTGATGTCACAGATGTTAAGGGCTGTCAGGGAACCTCCCATAGAGTCCAACAAAGACTCTAAGCTGGCAACAGACGACCAAGAAGGCCACCAAGGAAATGGGAGGGCAAGTAGCAGCCCAAGCGACAAGGAGAGATTAAAACCCTCAGAGTACCTATGTGCTCCTATTACAGACGATCTAAGGAGGCCAGAAGATTTGACAGAACAAGCCCACCTCGGAGCACAAGAGGTGGCGTCAATTAACCACGTCTCACAAACATCGGTACACTCAAGCCCCAAACAATCCATCCTTGCCATCTCCCTCACGAAGAGGGAAAGAAAATGCCTGAGGAAAGCAAGAAAAAGCAAATCAAATAATCGCGGGCCGAATGTAATGCACCCCAAAAAATGTCCAATGCAAAAGACAAGGAATCAACGGAGAGGGACAACACTGGAAACAATACCAGGCCCCCGATCGGGGTAAGGGCACCCCAAAACTCTACCTCAAAGGAGGTAACAACCTTAGAAAGACCAAATCAACTAACTAGTGTGAACCAACAAGCAAGGAAAATGTACAGCATATTCTACCCTCAGGCAGGACAAGAATCAATCAATCCACCCATCCTAGACATACAAAAACACACATTTATTGCCCTGGGTAACACAGCAAGTACAAGTTCCCTCAATTCACAAGAGGTAATCACCAGTAGACAAGTGGACCCAGAGGAGAGTAGCAAGTCCAAAGGAGGAAAGAAAAGGGATCAGTTACTGGGCGGAACCGAGGCCGTGCCGGCCGTGAATTCCCGTGGTTCCGCAATAAAAAGCACGCTTAACCAACTTAACCCAGCCCCACCGGACCAAGAAGCAACCTGGGCATCAGTGGCTACATCAAGCAAGCGTGCAAAAAAACAACATACAGTCTCAGCCCGGCCAAACACAAGTACAAAAATAGAAATAATTCCACAATATAGTTCGAGGGGGCGACATGACATTCTGAATAGAGGGTCTATATTAAAACTATTGGAAGCATTACCATCCCTGTGTCATATAAAATCTTGCGACATGGACAGAATAGAGTTCAAATCGAATCCCAACCAAATAGGCCATGATTCCACAATCGTAACATGATCGACCACAACATCACAGAACAGATCTTGCAGCACAGGGAAGAGTTCTCTAATTGGGGCATAGAGCTATAAAAGGTGGAGCCCCCTCGGTATCCCAGCCCATTACAACAGCAAACATAAAAACAGGGCTTCCTAAAAGGAGCAAAAGGCCCGGACCAGACCAGCTCTAAGGCAGAAGAGGGTCATTTACAAATTACAATAACTATAGCACAACGAGAAGCAGTGAATCTCGAGGGGCACCCCCAAGTGACATCGGAACCAAAGCAGTGGGGAGTAGTATGAACTAGACCAAGCTCACCTCCAGGGAAAGCGCGGGGTTGTAGGATCTGTTCCTGGAACGTAAATGGCTTAAGCACAAAGCTAGAAGAAGCCGACTTTGTTGAATTCATCAATCAGTATGACATACTCCTTTTCCAAGAAACTTGGCAGACAAACAACTCTCCATTAACCCCTTCGCTGCTAGGCCTTTCCCCCCCCTGTGCTAAGCCTTTTTTTGGCTATTTCGGGTACTTCGCGCTTAGGCCCCTGTAACTTTTTGACCACATAAGGTATCCACGCCAAATTTGCGTCCTTTTCTTCCAACATCATGGGGATTCTAAAGGTACCGAGGGTTTGTGGATTCCCCTGGAGAGGAGCCAGAAATTAGCCCAAATATAGCTAATTTTGATTTTTTTGGGGAAAAATGGGAAAAAAGGGCTACAGATTAAAGCGTCTGGTTTTTTCCCTGCAAATGGTATCAACATAGGGGTTGTGGTGCTGAAATCACCATTTTCATAGCTTTCAGGGACAAGCAGACTTTTATCAGAAAACCAAATTTTTTTACACAGTTTTGGCATTTTTCTGGGACATAGCCTATTTTTGCTATTTTTTGTGCTTTCAACCTCCTTTCAGTTAATGGTAGAAATGGGTATGAAAGCAATAGTGGATCCTGGAAAGCTATACATTTTAGAACAGTAGACAAAATTCTGAATTCAGCAAGGGGTCATTTGTGTAGATCCTTCAAGGTTTCTTTATAGAAACTAACAGTTGGATATAGGAAAAATTGAAAATTAGTTGAAAAAACCAGCCATTTGTGTCAACGTTTTCACCTGTAACTTCTTCTAATTATGACAGCTGTTTGAAAGCAATATACCGTTACATCCGCTTGACTTTTCTTGTTGTGGGGATCTATAGGACTTGTAGATTCACCAAGAACCCGACGAACCCGGAGCCAATAACTGAGCAGTGTCTTGCAATGGTTTTTTATTATGTACCAGGTATATGGCAATTAATTTGGGAAAATATATACATGGAAAAATCGGTATGAAAGACACCTATGTAATTCTGAAATTGGAACAAAATATAGAGTTTAGAAACAGTAGATATTTGCACATTTCCGAAATTGTGAGCACCCATACTGGCATGAGAATTATAGGTCATTTTTCAAAATGACTTCTTTTTTACACATTGTCTTTCATTTGGAAGGGAGAAATGCATCGAAAGTCAATAGGTAATAACAGTTGCTCTACAATTCTGTGTTACCCTAAGTCTCCCGATAAAAATGGTACTTCACTTGTGTGGGTAGGCCTCGTGCCCGCGACAGGAAACGGCTCAAAACACTACGTGGACACACTTTATTTTTACAGTGAAAACTGACCCTTTTTTTGCAAAGTGCCTAGCTGTAGATTTGGAACCCTAGCTCTGCCGGCACCTAGGGAAACCTAGCAAACCTATACATTTTTGAAAACTAGATACCCAGGGGAATCCGGGATGGGGAGACTTGACTGGCTCTCACCAGGTTCTGTTACCCAGAATCCCTTGCAAACCTAAAAATTTGTTAAAAAAAACACATTTTCCTCACATTTCTATGGTGGAAAGTTCTGGAATCTGCGTGGATCCACAAAATTCCACCCACCCCGCGTTCCCCAAAGTCTTCCGAGAAAAATGGTACCTCACTTCTGTGGGTAGGCCTAGTGCCCGCGACAGGAAACGGCCCAAAACGCAACGTGGACACACCACATCTTCACAGTGAAAACGGACCCTTTTTTTGCAAAGTGCCTAGCTGTAGATTTTGAACCCTAACTCTGCCAGCACCTAGGAAAACCTAGCAAACCTATACATTTTTGAAAACTGGACACCCAGGGGAATCCAGGATGGGGTTACTTGACTGGCTCTCACCAGGTTCTGTTACCCAGAATCCCTTGCAAACCTAACAATTTGTCCAAAAAACCACATTTTCCTCACATTTCTGTGGTGGAAAGTTACGGAATCTGCGTGGATCCACAAAATTCCACCCACCCTGCGTTCCCCAAAGTCTTCCAAGAAAAAGGGTACCTTACTTGTGTGGGTAGGCCTAGTGCCCGCGACAGGAAACGGCCCAAAACACAACGTGGACACACCACATTTTTACAGTGAAAACTGACCCTTTTTTTGCAAAGTGCCTAGCTGTAGATTTTGAACCCTAGCTCTGCCGGCACCTAGGGAAACCTGGGAAACCTAGCAAACCTATACATTTTTGAAAACTAGACACCCAGGGGAATCCAGGATGGGGTGACTTGTCTGGCTCTCACCAGGTTCTGTTACCCATAATCCCTTGCAAACCTCAAAATTTGTAAAATAAAAACACATTTTCCTCACATTTCTGTGGTGGAAAGTTCTGGAATCTGCGTGGATCCACAAAATTCCACCCACCCCACTTTTCCCAAAGGCTTCCGAGAAAAATGGTATCTCACTTCTGTGGGTAGGCCTAGTGCCCGCGACAGGAAACAGCCCAAAACGCAACGTGGACACACCACATTTTCACATTGAAAACAGACCCTTTTTTTGCAAAGTGCCTAGCTGTAGATTTTGAACCCTAGCTCTGCTGGCACCTAGGGAAACCTAGCAAACCAATACATTTTTGAAAACTAGACACCCAGGGGAATCCAGGATGGGGTGACTTGTCTGGCTCTCACCAGGTTCTGTTACCCAGAATCCCTTGCAAACCTCAAAATTTGTAAAAAAAAAAAAAACACATTTTCCTTACATTTCTGTGGTGGAAAGTTCTGGAATCTGCGTGGATCCACAAAATTCCACCCCCCCGCATTCCCCAAAGTCTTCCGAGAAAAATGGTACCTCACTTGTGTGGGTAGGCCTAGTGCCCGCGACAGGAAACGGCCCAAAACGCAACGTGGACACACCACATTTTCATAGTGAAAACGGACCTTTTTTTGCAAAGTGCCTAGCTGTAGATTTTGAACCCTAGCTCTGCCGGCACCTAGGGAAACGTAGCAAACCTATACATTTTTGAAAACCAGACACCCAGGGGAATCCAGGATGGGGTGACTTGTCTGGCTCTCACCAGGTTCTGTTACCCAGAATCCCTTGCAAACGTCAACATTTCTGCAAAAAAACACATTTTCCTCACATTTCTGTGGTGGAAAGTTCTGGAATCTGCGTGGATCCACAAAATTCCAACCTCCCCGCATTCCCCAAAGTCTTCCAAGAAAAATGGTACCTCACTTGTGTGGGTAGGCCTAGTGCCCGCGACAGGAAACGGCCCAAAACGCAACGTGGACACACCACATTTTCACAGTGAAAACGGACCCTTTTTCTGCAAATTGCCTAGCTGTAGATTCTGAACCCTAGCTCTGCCGGCACCTAGGGAAACCTAGCAAACCTATACATTTTTGAAAACTAGACACCCAGGGGAATCCAGGATGGGGTGAGTTGTCTGGCTCTCACCAGGTTCTGTTACCCAGAATCCCTTGCAAACCTCAAACTTTGTCCAAAAAAACACATTTTCCTCATATTTCTGTGGCGGAAAGTTCTGGAATCTGCGTGGATCTACAAAATTCCACCCACCCCGTGTTCCTCAAAGTCTTACGAGAAAAATGGTACCTCACTTGTGTGGGTAGGCCTAGTGCCCGCGACAAGAAAAGCCCCAAAACGCAATGTGGACACACCACATTTTCACAGTGAAAACTGACCCTTTTTTGCAAAGTGCCTAGCTGTAGATTTTGAACCCTAGCTCTGCTGGCACCTAGGGAAACCTAGCAAACCTATACATTTTTGAAAACTAGACACCCAGGGGAATCCAGGATGCGGTGACTTGTCTGGCTCTCACCAGGTTCTGTTACCCAGAATCCCTTGCAAACCTCAAAATTTGTAAAAAAAAAAAAACACATTTTCCTCACATTTCTGTGGTGTAAAGTTCTGTAATCTGTGTGGATCCACAAAATTCCACCCACCCCGCATTCCCCAAAGTCTTCCGAGATAAATGGTACCTCACTTGTGTGGGTAGGCCTAGTGCCCGTGACAGGAAACGGCCTAAAACGCAACGTGGACACACCACATTTTCACAGTGAAAACTGACCCTTTTTTTGCAAAGTGCCTAGCTGTAGATTTTGAACCCTAGCTCTGCCGGCACATAGGGAAACCTAGCAAACCTATACATTTTTGAAAACTAGACACCCAGGGAAATCCAGGATGGGGTGACTTGTCTGGCTCTCACCAGGTTCTGTTACCCAGAATCCCTTGCAAACCTGAAAATTTATAAAAAACACATTTTCCTCACATTTCTGTGGTGGAAAGTTCTGGAATCTGTGTGGATCCACAAAATTCCACCCACCCCACATTCCCCAAAGTCTTCCGAGAAAAATGGTACCTCACTTGTGTGGGTGGGTCAAGTACCCAGGACAGGCAAGGGCCCAAAACCTATTGAGGCGACATCAAAATTACCTCTCACAAAAAAACCTGGTTTTGCAAGGGGAGTCCCATGAGTTTTTGGCCCCGTACTCGGCGGCCATCTAGGGAAACCTACCAAACCCGCACATTTCTGAAAACTAGACACCCGGGGGAGTCCAGCAAGGTATGGCTTGCGTGGGTCCCCCAACATTTCCCTACCCAGAATCCCCTGCAAACCTCAAATTTAGCTGAAAAAATCACTTTTTTCTCAAATTTCTGTGTGGGAAAGTTCCGGAATCTGCGTGGATCCACAAATATCCTACCACCCAGCGTTCCCTCAGGTCTCCCGATAAAAATGGTACCTCACTCGCGTGGGTGGGTCAAGTACCCGCGACAGGCAAGGGCCCAAAACCTATTGAGGCGACATCAAAATTACCTATCACAAAACAACCTTGTTTTGCAAGAGGGGTCCCATGAGTTTTTGGCCCCGGGCTCGGCGGCCATCTAGGGAAACCTACCAAACCCACACATTTCTGAAAACTAGACACCCAGGGGAGTCCAGCAAGGTATGGCTTGCGTGGGTCCCCCAACATTTCCCTACCCAGAATCCTCTGCAAACCTCAAATTTTGTTGAAAAAAATCAATTTTTTTCTCACATTTCTGTGTGAGAAAGTTGTAGAATCACCGGGCTGACACAAATTTCCTACTACCCAGCGTTCCCCCAGGTCTCCCGATAAAAATGGTACCTCACATGTGTGGGTAGGCATAGTGGCTGCAACAGGAAATGGCCCAAATCATACTGTGGAGACTTCAAAATTACCTATAACAAAACTACCTGGTTTTGCGGGGGGCACCTGGTTTTTTGGCCCCGGGCTCGCCGCCATCTAGGGAAACCTACCAAACCCACACATTTCTGAAAACTAGACATCCTGGGGAGTCCAATGAGGTATGGCTTACGTAGATCCCCCAACGTTTCCCTACCCAGAATCCTCTGCAAACCTCAAATTTAGCTGAAATAAACTCATTTTCCACATATTTGTTCGTGGAATCACCGTGCCGGCACAAATGTCCTACCCCACAGCATTCTCCTTAGTGTCCCGAGTAAAATGATACCTCACTTGTGTGAGTGTCCAATGCAGAATTGGCTAAAAACGTATTCTTAAAAAAATGTAGCGCTTAGAATTGTCGGTGCTATACCCTAAATCCTTATGTTTTGGGCTCTTCCCAGTCACAGGCCCTTGCCCCACCCACACAAGTGAGGTATCATTTTACTCGGGAGACTGAGAGGAACGCTGTGGGGTAGGACATTTGTGCCGGCACGGTGATTCCACCCAAAAATATGTGGAAAATGTGTTTTTTTCAGCTAAATTTGAGGTTTTCAGGGGATTCTGGGTAGGAAAACGTTGGGGGACCCACGCAAGCCATACCTCACTGGACTGCCCCGGGTGTCTAGGTTTCAGAAATGTGTGGGTTTGGTAGTTTCCCAAGATGGCCGCCGAGCCCAGGGCCAAAAACCCAGGTCACTCCCCTTGCAAAACCAGGTTGTTTTGTGATAGGTCATTTTGATGTCTCCTCAATACGTTTTGGACCCTTGCCTGGCGCGGGAACTTGACCCACCCACGCGAGTGAAGTACCCTTTTTATCGGGAGACCTGGGGGAACGCTGGGTGGTAGGAAATTTGTGGATCCACATAGATTCCAGAACTTTCCCACACAGAAATTTGAGAAAAAAGTGATTTTTTCAGCAAAATTTGAGGTTTGCAGGGGATTCTGGGTAGGAAAACTTTGGGGGACCCACGCAAGCCATACCTTCCTGGACTCCCCCGGGTGTCTAGTTTTCAGAAATGTGTGGGTTTGGTAGGTTTCCCAAGATGGCCACCGAGCCCGGGGCCAAAAACCCAGGTGACTCCCCTTGCAAAACCAGGTTGTTTTGTGATAGGTCATTTTGATGTCTCCTCAATACGTTTTGGGCCCTTGCCTGTCGCGGGTACTTGACCCACCCACGCAAGTGAGGTACCATTTTTATCGGGAGACCTGGGGGAACACTGGGTGGTAGGAAATTTGTGGATCCACATAGATTCCAGAACTTTCCCACACAGAAACTTGAGAAAAAAGTGATTTTTTTATCACAATTTGAGGTTTGCAGGGGATTCTGGGTAGGAAAACTTTGGGGGACCCACGCAAGTCATACCTTCCTAGACTCCCCGGGTGTCTAGTTTTCAGAAATGTGTGGGTTTGGTAGGTTTCCCAAGATGGCCGCCGAGCCCGGGCCAAAACCCAGGTGACTCCCTTGCAAAACCAGGTTGTTTTGTGATAGGTAATTTTGATGTCTCCTCAATACGTTTTGGGCCCTTGCCTGTCGCGGGTACTTGACCCACCCACGCGAGTGAGGTATCATTTTACTCGGGACACTAAGGAGAACGCTGTGGGGTAGGACATTTGTGCCGCCATGGTGATTCCACACAAAAATATGTGGAACATTTGTTTTTTTCAGCTAAATGTGAGGTTTGCAGGGGATTCTGGGTAAGGAAATGTTGGGGGACCCACACAAGCCATACCTTGCTGGTCTCCCCCGGGTGTCTAGTTTTCAGAAATGTGTGGGTTTGGTAGGTTTCCCTAAATGGCCGCCAAGCCCGGGGCCAAAAACTCATGGGACCCCCCTTGCAAAACCAGGTTGTTTTGTGATAGGTAATTTTGATGTCGCCTCAATAGGTTTTGGGCCCTTGCCTGTCTCGGGTACTTGACCCACCCACACAAGTGAGGTACCATTTTTCTTGGAAGACTTTGGGGAATGTGGGGTGGGTGGAATTTTGTGGATCCACACAGATCTTTCCACCACAGAAATGTGAGGAAAATGTGTTGTTTTTTTTTTTTACAAATTTTGAGGTTTGCAAGGGATTCTGGGTAACAGAACCTGGTGAGAGCCAGTCAAGTCACCCCATCCTGGATTCCCCTGGGTGTCTAGTTTTCAAAAATGTATAGGTTTGCTAGGTTTCCCTAGGTGCCGACAGAGCTAGGGTTCAAAATCTACAGCTTGGCACTTTGCAAAAAAAGGGTCCGTTTTCACTGTGAAAATGTGGTGTGTCCACGTTGCGTTTTGGGCCGTTTCCTGTCACGGGCACTAGGCCTACCCACACAAGTGAGGTACCATTTTTCTCGGAAGACTATGGGGAATGCGGGGTGGGTAGAATTTTGTGGATCCACGCAGATTCCAGAACTTTCCACCACAGAAATGTGAGGAAAATGTGTTTTTTTGACAAATTTTGAGGTTTGCAAGGGATTCTGGGTAACAGAACCTGATGAGAGCCAGACAAGTCACCCCATCCTGGATTCCCCTGGGTGTCTAGTTTTCAAAAATGTATAGGTTTGCTAGGTTTCCCTAGGTGCCGGCAGAGCTAGGGTTCAAAATCTACAGCTAGGCACTTTGCAAAATAGTGTCAGTTTTCACTGTAAAATGTGGTGTGTCCACGTTGCGTTTTGGGCCGTTTCCTGTCGCGGGCACTAGGCCTATCCACACAAGTGAGGTACCATTTTTCTCGGAAGACTTTGGGGAATGCGGGGTGGGTGGAATTTTGTGGATCCACGCAGATCCCAGAACTTTCCATCACAGAAATGAGAGGAAAATGTGTTTTTTTTAAACTAAGTTTGAGGTTTGCAAGGGATTTTGGGTAACAGAACCTGGTGAGAGGCACACAAGTCACCCCATCCTGGATTCCCCTTGGTGTCTAGTTTTAAAAAATGTACAGGTTTGCTAGGTTTCCCTATGTGCCGGCTGCGCTAGGGCCCAAAATCCACAGGTAGGCACGTTGCTAAAATCAAGTCCGTGCCTAGTGGGCTTTCTGCCGCCCTGGGGGGAATCGGGGGCGGGGGGGTTGACCCAATATGCCCCCAAGGGGGGCAGAAAGACTGTGGCTATGTTTTTGGGGGGTGGGGGCATTGGTATGCCCATTCTGGGCAGCCCCCACCCCCACGCATAAAAAAAGCCAGCATAATCGCTGGCGCCTAGTGGGCTTTCTGCCCCCCCGGGGGCAGATCAGGGGCCACTGCCCCCTCCGCCCCTTGGGGGGCAGAAAGACTGTGGCATTTTTTTGGGGAGGTGTGGGCATTGGCATGCCCATTCTGGGCTAACCTCAACCCTGAATAAAAAATAAAAAAATTCCTGAGGCCTAGTGGGCTTTCTGCCCCCCCCCGGGGGGGCAGATAAGGGGCTATTGCCCCAATATGCCTCCGGGGAGGGGCAGAAAGACTGTGGTAATTGTTTTTGGGGTAGGGGCATTATCATGCCCATTCTGAGCAGCCCCCACCCCTACGTTATAAAAAAAATAATCCCTGGTGCCTAGTGGGCTTTCTGCCCCACCCTGGGGGCAGATCAGGGGCTATTGCCCCCGACTGCCCCCTGGGGGGCAGAAAGACTGACATTTCTCTGGGGGGGGGTTTGTGGGCATTGCCATGCCCTTTTTGGGCAACCCCAACATCAATAAAAAAAATAATCCCTGGTTTCTAGTGGGCTTTCTGCCCCCCCCGAGGGGGCAGATTGGGGGATACTGCCCCCATCTGCCCCCCAGGGGGGGGCAGAAAGACTGTTGTGCCCCCAAAAATATGGGGGAGCAAAGGCCCTTGCCCAAGGGGCCGCTCCCCCCTCCCTGGTGCTAGTGGGTGGATCCCTGCTTGGGGATCGCCCTCCTGGGGTGATCCCCAAGCAGGGATCTACTAGGGAAGGGTACCATTGGAAAGGGGAGATTCTCCCCTTTCCAACAATACCTCTCCCAAGTGTTTCGGTGCTCGGGGGCTGAAATAGCCCCACGAGCACTGAAACACTGAAACTGAAACTAAGTTTCAGTTTCGTTTTCAATTTAATGACGACAGCGCGCCATGCGCGCGATCGTCATTATATTGAAAATGAGGGAAGGGCCTCGGGAGGTTGGGGAAGCTCTTCCCCACCTCCCCAGGCCCAAAAAAAAAATGGAAATCCCTCTGCTGTTTACAGCAGAGGGATTTCGTGCCCCTGTCCTCATGACGGAATGGTTCCGTCATGAGCACCAAAAGGGTTAATAGGTTATAAAGAACACTTTATTCCAGCAAAAAAGGAGGCACAGTACGGAAGGGCAAAAGGTGGCTTATCGACCTTCATTTCAACCGACTTCCTTTGGAGAGATGTAATCATCGACCTTGATTCCTCCTGGATGCAATGCACCAAACTAGATCTTCGGCCCTCAACGTGCCTGCTAATTCTGAACATCTATATCCATCCAGCAGGAAAGCAGAAGGGGCAAAGAATCAAGCAATTAATCGCCGCAATTAAAATGTTGAAAGGCACCTATCCAAGTGAAAATATAATAATAACCGGGGACTTCAATATGAATTTAATTCAAGGTCAGGAGAGAAACCTAGCGAGCTTTATACAGCCGAGACTGGGCAATACAAGCAGACAAGACATCATGGGAAAGAAATGTGCAGCAAAACTGGATGACCTCTTCTTGCACACGTTAAACGGCAGAGGCTCTCTGGATAGCACAGCAGCATTCACGTGGGTTACAAGGAAAACAGGTTCAACAATTGATTTCTCTCTAGTAGATCCCGATTTATTTCCTTACATAACGGACTTTCAAATACAGGAACGAGTTGAAAGCGATCACTATCCCCAGACCTTCTCACTAACCATCACCCCAATCGGGTCAGAGCGGGCCAAGCCTCTTACACTATTAACGAATCCTACAACCTAAAATGGTTAACCTGGAATGCAAAAAACAGTGACTCCATTATGAAGACATGTAGCACATTATTAACACCTCTAGATGCAGATCAAGATATCATAGAGGCCTGGGAGTCATTTGTAACCAACTTAAACAAAAAAGTCCAAAACAACTACACCGGCCATAAAACTCCAAGAAGCGGAGGGGGGCAGTGGTACACACTAAAAATACAGGCAATAAAAACGCGACTAAATAAACAACTAAGGACATTTCGAACGAAGGGCTTTCAACCGACACAATTGATCCTCACAACTATAGAAAAAACGAAAAAGGAGCTAAAACATGAAATAAAGGTGGCCAAGCAAACATATAAGGAAAAACTCAAGATCAAAATGCTTCATGCTAGTAAGCAGAGAAATTCAAAACAGTTTTGGGCAAACATCAACTCCCTGCTACACGGCAAACATCGCCACTTTAACTCGGACATCATGGAGCAAACTTGGAGTGCTCACATCGAAGCCACATATAACTCCATTGCCCCCCAAGCGCAGTTAGCACAGTCGACGCTCCTAACAAAATCAAAACGCAAGAAAGCAGAGATCTAACCAAGAATGAGTCAAGGGAAGAACTAGCTCAGATACCGCAAAAGCAGGTCTTTAACACAATTAAACACCTGCGATCGGATGGTGCCCCAGGCCCCAATGGCTTACTCAACGCCCTGTGCAGGTGTGATCCAATGTTTTGGTCCAGCCACTTAACCCCCCTGTTCTCACACAGCTTAGAGTCCGGTATCATTCCGGACTCCTGGAGGGGCAGTATTCTTCAGCCCATACACAAGTCAGGGACACGTTCAGACCCTAACAACTATAGACTGATAGCCCTCATAGATGTAGAGGCAAAGATCTTTGCATCAAATTTATTGGCAGACCTGGAATCCTGGGTCTATTGCACAAATCTGATTCCGAAAACACAGACCGGATTCTGGGCCGGCACGGGCACCTTAACAAACATATCGGCAGTCACCCTTTTAGCAAAGCAAGCAATTGTCAACTCTAACATCCTCTACGCATGCTTTGTAGACCTCAAAGCAGCTTTCGATAAAGTGCGACGATCCAAGCTATGGGCCAAAATGAAAGCTTGGGGAGCCCCTTCAAAATTATTGGGAGCTATCGTCAACCTATATTCGCAAACCTGGGTCCAAATAAAACAAGCATTTGCAATGCAATAGGTCTCGCATTTACACGAGTTTGAGCTATTGACATTGCAAATAACAATGGCTTTTATTTTAGATGAGGGTCTGAGGGCTGCACGAAGATTAGGAGCAGGAAAGGAAGCAGAATAGAGAAGCAGCAAGCACAGAAGAAGGGGGCTGTGAAGGTGCAGGGAAATTATTTAGAGATGGGAAACGGTGAATCATGGGGGTCTCATGCAAGCAAGATCAGAGCTACTGACGAGAATCTAAGTGCTGGAGAGAATGGACTAGTTGTGGGGCTGCATAGTGGATGAAGTGAAAGGATATTTCCCTTAGGTTGAGACGTCAAATAGAATACGGCAAACAAGAAAGAATGAAGGAGACCAAAGGAGACCACACAACACAGTAACGGATACATGCACACAAACCATAATGCACAGACACGGATGAGTACATACTGCACAGATGTACATGCACCAAAGATTCATGCCCAAGTACGCACACGCAAACACTTGCGAAAACCACAAGCACGGACACAAAGCACACACATTCCATCGGTAGACATACACACACAACATGCACACATACAATTAAACACATACCAAACGCATACGAACTCACAAAAGAAACTATGGAGCTTCTACTGGTCACCCTACAGTATCTTGCTGCGCCTTTCTTCACAGCATAACATTTGATGACGTCACATTTCCTTTATGGTTATCTTGATAAATAACTACCACGTATAGTGTGTGCTGTACAAACTGAGCAAAAGACACACAATTGATGGACGGAATGCAGAACAAATCAAAACATTACTGTTTTTGTTGCTAGAGTCTTGTGTTACCTGCAGGTCAAAAGTTAAGATCCTTGTAATATAGCTTAGTGAGTTATGACCCTGCAGCAAGGACCTGCCTGCAAACAAGAAGGCATATATTTAGAACCTCGCTGTTATTTCCTCAATCTTTTCTTATTTTAAGGATGCTAAAAAAGGCTACTTTGGGTAGTAATAAACACTTATCAGTAAGTGCCATATATATAGTTATTAGTGAGATAACTAATGGACAGATACATCCGACATTCTAACAATGCATGCAGATTTTGTGCATACAACCTTGGCAAAGTCAAAAAGCTAACCCCGCCCCTTGTCCCACCTTAGCACCTCCCTAAACTCCGCCCACTGCTCCTTTTGGTGAGTACCTGCACTTATTTTTTTCCATTTAAAGCACTGCTTACACCCACAGAGTGGACACCATCAGAGTAGAGGTGGAGTGCAAAAAAGGCAACAGGCTACTCCATGTGTGCACCCAGGATGTTGAAGCGAATCCCTGTGTCTGTCAGGAGCGCCTCAACCAAACCTGGTGCAATTTAGTTGACGACAGCTCTTTAAGAAGTGCAGCCTCATGATCAGGGCCACTGGAATTAAGTGATTTTGCCGCCACGTTTTCCGCATAAATGGTGGATACTGAATCTGTAAGTTCCCTTTGGGGCAGGGTCAGGCTGTGGACGCTTGGTGACAAGGCGGTGTTTAATGGCGTGCAGGGGAGGGGAGCCCCACCTCCGCTCTGTACAAAAGCCCGGCGCTGGTTCAGACCTGCGCCTTGTGGACGTGTGCCCGGCGCCAACCTCCGTGCCAGCTCTGCGCCGAGAGTCGTCGCCACCCGTGAGACCCACGGGATTGGGTAAAGGAAGGTACGGTAGAAACGCCAGGTGCAGGGCCGCTTTTATCCCTCGCTGCTACCTTGCCCACCGCTGCTCATGGCTGTAGCGGCCCTATGTACTCTGCTTCATCTATCAGACGCATGCGCTCTCTACCGAGGTCCTCTATCTGTGCTGCCCTTGACCAACTCCCCCCCCCCCATCTCCACTGTTTGAGACGACCCCCACCCCGACGGTTATCTTCATTTCAGTCCCGTTTCCCCGCCTTTCGAGTCATGCAATGCTCTTTGTGAAGCGTCTTCCAGTCTGTAGGCGACTTCGAAGCGCTGTGGGCAAACAAAACCAGTGAGGGAGGAAATGAGCACCAGTGATTAATCCCACAGGAAGAGGAGAACTCGCCTGCAAGACCCAACTCACAGCACTGCACACAGTCGTGTTCACCTCCGGTTATGGTGGCCAACATTACACATAAGCTACAACGGTGACAGACGGTTTAATATGTTTCAAAGAGGGAGCAATTACTAAACAGGGAGATGGGCAATTAAGGCACAGACAAAACAGCAATAAAGAGGAAAACTAACCAGACATTTACAGATATAGCTCCGCACTGGATTACTCGGCTCCCAAATGAACAAGGCTGCGAGGAGCGTGCGCTATCGCAAAGCAGCGTCCCGCGAGTGGTAAAGACACGCCGTGCGCGTGCCCATGTGCTGTCCGGGACCAAGCTGATAGACACGACGTGAGCGTGCACATCGGCTGTCTGGGAAAGTGCACATCTCCTGTCCCCCTTCCGAACTCAAGTCGACGACAATAAGTCTCGCTAGCGACAGCGCTTCGCGCTGCGTCGCTAGGCGAGACCTAAAAAGGGGACAGCCGGAACCTAACTAAGAAATTTCTGACAACCAACGGGCTAAAGCAGGGATGTGTCCTGGCGCCCAGCTTATTTAACATCTACACCGCCGACTTAGAAAGCAACCTCTGTCTTATTCAGGGCGACCCTCCCAAATTGGGAAAGACAAAAATAGCGAGCCTGCAATACGCAGACGACATTGTGCTGCTCTCCCAAACTCCACTTGGTTTGCAGCGACTGATCTCACAACTAGCTCTGTATATCTCAAAAGAAACTAATAATTAATCTAAAAAAATCTAATGTCTTATGCTTCTCTAGCACCCATAAAAAACGTCCGAATGTCGTCTGGAGGATAAACTCCAGCATCCTCTTGCAGGTGGATACATACAAATATTTGGGGGTCTTTTTAGATCGCCAACTAAGCTACAAACAACATCAAGACCACGGTCAAACCAAAACAATTATTATTTGCCTTTAAAACTCTGCAGAAAAAACTAAGCAGCAGTTCAACAAACCACCTACTAAAGGCCGTAGCAGCCAAAGTTTTGCCATCTATTACGTACGGCTCTGAAATGCTAAGCACCAAGGACTCCACAACCCTAAATTTAGCCCAGTCCAGACTATTCAAGAAACTGTTCATCATCCCACGTCATATCTCTCAGGCGCAGATACGTCTGGAATACGGATTAAAAAATCAGATACTGGCCAGACAAGGAGCCATGGTCAAGTACTACTGGAGAATGAGGGCAGCTGAAGACAACACGCTGGCCCATCACTGCTGGGAGGAGGTTGAAAAACAATCAAGGCAGACCCAGTCCATAGTCCGAATTTTAAAACAAGCTCTTTTAACATTAAACCTTGAGGAAGCCTGGCACACACCAATGCCATACTCCGCATTCAAACAAATTACCAATAAAGCGATCAAACAAACATCGTTGCAAATCGATAAAGCTTTATTGGCCGGCAAAAGTTATGCATGGATGGTGATGCCAACCTACAAACAGCTGAAACCGCAACCATACCTACAAGAAGGCTTCTCAGACTATTACAAGCGAAAACTGACTACTGAGACTGGGTTCCTTCACGACAAAAGATCTTACTCCAAAATGGCTACGGACCTGGTCAACTTCGGACTGCCGCCTCTGTGGTAATGGAGCAGAGTCCCTATTACATCTACTATGCATCTGCCCGGCTTTACACAATGAAAGGGAGATCCTTCTACGACCAGCTTTAAGGGAAACACAAATAAGGACTTGCAGAGCGGCTGTCATAAAATGTCTAAGTGGCTCCTCTGTCTAATTGTCTTGTAAGACTATTAAATTCTTGAATTTGGCAGCACAAGTAATCGAAAATAAGGATTCAGGGACAAAAGATCTTGGAAAGAAGGATAAATGACCAGTACTCGATCGTGTAGTCAGGCAGAGTCCTCTCCAGAACTTCTAATTTGCACTTTCCCTCTCTCCCCTCCCACTCTTAAGCACAAGCACTTTACTTGAAATTGGAGGCACCGATATGTCCATTCTCGAACTTAGCAGCACAAGAACTTGGAAAGAAGGATTCAGCGATTAAAGAACTTGGAAAGAAGGACAGACGTCTGGCACTCCTTCAAGCAGTCGGCCTGAGTCCTTTCCAGAATTTTATCTTGCACTTTCTCTCTCTCCTTTTCCCCTTTTCAGCACTAGCACTTTACTCGAAATAGGAGGAACGAACATGTCTACAACTAATTTTAAAAGTCTTATGGTAGAAGTAACTCCTAACATATTCTTGGCCTTGGGAACGAATTACACCATGTGCAGGTCAAACTACAAAATTGTTTTATTGAAATCTTTTATTCAGTACATCTGTGTTACATTGTATATCTTATGGTGGTATGTTCCACCCTTTTATGATTTTAAGAAAATCAAATAAAAGTATATATATATGAAAAAAAAACACTCCCTTTTCTGGACCTGGTCATTAAAGTGGTGTTTGGTTATTATTATGCTGGCAGGTGAGGTCCACATATTCATTTCTTTCTTCTATGTGTAGGCCATACAATGTATAACATAACATGAAATAACGCTAAATCAAAGAATGATGTTTAAACAAATGTTAATTGTACGCAGCATCTATCTCATTTTCCCAGAGATGGAAAAGGGATGTGGGGTAACTGCAAGAACTGCTGACTGTGTAGGTGGGGGATTAGGTTTGATTCTTGGCGCCTGCTCAACATCCTGTGATTCTGGGCAAATCACTCCATATTCCCATGCTTACAAACTATGAATGCGTCCTTGTGTAATGTAACTGGTGCTTATACCTTATGGTCAAGTATGCGCTGTATAACACTGCAAAACGAGCATTTGCAATGCATTCGGTATTGCTTTAGTGAAAATTAGAGCTATTGGCGTTGTAAACTACAATGTTTTTGACTGATCTTTTTTGTTCGCCGTGTAGTGATCATTTAGAAAATAAGTGTATGCTATACCAAAACAAGCATCTGCAATGCAATAGGTCTCGCATTTATGATAGTTTGAGCTATTGGCATTGTAAATGACAATGCCTTTTATTTATATTTTGGTATTTAAAACATAAATAAAAGGCATTGTCACATACAAAGCCAATAGCTTAAACTCTCGCAAATGCGAGACCTATTGCATTCCATATGCTTGTCTTGCTTTGGTGACAGTAGGTTCAGCTGTTTTGGAGACTAGTGAGTGTCCACAGCACATATCAAAAGCATTTTTCAAAAAGTTTGCCAGTGCCTGACTGGGCATGCGTACACAGTATTACCCCAGTGCACGTGCATAACACTAAACACTCAAAGTGTTTTCCTCCCAATGTTTGCAAACATTGTGAGGATATACCAACAAAATGAAAGAAAACAAGAGGACGAAAAGCAGCACAACAGGAGCTAATGGTGTAGCATTCATAAGGGGACAAGTTAGCTATCCAACTATCTGTTTGACGTGTCTCAGAGAGATAAAAAAATAGCAAGCATTTTTAAAAGCCAATAGGTCTCGCCTATGCGATATCTGTTGGCTTTGTCAATGTTTTTTTAGCCATATTGTACAGCACCGCTGGCTTCAATGCAGCATGACTGAAAGTTTAAAAAAAAGCGTAATAACGCGGCCAACGCTGACTGTGTCATGCTGCTTTTTTTCTTTACTTTCAGCCATGTTACAACATGGCTAAGAAACATTGGACAAGCCAATAGATCTCACATAGGCGAGACCTATTGGCTTTGCCAATGCTTGTTTACAGATGGGGCTGTTACCTGTGGTGGAGAATACGAGTGGCCAGGACAATAACAGGTGGGCCACTCCTCCCCCCAGCGATGCCACTAAAAGAACGATTATGGGTGTAACCATTGACTGTCAAATTCAAACGTTGGGCACCTTCACAACTATATTTCACAATTATTTTTTCAAAACGGCAATTTCTGAGATGCCGGTTAAGAATTTTTATGATATGTGCATCAGGTGTGCAACGCCCATTGGGCTGAATGGGCTTCAATCCCACTGCCCCACCCCCATCGTGTGTCTCAGCCCGGGCTGCTGCAGCTGTGGGTTCGGATGGGCAGTGTCTGGAGTCTTATCTCTCCGGCACGCCCGAGTTTTTCACAGGTCTTAAAAACCATTTGCATATTTACATACCTTTGTAAACTGGTTACCAAGGCTTAGGTTTTTTTCTGGTTCCAGTACCCCCTGGGCCCCCAGTCTGCCTATTCCTTACATTGTATTTTACTGCCGTAGTGTGAGAATGCATTTCGTGAAAAGGAATATAAAGTAGGGTTGCCAAAAGAAAAAGGCCAGCTATGTGTTGTTTAAAGAGCCTGCAAAGACCTCGTCTTGACACTAATTCGGGTTCTAAATAAAAAAGTATGTATTCATTTGTAATTTGACTTCTCTGTCTTTGTTCCCTTTAATTATTAGTCATGGATCATTCAGGCAGCCCTATAACACAATTAAAAGCGCTTTCTATTTATATTTGCTGTTACTCTCTATTTGTGGTAGTGTGGGCGAGCAGTAAGGCTTTATCAGAGGGTAGTGTTAAGCATTTATTGTACACACTCAGGCAAGAAATGATGTCACACACTCAAAGACTGAACTCAGAACAATTTGTTTGTATAAAAATATTATTTAGTTATTTTATTTCTAAAACCAAGCCAGACCTGGTGCAGATAAGTTAAATAATACTTCCAAAATCTGATGCAGTGATTTACAGTTGAATGCAGGTTCAAATGCAGTTGGTTACAGGTAAGTAAACAGTTTGAAATTACTTTTCAGTTACTTTACAGATTACAGTGCACGTTACTTTTTAAGTTACTTTTCCAAATAAGTGTGATATGCCTAGATATCACACTGAGACATTTGCTAGACAAAGGGAAAGTAATTAAGTTTTTACACATATGCAGTTTTTCAATGTTTCATACAAACCAACTCCACACTTAGAAGAATTTTCGAGGAAAAGCAGTCATTGCAATCCTGTGGGAGGAAGTGAAGTTATCGGTTTGCGGGTAAGTACTGGCTTGTGGGAGTTGGTATTCTGGGGTTAGAACCAGGGTTCCCCCAGGGTCGAGGATGCACTCTCAGAACACTCTCAGCGGCACTAGGGCGGCCGGGTGCAGAGTGCTGAGTCCCAATGTTATCCATTGGGGGGTAGGGGGCCTCCGGTTGGTGGCTGCTCACAAGCAGGCCACAAGGTTGTGGGAGCAAAGCTCCTGGTGTTAGGCTCAGGGGAAAGGGGGTCAGAGTTAGCATACCAGGTGCACCCACAGCGGCAGCCGGGTGCAGGGTTCTGTTTTGACGTCGGGTGCCCTGTTGTTTTCAATGGGGATTGCCGGTTTTGTTTTTTGGCTGCAGGCTCGGTCCAGGAAGACTTCCGGGAGGAACCAACAGCTGAGCAGTTAAATTGGAGGGCTCGGGGACGTAGGTGCACCTCAGGTTCTCTTCTCCAGGGCGCAAGGTGGCTGAATGCCGGGGTGTCTTTTGAGGTCAAATTTCACCTTACTGGGCCACTCCCGGTTGGGGGGTCTCCGTGCAGAGGCTGCAGGCGCTGTCGGGGAGTCCTAGTGGGGTCAACCCACAGTGGACTCAGACTCTGGAGCACTCTGGGACCTCACTGGGACCCGTGGGCCACCCAGATTCGGGCCGTAGGCGTTGGGTGCAGTGGTGGTTCCAAGCGTTGGGTTTCTTTGTCCTCAGCAGGCTCAGAGTCTGTCTTGGGAGTTTCTTTTGAACAGAGCTGCTGTTCACAGGAGATCCGGTCTTTGTTGAAGGCAGTCAGTCCTCCCAAGGGTTCTGGAGGTCACTGGCTGCAGGACAAGGCGTCTTTTGGCGCAGGATCTCTGGAAACTGCAGACGGCCGGTAGGGCTGGGGCCAAGTAGGTTCTTCTCTGCAGTCTACTCTGCTGGGCGTCTTTTTTCGTCCTTCTTCTTAGGTTGCGGGAATCTGTCTTCTTGGTTCAGGGCTACCCCCTAAATACTGAATTTAGGGGACGTTTTAGGGGGCTCGAGGTCAGTAACAATGGGCTACTGACCTTAGGGTGACTACACCCTTGGTGTGTTCACCCCACGTGGGGGAGTGGGCACAATCCCTAATCCTGATTGGGGAGTGCCTGCCATCTACAAGATGGTGAGCACTGAAGAGTGGGCTTCACCTCGCCTCCCCCACCTGAGGGGTGGGATTGGCAGAGGTGGGCACACCTTCTGGGCTGTGCTAATTTTTCCTGCCTGTCTTCCCGCCAAAAAGGAGGGGAGACAGGAAGGGGGCCTGCTCCTGATAGCAGGAGAGGCTGGGGGTCGCGTTACAAAGGCAGCAAGGCCTTTGAAGCTCCCCTGCCACAGATGGCTCTTTCTGGCCTGGGGGAGGTGTGACCACCTCTGCCCAGGAAAGGCTTTGTTTCTGGGCTCAGGGAGCGAAGGCTCCCACCCCAGGGGTCCAGAAACATATCTTGTGGTGACACGCTGGTGTATATCAGTCAGGAAACCCACCAGAGGCTCGTCAATTTTCAGGGGGCATCTCTGAGATGCCCTCTAAGTGCATTGTATAATAAATCCCACACTGGCATCACTGTGGGTTTATTATGCTGAGAAGTTTGCTACCAAACTTCCCAGAATTCAGTAATGCCATTATGGTGCTGTGGAGTTCGTCATGACAAACTCCCAGACCATATACTCTTTATGGCTTTACTGCACTTACAATGTCTAAAAATGGACTGAGACACTGTAGGGGTACAGTGCTCATGCAACTGTACCTTTACCAGTGGTATTGTGCACCCAGCTAGAGGGGTGTCTTCCCTATACCATAGGCAGTGGGTTGCAGGCATGGCACACAGGAATGTGTGCCATGTCGACTCTTCACTTTTCTCTGCACCAAAACACACAGACTGCAATGGCAGTATGTGTGTGTTAAGGTACAGGACCTCTAAGGGTGACACAATATGTGCTGCAGCCCTTAGACGCCTTCCCTGGTCACAGTGCCCTTGGTACCCATGGTACTGTTTACAAGGGACTTACATGTGGCCAGAGAGGTGCCAATTGGGGGTACAAAGGTACAATTTTGGGAAAGAACACAGGCCCTGGGAACCTGATTGGCAGGGACCCAGGGCACATCAAATCAAAGTGCGTTAGAAATCTAGCAAAAAGTGGGGGGGGGGTTACTGCAACAGAAACCCAGCTTCCTACACTCCCCAGTTTTTTCATCCCACTTGAAGCCCTGCATAATAGCAATAGTTTAACTTATATCTGAAACTCTATGCTGCCGTCAATAGCATGCTGAGCTACTTCAAGTGTCTGGGAATGCACCCTGCATTCAGACAACTCACTCCTCATTCTCACCCTTCACTTTCACGCTCACCCTGCACTCACAGCGATCACAATGCAGTCACACTAATCACCATGCATTCACACCATTCACCCGCTCACCCTACACTCACAGCGATCACTCTGCACTCACAATGCACTTGCGCTGTTCACCCTGTAGTCACACGAACACACTACTCACCCGCACTCATGTGACACTTCACCCACCTGTCCCCCTCACTGCTCAATCTGCAATCTCACTCAAACAAGCCCATCACTAACCATGCATTCATTCATCTCACTCTGCACTTACATCCACACCATATGGTCACCTCACTCACCCTGCATGCACTCCTCTTACCCATCTCTCACACTGTTGCATCGCTCACCGTGCACTCACATGGGCACTCCTGCCACCCACACAGTGCAGAGGATTAATGTGCCTGCTACAAAGAACGTGTACCATGCAGATCACAGAACTGAGTGTGAGTGTACTATGAGTAGCGCTATAAATAAATGAAATGTTTGTCAGAAAGGTGTATAGAGAGATGAGGTGCATTGTTGGTGAGTGGTACTGAGGGAATTCATGGAAAATGAGGAAATGGGGGAGGGTGCTCCAAAATAAAATGTTGCACCATGTGCGACCAGCGCTAGGGCCAGCCCTGGCTGGGAGTGTTAGGATCCCCCCCCGCCCACCCAAAGTTCGGGTCTAGTTGCGCCCCTGGTGTGCATGTGTTCTCCTTTTTGTACATCTCCATCGGCATTACAGTCCTGAAAACTGAAGTGTACTAGTCTCTTCCAGGAAACCGGATATTCAAATCAATTCCAAAACCTGTTTTCTGCCCTTTAACTCACTCCACTTTTTGTCACCACAAAAGGCATTGACATTGTTTACCAGGAAAAGAATTGCGGAACCATCTCAATGGATAGTTAATACAATGAAAAAACTGTACATCCAGTCTTGGAATTACTCTCAATACTAAACTCAGCTGGAGAAGCCATATGGTAAAAACGTATTACTTAAATAAAAGTGGCCCCTGTTATCGAATCAGTTAAATAAGTGGCCCACCTTTAAAATCGGGCAGTTCTGAACTTGTAAAGACACGCTATGTAGGTGTTTTGCAAGTTATAGGGTGCTGCATGCATTTCTGCTTGCTGCAGGCAATGTTTGTGGTAATATCGGGGAAATCAACCCTGAAAACCGGGCCATCTGGCCATAAAAGAGGTCCACAAACAGCCCAAAAAAGTCTAACCAACTAACCTGTCAGACCAGCTCTTCTGGCCCTGGCAGATTGCCATTTAAGTCAGCCCGCCCTGGCTCGCAGACATCCTTTCAAACAACTCCACATGATTTGAGTGCCACCATCACAGCAGACGAACAACTGAATGTCATCGGCGTAAGTGTAAACAAGCATTGGCATAGCCAATAGGTCTCGCTTTTGGGCCCTTATAAGTGTTTAGGCAGAGCTATTGACTTTGCCAATGTGTTTGATTGCTGCAAAAGTAAAGAAATAGAAAAAAACATCTATTTCTTTACTTTTGCAGCAATCGCTGACTACCGGCGCTTTACTTTTAACATGGTTAAGGTAAAGCGCCGGTGCGCGATTATAGCAAAAGTAAAGAAATAGATGTTTTTTTCTATTTCTTTACTTTTGCAGCAATCGCGGCATCTGGCGCTTTACCTAAACCATGTTAAAAGTAAAGCGCGAGTGCATGATTGACAAAAGTAAAGAAATAGAAAAAACATCTATTTCTTTACTTTTGCTATAATCGCGGCACCGGCGCTTTACTTTTAACATGGTTCCAGCGGGAGGAGCTGGACGCGCTCTGTGGTGGGGGAGGGGGAGGGGCGAGCATTGAGGCATGGGAGAGCGAGACAAATGCCAGATGGCGGCTGCGCGCGTGCACGTGCGGGTAACCGCACGCTGGTGGCCGGAAAAAGCCTCTTTGATAGCACTTTCAAAAGCCCCTTACTAAATGTCTCGCAGAGCAACGCATACGCGCTGGCTCAGCGAGACCTAAAAATGAAGACGAATGAACAGATCAGATCTTCCAGTGGTTTCACATAAATGTAAACAAGTATTGGCAACGCCAGTAGGTTTGGCTTTAAAGGAATGTAGTATGGTAATATGAAGCATTGCAAGTAGATAGCGATGGAATGAAAATGTGTGTGGAAGCAAAGAATTCCAGAATAATATTGGTGTAGGTTAGGGTGACCAGATTTTTAAGACCCAAAACCGGGACATTTTGCAAAAATAGAAGTAGGACTACCATTTCACAACGATCAAGGGGCGCTGAACGATTTAAAAGACAATGCTTACTAACATAGAAAACACAGATATAGAGGCACTAAGGGAAACAAGTTAAATACAACTTTTACACAGACTATTGTAAGTGCTAATTAAATTGGTTTATGAAAAGACTCGTGCCTAATCCTGCAGTAGAACACATAAAAGTTTGTTTATTCGCCACTTTCTTAAAACCCGAACAAGTGCTGGATTTAGTGAAATGTGCTGGGACACATGATCAAGAACCGGGACTGCCCCGGCAAATTCGGGACGTCTTGTCACCCTAGCATAGGTTAAAAGGCCAGGTGATAATTGCATTGTCAAGCAAGACCAAAACATGAGCCCTGGGCTACTCCTCTGGTAAGTACTTTGGATGATGATGATTAAACAAAACAAGCATTGGCAAAGCCAAAACCTTATATTTTTGCCAAGTGTTTTATCCATGTTGTACAGCAGTGCGGCTGCTATGCAGCATGGCTGAAAGTAAAGGATAAAAACGCTATGACACAGTCAATGCTGGCTGTTTCATAGCGCTTTTTTCATTTCTTTCAGCTATGCTGCACAGAAGCCGAGCTGCTGTACAATATGGTTTTGCCAATGTTTGCATTCGAGCTGTATTTTTTGTGTAGAATTGTCCTTTTGTTTGTGGCTTCACTGTAGCAAGGGCAGCCAGCTCCCATGATGCAGTGACAGAGGAATGTCTTGAATGTGCAGCAGTCATCAAAAATGCTGAAGTCCGTGTTTGCCTACAACAACAAGCTTGGCAACTCCTGTTTATGAGTAGTCTTGTGAATCGGAATGCAGCGTTTGTATTACTTCTGGCAAGACAAACATGCTAGGCCAATGGCTGAAAGACGGCTAGTTAGTCTTGTTAAAAAAATATGGTTCATAGCTGGAATGCAAATATACTGGTTATCATTTAAATAAGCAGTGGTATATTCCATTCTCCCTTTCTTCCCTCTCCCCTCGTTTTCCTATTTCTCTTGGTATGTTCTGTGCCAGTTATACAACTGGAAAGTTGGGGTGAAGCTGTATTAGAATGTTGGTGGTGAGGTATGAGGAGAGGGCAGTTGATGGCTAAACAGCAGAGCAGGAGGAACCTTATCTTCAATTAACCTGATGTAGCCCTTACCTGTGTCCGCTTGTTTTTCTTCAAAGTGGCAACAAGGATAGGATATTTGCAGGGTAAAGCTGGCGTCTCTACGCCTGATGTGATGCTCTCTGCCTTGACACTGCTCTGCATATCTGCCACATATGTACCATCAGCCTTCATGTTAACCACCTTCGTTGTTGGACCCCCAGCAAGTAGACGTGCAATGTGCTCTACCATTCATTTTGTTGAGGTTGATTATAAGGAATACATCTTTTTTTGACCACTGTGAGTGTCGCCTCAGGAAGTGGAGTCTCAGTCTGCGCATAGTCACTTTCTCCAGTGGCAGTATCTGGTGGCTGTTTGAGAGAATTTCTGTCTCTGCTGAGGAGCTTCGGGTGCCGGTGGCGCTAGTGGCCCCATGCAAATGAATGAATCACTTTCCCTCTGCGCCCACACTGTATTATGGGCGCGGGCACATAGTGGCAAACATGCCCTTAGGAGACGCACTGAAAGTGTGCCACAGAAAGGTGGCGCACTGTCAGTGCGCCCCCTGAGGGCAGCTCTCTGGAGGGGGGAAGGTGGTCGCATGGACCCACCAGGCATTCCCCTGCAAGTGGGCGCAGTCACTCATTGCACCAACCTGCATTGATAAATTGCACTCAGCCTGGATTTTATAGAAAGAAAACTTATTTACATGCGGCCGAATGCGGTCCCTGTTCCCACTCCATAGATCATCTGTGACGGATAGGCTGATCTACTAAATTCCTCACACTACCACCAAGGCTCATAGTGCCAATATCGGCAACACTCAGTTCTCATACAGTGACATACATAAATAAACCACACGACACCTTTTTAGTGGAGACATTTGCTGCAGGTTTATTTGCATAACCAATATGCCAACATGGTGGGTTAGCTTACGGGCGATCCCAGGGCAGGCCAGCCCCTATGCCGCCTGCCCGCCTGATGAGCCAAATTGCACCGTGGCCGTCGCCAACCGGTGGTTACCAATTATTGGGAGAGGCCACCTCTCCCATCAGTGGACCGCCAGTCCACTCCCTTACTCACGCCCCCCAACAGGTGGGCGGAGCGTTCCAGGCAGCCCCCGGTTGCTCAGACCCACAACCGCCTGTAGGACTAACGGGGCGCCGTAGTTCTTCCAGGGGACACGCGCTAAGACATCCCTGGGTATCCTTGGCTTAGCACCCTGTTGTGCTGCTGCAATATAGTACCCTTCTGTACCTTGCAGACTCTGGATCGCCCTGTAACTCCTCCTGCAACACAAAACAATAAGTTAGATTCTTCCCCTCCCCATACCACCCTTTGGCCGTCCGCAGGGTAAGCGGTAGGGCGGGAAACAGCGAGACGGGCAGCGGTCAAGAGACCCTCCAGTGGGCGGGGGAAGGCTTTTGTACCCCTATCCCCCTCCCACGGCCGGAAGTGACGCGGCCAGCCGACCCCCTGGTCCCTAGCCCAGGGAGCCTAGTCTGCAGACTTCTGTGCCTTCCTGTGGCACTAAGGCGGCCGCCCTGTTGGAGGGTCCCCTACGTGGCCCCCCGGGCAGCCTTGGCATAGTGCCAATATCGGCAACACTCAGTTCTCATACAGTGACATACATAAATAAACCACACGACACCTTTTTAGTGGAGAAATTTGCTGCAGGTTTATTTGCATAACCAATATGCCAACATGGTGGGTTATCTTACGGGCGATCCCAGGGCAGGCCAGCCCCTATGCCGCCTGCCCACCTGATGAGCCAAATTGCACCGTGGCCGTCGCCAACCGGTGGTTACCAATTATTGGGAGAGGCCACCTCTCCCATCAGTGGACCGCCAGTCCACTCCCTTACTCACGCCCCCCAACAGGTGGGCGGAGCGTTCCAGGCAGCCCCCGGTTGCTCAGACCCACAACCGCCTGTAGGACTAACGAGGCACCGTAGTTCTTCCAGGGGACACGCTAAGACATCCCTGGGTATCCTTGGCTTAGCACCCTGTTGTGCTGCTGCAATATAGTACCCTTCTGTACCTTGCAGACTCTGGATCGCCCTGTAACTCCTCCACAGCTCTGGGGGTGGCCACCGTCACCACCAGGGCCCCCCACCAAGGCAGATATTCCTACCTACAGCCTGTTGCTTCCAAGGCCTCCCCAAGGTCCAGCAAAAATAGGTCCATGCCTACCTTTGAGAGGTGAATCCCATCCACTTCCCAACATCCAGTAGACTTGGCATGAAGTAAACCATGAATTTATCAACTATAATGTAGGAATGCACACCATGTTCAAATTATAGTACACCATTAGTATTCAATCATCATCCGAGAGTGTGTGCTAACTGGCCTACTGCCTTGCCCTGGGTGGCAGGTAGATACTAAAACAAACGATATGGGGCAACCTTTTGCCCCAATGCCAGTAGCACAGCTAAAGGTAAATGTACACATCTTCTATAAACTGTAATCCATAATACTCCATATAATCCAAGCTTTACGCTGCTTTGTCATTCTTCAACCACATAAATCCACAAGGCGGGTGTAATGCTGTTTTCCAAGCTTCTCATGTTCCAAGTGTGCCCATCCGGACCTCTATCAAGGAACACGCACAGATGCAAAGTTCGTTCACAGCAGTGTTTAATAAAACCCAATGCATTTCGGGCTTCGTGAGCCCTTCTTCAGGGGTAACTGAAAATGACAATTGAAACATTCAACATCATTACATTATTCAATATTGTACATGTGTAAAAAACATTCTAACTGCATGACATTACTTTGACCAAGAAACACAACGAGACCCTTTCCCAATCATCTATAGCATTATGCATGTGACATGAGCATATTAAACCAAAAACATACCCTCACAAATTAATACACAGAATCAAGTTATGTGCTCCTTCCACACCTCCCATCTTAGTATGTCACTGCTCTTCCTGCGCCTTCAGGTAGTTCACTCTCAGTTCAACATTCATCAAACGCATCAATAATGTTAACATACAATCTAGGCAATAACCTTTCCAACCTGCAAACGTGACTTTGCCGCTTCTTAACTGTCCCCACCACCTCGACTAACACCCCCTTGCTTATCTAACCACCCGTTTCGCTCCGCACTCACTTATTTATCCACTCATGCTCACACTCACACCGCTGTCACCTCCCTCACCCATCCCCATACAATCCTATGCACTTCACTGTATGTCACGATCCAAAACATCCCCTTTCATCCTGCTCATTCATACGCAAACCTGTGCTTTCACTTCTTTTGCCTTCATTGCTCTTCCGGAAAAAATGAAATCATCCATATCCTCACACTAACCCCTTCTACAAACTATCCGTACCTGCTCAAACTGATTCGCACCTCCGTTCTTCATCGCATTTTTCGGAAGTGGTTACGACACCCCTGCAACCGGCCGGTTTTTAAACTAACCACTCACAAGTCAGACCCTCCCCCTGGGTACTGCTCAATTGGCTGCCTTGTTAAACCACTACCTCCTACGCACTACCGCTCATTCAACAACGCAAGTCTCTAGAAAAATACAACTCCCATAATGCCACTGGATGACGGACTCGCAAATGGTAACAAAGTCCTTAGCGCATATTCAACCTTTAAACAAACGTCCACATGTCATGTTTCCACACATTGCAATAAATATGCTTCAATGTTCATATCCATAAAAATGTTCACATAAAACTCGCTGAACGAACAGGATGTTCCACCATACTTGTGGATTCTGCGGCCAAATTTCTCTATTTAATCCTCTTTCTGCTGCTGGGTGCAAATCCAAGGTAGGGCAATTAAACATGAATTTATCAACTATAATGTAGGAATGCACACCATGTTCAAATTATAGTACACCATTAGTATTCAATCATCATCCGAGAGTGCGTGCTAACTGGCCTACTGCCTTGCCCTGGGTGGCAGGTAGATACTAAAACAAACGATATGGGGTAACCTTTGCCCCAATGCCAGTAGCACAGCTGAAGGTAAATGTACACATCTTCTATAAACTGTAATCCATAATACTCCATATAATCCAAGCTTTACGCTGCTTTGTCATTCTTCAACCACATAAATCCACAAGGCGGGTGTAATGCTGTTTTCCAAGCTTCTCATGTTCCAAGTGTGCCCATCCGGACCTCTATCAAGGAACACGCACAGATGCAAAGTTCGTTCACAGCAGTGTTTAATAAAACCCAATGCATTTCGGGCTTCGTGAGCCCTTCTTCAGGGGTAACTGAAAATGACAATTGAAACATTCAACATCATTACATTATTCAATATTGTACATGTGTAAAAAACATTCTAACTGCATGACATTACTTTGACCAAGAAACACAACGAGACCCTTTCCCAATCATCTATAGCATTATGCATGTGACATGAGCATATTAAACCAAAAACATACCCTCACAAATTAATACACAGAATCAAGTTATGTGCTCCTTCCACACCTCCCATCTTAGTATGTCACTGCTCTTCCTGCGCCTTCAGGTAGTTCACTCTCAGTTCAACATTCATCAAACGCATCAATAATGTTAACATACAATCTAGGCAATAACCTTTCCAACCTGCAAACGTGACTTTGCCGCTTCTTAACTGTCCCCACCACCTCGACTAACACCCCCTTGCTTATCTAACCACCCGTTTCGCTCCGCACTCACTTATTTATCCACTCATGCTCACACTCACACCGCTGTCACCTCCCTCACCCATCCCCATACAATCCTATGCACTTCACTGTATGTCACGATCCAAAACATCCCCTTTCATCCTGCTCATTCATACGCAAACCTGTGCTTTCACTTCTTTTGCCTTCATTGCTCTTCCGGAAAAATGAAATCATCCATATCCTCACACTAACCCCTTCTACAAACTATCCGTACCTGCTCAAACTGATTCGCACCTCCGTTCTTCATCGCATTTTTCGGAAGTGGTTACGACACATATGGAGTATTATGGATTACAGTTTATAGAAGATGTGTACATTTACCTTCAGCTGTGCTACTGGCATTGGGGCAAAGGTTGCCCCATATCGTTTGTTTTAGTATCTACCTGCCACCCAGGGCAAGGCAGTAGGCCAGTTAGCACGCACTCTCGGATGATGATTGAATACTAATGGTGTACTATAATTTGAACATGGTGTGCATTCCTACATTATAGTTGATAAATTCATGTTTAATTGCCCTACCTTGGATTTGCACCCAGCAGCAGAAAGAGGATTAAATAGAGAAATTTGGCCGCAGAATCCACAAGTATGGTGGAACATCCTGTTCGTTCAGCGAGTTTTATGTGAACATTTTTATGGATATGAACATTGAAGCATATTTATTGCAATGTGTGGAAACATGACATGTGGACTTTTGTTTAAAGGTTGAATATGCGCTAAGGACTTTGTTACCATTTGCGAGTCCGTCATCCAGTGGCATTATGGGAGTTGTATTTTTCTAGAGACTTGCGTTGTTGAATGAGCGGTAGTGCGTAGGAGGTAGTGGTTTAACAAGGCAGCCAATTGAGCAGTACCCAGGGGGGAGGGTCTGACTTGTGAGTGGTTAGTTTAAAAACCGGCCGGTTGCAGGGGTGTCGTAACCACTTCCGAAAAATGCGATGAAGAACGGAGGTGCGAATCAGTTTGAGCAGGTACGGATAGTTTGTAGAAGGGGTTAGTGTGAGGATATGGATGATTTCATTTTTTCCGGAAGAGCAATGAAGGCAAAAGAAGTGAAAGCACAGGTTTGCGTATGAATGAGCAGGATGAAAGGGGATGTTTTGGATCGTGACATACAGTGAAGTGCATAGGATTGTATGGGGATGGGTGAGGGAGGTGACAGCGGTGTGAGTGTGAGCATGAGTGGATAAATAAGTGAGTGCGGAGCGAAACGGGTGGTTAGATAAGCAAGGGGTGTTAGTCGAGGTGGTGGGGACAGTTAAGAAGCGGCAAAGTCACGTTTGCAGGTTGGAAAGGTTATTGCCTAGATTGTATGTTAACATTATTGATGCGTTTGATGAATGTTGAACTGAGAGTGAACTACCTGAAGGCGCAGGAAGAGCAGTGACATACTAAGATGGGAGGTGTGGAAGGAGCACATAACTTGATTCTGTGTATTAATTTGTGAGGGTATGTTTTTGGTTTAATATGCTCATGTCACATGCATAATGCTATAGATGATTGGGAAAGGGTCTCGTTGTGTTTCTTGGTCAAAGTAATGTCATGCAGTTAGAATGTTTTTTACACATGTACAATATTGAATAATGTAATGATGTTGAATGTTTCAATTGTCATTTTCAGTTACCCCTGAAGAAGGGCTCACGAAGCCCGAAATGCATTGGGTTTTATTAAACACTGCTGTGAACGAACTTTGCATCTGTGCGTGTTCCTTGATAGAGGTCCGGATGGGCACACTTGGAACATGAGAAGCTTGGAAAACAGCATTACACCCGCCTTGTGGATTTATGTGGTTGAAGAATGACAAAGCAGCGTAAAGCTTGGATTATATGGAGTATTATGGATTACAGTTTATAGAAGATGTGTACATTTACCTTCAGCTGTGCTACTGGCATTGGGGCAAAGGTTGCCCCATATCGTTTGTTTTATGAAGTAAACCATGCCTGATGAAGCCAAATCCCCTTTGTTCCGTGAATTTACGCATGGCGCTGTTCACTCTCCTACGTGATTTCTCAATTGCGTCTCCCGATCGGGCTCCTTGCCAAACTGGGCGAGGTAAAATTTCGGACCACCACAGTTCACATGCCCCCAGCTGAATACTCAATTGACACATGATGTCCCTCATGTCTTGGAGCAGTCCTCTCCTCCCCAGAGTCATCAGGTCATTCCCTCCCAAGTGTATGACCAGAATGTGAGGTGGACCGATCCCTCCCCCAGTCTCTGCTGCAGCTTCCTCATCAGCTCGTTCCAGCGCATACCCGGGTAACCTAGCCACGTGATCTCTGTAGCGGAGAAGCCATGTCGCCACTTTCTTATCTGAGCCCACCGTGCCACTCTAACGATGCTTGAATGGCCAATTACCCAGACCTTGGTTCCTGGTAAATAAAGAGATGTTGTGTTTGAAAACCAAATTTATTATAACGTTTATATTCCAATAATCTACAATTGCACAACAAAACCACATCACTGCAACATCATTTGGCAATACGGGCCAAAACCGTACACCTTTAAACACCTGTCGGTTGCCACATAGTACCTAAGAGTCCTCTCGCCATATCCTTCCGCTCAAGGCCTTATATATCGTTTGTAGCATTGCGACTCCCAGCGCCCTACCTGCTTAATACGCTCTGGCGGCATCCCTGATAAGAAGGCAGTGGTTGCCGCCCCAATCCTGAAGGAGTGGCTGCTGAATCTCTTGTCTCCCCCTGCCTGTCCTGACAATTGCAAGCATGTCTGCATGATGTGGTCTACTTGAAACTTTGTAACCGGAGACCCGTCCTCATGCACCAGGAAGTACCCCGTAGTCCCCGGGCGAAGGGCCAATTAAGCCTTGCCCAAGAGCAAAGGGCAATACCTAGCGTCCCCCAGCCCCTGTAACAGGACTACTCTCCTTTCTCCTGCCTGATCAGTTTTAGATTGTCTCACGACTATCCTGAGACATGATGTGCTAATGGTAACGTCCTTGATATTCAAAGCCACCCCCGAGGTGTCCTGCTTGGATCGCGCCACTAGCTCCCCAATCCTAAAGGCCCCGAAAAAGGCCAGCGCAAAACTAGCAGAGAAAAGTATTGCCTCATACCCCGAGCGGGTGGCCTTGGGCATGCTGTCCAGCATCCCTTGTAGGATCGGGTAACTGATGGGAGACCTGTTGTCAGGGGATCGGGGTTCACTCCTTGCCCATCCCTTAAGTGCAGACCTGATTACAAAGGATTTGGTCGGGTCAGGTAGTCCTCTCAACCGGGCGTGATGACTGATGGCTGACAAATGACCCGAGATCCAGGGGTGGGATTTTCCACCATCCTTGGCCCACAAGATAAACTTTTGCACTCTGAGCTCTAGAGAAGACCCCGCATCATCCCACGCTCCCATATTCGCACAAAAATTGTCCACACAAGTCCTGTAGCGCTTCACCGTCCTTGGTGCCAGAGACAGCCCACCTAAACTCCTCATCCGCTGTTCCACTTCAGTAGAAGCCACAGGTGTTGTGGGAAAGGGGTCATCTCCTCTCTCGCTCTCGGCCACGCCTCTCGGAAACGGCGCCACTGAAAACGAGAGAGAGCGTCAGCAGCCACATTCTGCACCTCTTGAATGTGGCGAGCCCTGCAGTCCACATTGTTTTTTAAGCATGCCCTCACCAGCTCTCTCAACAGGCACAATACCAAGGGGCAGCTTGCTGATTGTGAGTTGATTGCTTGGACAACTGCTAGGTTGTCGGACCAGAACAGGACCCTCTTCGCTGTCAGCACCCCCGGCCAAAGGTGGAGAGCTATTACTATGGGGAAGAGTTCCAACACAGTGATCTTGGAAGTGATCATTCTCTTGTGCCAAGAGTTAGGCCACCTCTCGGCACACCACTCCCTGTCCAGGATAACCCCGAACCCTTCCCTTCCAGACGCATCTGTGAACAGTGACAATTCTGCGCTGTTGGCCCAGGGTGCGCGCCAGATGACTGACCCATTAAAGTTCTCCAAAAGTCCGCCCACATTAGCAGATCCTCTCTCATGCCTCTGCTCAATTTTACCATGTGGTGCTTCTTTGTGACCGAAGCAGTAGCTCTGGCCAGCCTGCGCGCAAAAACCCTCCCAGCGGGAATGACCCTGGCAGCAAAGTTGAGTTTCCCAAGGAGGCTCTGCACGGAAGTGGTTACGACACATATGGAGTATTATGGATTACAGTTTATAGAAGATGTGTACATTTACCTTCAGCTGTGCTACTGGCATTGGGGCAAAAGGTTGCCCCATATCGTTTGTTTTAGTATCTACCTGCCACCCAGGGCAAGGCAGTAGGCCAGTTAGCACGCACTCTCGGATGATGATTGAATACTAATGGTGTACTATAATTTGAACATGGTGTGCATTCCTACATTATAGTTGATAAATTCATGTTTAATTGCCCTACCTTGGATTTGCACCCAGCAGCAGAAAGAGGATTAAATAGAGAAATTTGGCCGCAGAATCCACAAGTATGGTGGAACATCCTGTTCGTTCAGCGAGTTTTATGTGAACATTTTTATGGATATGAACATTGAAGCATATTTATTGCAATGTGTGGAAACATGACATGTGGACTTTTGTTTAAAGGTTGAATATGCGCTAGGGACTTTGTTACCATTTGCGAGTCCGTCATCCAGTGGCATTATGGGAGTTGTATTTTTCTAGAGACTTGCGTTGTTGAATGAGCGGTAGTGCGTAGGAGGTAGTGGTTTAACAAGGCAGCCAATTGAGCAGTACCCAGGGGGAGGGTCTGACTTGTGAGTGGTTAGTTTAAAAACCGGCCGGTTGCAGGGGTGTCGTAACCACTTCCGAAAAATGCGATGAAGAACGGAGGTGCGAATCAGTTTGAGCAGGTACGGATAGTTTGTAGAAGGGGTTAGTGTGAGGATATGGATGATTTCATTTTTTCCGGAAGAGCAATGAAGGCAAAAGAAGTGAAAGCACAGGTTTGCGTATGAATGAGCAGGATGAAAGGGGATGTTTTGGATCGTGACATACAGTGAAGTGCATAGGATTGTATGGGGATGGGTGAGGGAGGTGACAGCGGTGTGAGTGTGAGCATGAGTGGATAAATAAGTGAGTGCGGAGCGAAACGGGTGGTTAGATAAGCAAGGGGGTGTTAGTCGAGGTGGTGGGGACAGTTAAGAAGCGGCAAAGTCACGTTTGCAGGTTGGAAAGGTTATTGCCTAGATTGTATGTTAACATTATTGATGCGTTTGATGAATGTTGAACTGAGAGTGAACTACCTGAAGGCGCAGGAAGAGCAGTGACATACTAAGATGGGAGGTGTGGAAGGAGCACATAACTTGATTCTGTGTATTAATTTGTGAGGGTATGTTTTTGGTTTAATATGCTCATGTCACATGCATAATGCTATAGATGATTGGGAAAGGGTCTCGTTGTGTTTCTTGGTCAAAGTAATGTCATGCAGTTAGAATGTTTTTTACACATGTACAATATTGAATAATGTAATGATGTTGAATGTTTCAATTGTCATTTTCAGTTACCCCTGAAGAAGGGCTCACGAAGCCCGAAATGCATTGGGTTTTATTAAACACTGCTGTGAACGAACTTTGCATCTGTGCGTGTTCCTTGATAGAGGTCCGGATGGGCACACTTGGAACATGAGAAGCTTGGAAAACAGCATTACACCCGCCTTGTGGATTTATGTGGTTGAAGAATGACAAAGCAGCGTAAAGCTTGGATTATATGGAGTATTATGGATTACAGTTTATAGAAGATGTGTACATTTACCTTCAGCTGTGCTACTGGCATTGGGGCAAAAGGTTGCCCCATATCGTTTGTTTTATGAAGTAAACCATGCCTGATGAAGCCAAATCCCCTTTGTTCCGTGAATTTACGCATGGCGCTGTTCACTCTCCTACGTGATTTCTCAATTGCGTCTCCCGATCGGGCTCCTTGCCAAACTGGGCGAGGTAAAATTTCGGACCACCACAGTTCACATGCCCCCAGCTGAATACTCAATTGACACATGATGTCCCTCATGTCTTGGAGCAGTCCTCTCCTCCCCAGAGTCATCAGGTCATTCCCTCCCAAGTGTATGACCAGAATGTGAGGTGGACCGATCCCTCCCCCAGTCTCTGCTGCAGCTTCCTCATCAGCTCGTTCCAGCGCATACCCGGGTAACCTAGCCACGTGATCTCTGTAGCGGAGAAGCCATGTCGCCACTTTCTTATCTGAGCCCACCGTGCCACTCTAACGATGCTTGAATGGCCAATTACCCAGACCTTGGTTCCTGGTAAATAAAGAGATGTTGTGTTTGAAAACCAAATTTATTATAACGTTTATATTCCAATAATCTACAATTGCACAACAAAACCACATCACTGCAACATCATTTGGCAATACGGGCCAAAACCGTACACCTTTAAACACCTGTCGGTTGCCACATAGTACCTAAGAGTCCTCTCGCCATATCCTTCCGCTCAAGGCCTTATATATCGTTTGTAGCATTGCGACTCCCAGCGCCCTACCTGCTTAATACGCTCTGGCGGCATCCCTGATAAGAAGGCAGTGGTTGCCGCCCCAATCCTGAAGGAGTGGCTGCTGAATCTCTTGTCTCCCCCTGCCTGTCCTGACAATTGCAAGCATGTCTGCATGATGTGGTCTACTTGAAACTTTGTAACCGGAGACCCGTCCTCATGCACCAGGAAGTACCCCGTAGTCCCCGGGCGAAGGGCCAATTAAGCCTTGCCCAAGAGCAAAGGGCAATACCTAGCGTCCCCCAGCCCCTGTAACAGGACTACTCTCCCTTCTCCTGCCTGATCAGTTTTAGATTGTCTCACGACTATCCTGAGACATGATGTGCTAATGGTAACGTCCTTGATATTCAAAGCCACCCCCGAGGTGTCCTGCTTGGATCGCGCCACTAGCTCCCCAATCCTAAAGGCCCCGAAAAAGGCCAGCGCAAAACTAGCAGAGAAAAGTATTGCCTCATACCCCGAGCGGGTGGCCTTGGGCATGCTGTCCAGCATCCCTTGTAGGATCGGGTAACTGATGGGAGACCTGTTGTCAGGGGATCGGGGTTCACTCCTTGCCCATCCCTTAAGTGCAGACCTGATTACAAAGGATTTGGTCGGGTCAGGTAGTCCTCTCAACCGGGCGTGATGACTGATGGCTGACAAATGACCCGAGATCCAGGGGTGGGATTTTCCACCATCCTTGGCCCACAAGATAAACTTTTGCACTCTGAGCTCTAGAGAAGACCCCGCATCATCCCACGCTCCCATATTCGCACAAAAATTGTCCACACAAGTCCTGTAGCGCTTCACCGTCCTTGGTGCCAGAGACAGCCCACCTAAACTCCTCATCCGCTGTTCCACTTCAGTAGAAGCCACAGGTGTTGTGGGAAAGGGGTCATCTCCTCTCTCGCTCTCGGCCACGCCTCTCGGAAACGGCGCCACTGAAAACGAGAGAGAGCGTCAGCAGCCACATTCTGCACCTCTTGAATGTGGCGAGCCCTGCAGTCCACATTGTTTTTTAAGCATGCCCTCACCAGCTCTCTCAACAGGCACAATACCAAGGGGCAGCTTGCTGATTGTGAGTTGATTGCTTGGACAACTGCTAGGTTGTCGGACCAGAACAGGACCCTCTTCGCTGTCAGCACCCCCGGCCAAAGGTGGAGAGCTATTACTATGGGGAAGAGTTCCAACACAGTGATCTTGGAAGTGATCATTCTCTTGTGCCAAGAGTTAGGCCACCTCTCGGCACACCACTCCCTGTCCAGGATAACCCCGAACCCTTCCCTTCCAGACGCATCTGTGAACAGTGACAATTCTGCGCTGTTGGCCCAGGGTGCGCGCCAGATGACTGACCCATTAAAGTTCTCCAAAAAGTCCGCCCACATTAGCAGATCCTCTCTCATGCCTCTGCTCAATTTTACCATGTGGTGCTTCTTTGTGACCGAAGCAGTAGCTCTGGCCAGCCTGCGCGCAAAAACCCTCCCAGCGGGAATGACCCTGGCAGCAAAGTTGAGTTTCCCAAGGAGGCTCTGCACGAAGGCCAGAGGGGCCTTGTCCTTCCCCACGGCTAGCCGTATCTGTTGTCCCAGGTCCCGGACCTTATCTGGAGGCAGCCTGGATTCACCCAGCACTGTGTCCAGTTCAATCCCTAGGAACGTAAGCACTTGTGCAGGCCCCTCAGTCTTCCCCGGTGCTAGGGGGACCCCCAGGTGGTTCGCAAGGGTGTGAAAGTCAGAGAGAGCCGCCTTGCATTCCTGCGTGCCATCCCGCCCAATGAAAAGGAAGTCATCCAAGTAATGGGAGACCCCTTCCACCCCAAAGGTTTCTTGTAACGCCCATTGCAAGAAGGAACTGAAAGCCTCAAAGAAGGCACAGGAGACGGCGCACCCCATGGGCATGCATTTGTCAAAAAAGTACCAGCCATCTAGCCTGAAACCCAGCAGGTGTTGGCTGCTCGGGTGCACTGGTAGCAAGCGAAACGCCGATTCAATGTCTGCCTTCGCTAACCAGGCCCCCTTGCCCGCCCTCCTGACTAAGTCCAGAGCCACATCTAGAGTACAGTATGACACTGAGCAAGTTCCCTCCTGCAGCCCATGGTTGACCGAGTCCCCTTCCGGGTATGAAAGGTGATGAATGAGTCTATAGGTCCCAGGCTCCTTCTTCGGTACCACCCCCAGCGGGGAAACTACAAAGTTGTCCAGTGGGGGCTCCCTGAAGGGCCCTGCTACCCTACCTAGCTCCAGTTCCTTCTTGACTTTTGCCTGCACTACAGAAGGAAGGTCCCTGGCAGACCTGAGGTTGTCCGCCTCCCTGCAAGACAGGGGGCCCACATAAGGGATCACGAAACCTTCGAAGAACCCTCCCAACAATAGAGCCCGATCCCCCTTGTTAGGGTACCGTCTGAGAAGGGGGAGGATGTTGTTCAGGATGATTGGTGATGGCCCTTTCTGTGCGAGGGGAGCAGGCGAGCAGGGGGATGCCAGGGGTGCACTACGCTTGGGTGGAATGACAAGTACGGTTGAGGCGCTGCGCGGGGGGTCATGTGCTGGAGGGATTGATCTTTTTGCTTCCGTCAGTGCTGCCTCAATTGTCCTTTTTACTGTCAGCAGACGGTTTCTTATCCTGCTTGGCCTGGCATGAGGTCGCGGGATGTCGGCCACCGCATTTGCTGCAAGCATGCTGGAACCTACACTTGATCCCCCATGAGCATGCCCCTGCGTTATAGAGGTTGCATGTTCCAGGAGACACCCTCCTAAACCCCCCTCTTTGGCCCCCCCTACGCGACCCTCGAAAGGACTGCTTGAAAGCCCTAGTGCCAGTCTGGGAGGACTCTGAATCTTGGTGAGCCACCCCCTGCGCCTTAGGCTGCGTCACTGTGCTCTGCGCCCCGCGGGACCCCATATGGTCCATCCACAACTGGACCTCCTTTTGATCCCACCCCATCTCCGGGCATACTGCCATCTTTTTCCTAAATTCGCGGTCATAGTTCACCCACCCTGACCACCCCACTTTTGTGCTTCTGTGTGGATCAGCCTTTGATATTGCACCAGTGCCTGCCCTTGTTCTGGGAATTTTTCCAAGATCACCGACTGGAAAATGGAGAAGGCCGATAGCCAGTTATCGATGGACTTCTCCGGCTATGCCTGAAACCTGACTTTCTTATCCTCCTCTTTCCCCCCAACCCTCCGGGCGTCCTGGCCATGCTGGCCAAGCAGGAGCAGGGAAAAGATGTCTAGAAATTCACGCCTCCATATGAATTCCTTAACAGCACGAGGCACCTCCCAGGACAAGGAGCTGCGGCCTGACAGGAGAGGCGCGGGGGTGACCGGCAAGTGCCCTGGTTGCGCCACCGGGGGGTGCACTGTAAGGGCAATAGCTGCTGCGACCGGCTGGATAGCTGTGGAATGCGCAACTAGGGGAGCGCTGGGTGTGGCCTGAGTGGAGATAGCCGCTGCCCCAAAAAAGGAAGCCCCACCACCTCGCCATGTTGCACTCCGCTAGTCCCTGCTGTAGGTGCCGTACCCAGGAGAGTCGGAGTCTGGTTACCTAGTCCAAGGACACCAACTGTCCCGGCGGCCCCTGTCCCCTTGTCAGTTCCCGATAAACCAGGCCCTGTCTGAGCTCTTAATCCGAGTTCCCCCACAGGGGGGGACAACTGATGCACTTGGGTGTGGTTCCTTTGGAGGGCCCACACATTCGCTGCCGCTGCTACCTCTCCATCCCCATTGTTCACCGTGATGGGTCCAACCGTCGCGCTAGCCCCGGCGAGACCAGCTCTGACCTCTGTCATGAAGCCCTTTAAAGTGTCAGAGAGCTTACCCAAGTCCTCAATAGTTGTGAAGCTCCCTTGGGGCGTGCCGCCGGCCGGGGGGGGGCTAGTCCCTGTGTCACGGGCGGGGGAACGGGCAGCGCGGCACTTCGGGTAATAGCCCCTGCCCGACTCTTAGGTGGCGGCGGGTCTGCCGGGAAATCTTTGACTGTTGCCCTGCATGTCCGCTTGGACCGGGAGGGGTCTGCCTCTTCGCTAGGCTCCTGCTCTGTGATCGAACCCCCACAGATGACACCGGAATCCCCCGGGTTGCTAGCCTTCAAAAGTTCAGCGGCCCAAGCCAATCCCTTGGTCTTGGCCAGTTCCACGATGGCTGCTAGCTGTGCGTCTTGGGAATTGCCTTGCTGGGTTTCCTCCACTTGGGACGTCAACGTGAAAAGTGACGGGGATCCCTGGCTATCCATAATATCCTGCTGTGGCCGACTCAACCTGGAAGAAAAAACAGCTGTGAGCTACACCCTTGACCAGAGAGATCAGCCACTCCCAAGCTCTTCCTATTGTCCCTTCTGTGACGCACAAGCTGCGCCTGAACTTACTCTACTGGTTATGAGCCAACATGCTGAAACGGGGTGACTGTCGGTGGGTGCCTCCACGGGTACTGTGGTGGAGATGAAGCAGAGGTTAGGTTAGTTTACCCCCCAACTGTGGTCTTGCACCCCGTCCCTTCACACGCCCCAGGTCCTCCTAATGTCCTTTAAGCATACCCACCCAGCGTCTGTACTTACTCTCCAGAATGTGGGCGATCGTGCTCAATAGGAAGCGGTTCGGTGCGTACCTCCGCGCAAACTGACTTGTTCGCCGTCAGTGGGGGGGTGGATGAACCGGCAGTCCACGTGGCCGTTCCGTCCTGACCTGCTTGAGGGAAAACAATCAAGGAATGTTCAACCACTGGTCCCCCCCTGCTTGCCCCCAGGTGGGACCAAGCCCGTGCAGAAATTCCCCTTCCCCTGCACCCTGTCGGCTGCGGCACCCTCTACAACCTCTGTTGCTTGGTGCACCTCCCCTCATGTCCATGCTTACCCCGACAACCCTGTTGCGAAAGCGGACCGCGTGTTGCCTGAAGACTCGCTGGCGAGCGTGGAATCCCCGTTTGACCCTGGAAAACAAAACATAAAATCATGCCAGTTCGACCCCACCACAGTGCTGTCCTAGCATGGTGAGCAGGCCCACGAGACCAGCTAACTTGCAGCACCTCTGCGGGCGGCGCTGAGGTGCCCTTACTACTGCGTACATTGAATGACCTGGCCCCACACGTGGCTCTGCCATCGTCACGCACCTACGTGGCCTGAAGCAACAGTTGACCACACCCGGCAGGTAGTCACTTACCTCAAGGCGCCAGATCTGGCGTTGCACAACACACAAAGGAGATACCTTGACAAGTAGAAATTCCCCCAAGGAAAACCCCCCTTTCCCCCGGCGAGGGGTAACCTCGTAAATACATTAAATTGGCACGATCTGCCAACCCCCACACACTACCTGTCAATATCATAGTCGAGGGCCTGAGCGAGACCGCGGCCCGCTGTGGAGCTCCCGCCGCACCAACCTACCGAAAGCCTACCCCAAGACCCACGTGAGGATGCCGTGCAAAGAGGTCGGGTGTAGGGAGGGTGCTAGAACCCAAAATGCCACTGCACGCGTATAACTCCTTGGGGAGAACCGGCTCCCAATGACGCCCAAGCCTCCATCGCACGTAAGCCCCCCAGCGCTGCGAAGCTTGCGAGCAGCAACCAGCATGCACAAAGCCCTCCCCCCCCGCAGCGGTGAGCCCAGCGCCGTTGCCAGGAGCGTGCCCTCTCTAAAGCCACACGCCGTGACATACCCACGGGCGTGTGTTCGCATGATCGACCTCATCGCTTCCCAGGGATCATGCACATGCCTGTTACATATCCCACCTTACACTTGAGCTTGCTGCTGGGGCCGAGGCTGCCGGGCTGTGACCGAGGAGGGCCTGCGGCAGACGCAACCCCACCTTCCCCCAGCACGGCATCGCCCGTGCGAGGCGGGAGGCGGCTCCTGACACGCGCGTGCGCAGGGCTGAGGCAGGCGGCACCTCCCCACCACCCACGTCGGGATCTGGTTCGGGGGGATGGGTAATTGCCCTGGATCGCGGGGGTGCAGCCCGTCCACTCCCAGCCCGCGGGGCCGCAGGGTGAGCCGGAACGGGTGGAACGGGGGAAAGGAAGTGGCACGGCGGGGCCCTCAAGCGCACCGGTCCCACCGGAGGGGATCCTCCTTGCTCTGCGTGCCCTGCCTGGAGTTCCCTCACCGCCAGACCCTCGCGTCCCTGGCCTAACGCCCGCAGCGATCAGGCTGAGCTCAGTGGCGAGCCCGACGAGAAACTAGACAGACGGCGTTGTTGCGAAGAGGGAACCACCATGACTCGGAAGGCCTCCTCCACCGCACCAGTAAGTCCGGGTAGAGGGATAGAGGAAGTCGCGGAGCCCGGGGAAGTGAGGGCTCACCACCGATGCCCCTACCCCGATCAGGGCACAGCCCGTGCAAACCCGAGAACGCGGACTATGGTGGCAGCTGGGATGTGGCGCTCCGGGTGAGGTACCCGTACCCAGGGCATGTGGGACACGGCGTGCCTGGGGGTGCGGAACCCGGGCCACCCCGTCTGTAGCCAGCACCACCCCCCGGAATCTCCGCAGTTACCCTAGCCCTCGAGGAGCTGTCCTCCCCCCCCCTGGTGCGGGTGCCGGTGCCGAGGCGAAGCCGGGCAGGCACACCTGGCCTAGGGGGGGTTGGGGGGGAGGATGTAAACTCACCAGTCGAGTGGTTCTCGAGGGCTGGGAACAGCACAGACGACGAGGCAAACAGCGAGACGGGCAGCGGTCAAGAGGCCCTCCAGTGGGCGGGGAAGGCTTTTGTACCCCTGTCCCCCTCCCACGGCCGGAAGTGACGCGGCCAGCCGACCCCCTGGTCCCTAGCCCAGGGAGCCTAGTCTGCAGACTTCTGTGCCTTCCTGTGGCACTAAGGCGGCCGCCCTGTTGGAGGGTCCCCTACGTGGCCCCCCGGGCAGCCTTGGCAATACGTTTAGCCTTAGCCTTCTCAAGCACCAATCAGAAACACTTAACTACGATCATCCATGTTGCTATTTTTATTTTTCAGTCCAACCATTAGGTGGCCCCGTTTGACCGCAATGTGACCAACAATACAATATTTATTTATCCCAGTGCCACGGGATTCGGCTTTCCCGACATTTTAAATCTGGCCATGTGACTAAGTTTTCTCTTTCCGTTTCACTACGGAATGTAATCCCCGATCAGGGCTCACAGTCTTTCCACCATGCAGACACTTTGATGACCTGTCATTCTTTGACAAGCATCGAGCGTCTGCATTGACGTAATGAGCGCGTGCATGGCGCAGCCGAGCCCCTTTCTTAACTGGCAGAGGTTTCAGTGCTCCGTTTCGCTTGTCAGAGACGGACCCACCTTGAAGGCAGCAGGTATTTGTGTTTAACATTCCCTGGCAGGTTTTTCCCGACTGCGTTGCATGGCCTCATGATTCTTAGTTTTACTTGTTTCCCAACGCGATTTCGATCGTTTTGGATGCCACATTTTTAAGAAGCTTAGGATAGTTTTCTTTAATTTTCTGTGTGACGCTTGCGGCGAGTGTCAGGCTTTGAAGAGACTAAGCATAGCTTTTTATTTGTGATTCTCAGATTGACAGCACCCGTGGGGCTCTACTATACGATTGGCGCGACTGTGTTTCTACTTTTCAGGTAAACAAAGCTTCCTTTTTTTACTTAACATACAACTTATCAAACTGTAGTGATTTTTCAATATAAGATAGTGGTGGTTGACCTTTGGTCCCTTTTCCCTCCTTTCTCCATGTTTGCTATCCAGTTAATATCGGAACCTTGAAGTCTTCTGGGCTCTATCAGATTAGAATAATAAGTACCCAATTTCCTGATCGCAAGAGGTGATTTCCAGCAGTGTGGAACCCTCGAGATTCAAGTCAAGTAAGTTAGATTTATTGCACTATTGGATACAATTGTACTGACAGTCCGCAATGTGTTCGATTATTCCCTGATGGCCCCAACATTGTCTTCCAGGTGCCATCTTTCCGCTCTCTCGTTTTGGAGCCACTTGGCCCACCTACACTTTCCCACCATCCAGTTAAGGGTGGTTTATGGTAATTTTCAGTTATTTTTTATGCGTTACCCTTCTCAATGCCAATTTATACCATAAATTAAGTACCTCCTTTGTTAATTCAGGTGCCCCACATTCAGTCCTGAGGAAGACCCCGTCGTAAGGACTCAAGCGGCCTACTCCATTGTGGGGTCGAAACGTCGACATTGTTTCCCTTGTGTGCCAGTTTGGTCAACAGTGATTTTTTACTGTGCTATTACAAACAATGGCTAGCTATTCATTTTCTGTTAACTGCGAGGCCGAGAAAAGCCGGTTTTATTGTAAATAATGATGTGATGGATTTATTGTCACTACCTTCCCTTCTCACTTCTCCAACCCTCACCTGATGCACACTATCCTTTCCTTTCTCTTCCCCCTCTTTACCTGGGGCACTTGTTTGGTACAAATTTGTATTTCCTGTTGATATATGAACATTTGTTCAATGTGATTAAATAACATTGAACGACGAATTTTGGAATACTAGTGTGTTTATGCATTTCGGCCTTTAACTCTGTGTGCTATTTAAGTTTGTTCTACTGGGACCAGCTTCCCTACTGTATAACATGTTTAAGGAATCGTCCGGGGTGGGGCAACTTCCAGAAGACACAAGAATGGCGACTATTGTTGTACTCCTTAAAAAAGGAAAACCGCATGACCTCTGTAGCTCCTACAGGCCCATCTCCCTTTTAAATTTCGAGGCTAAGGTTCTAGCCAAGAGTATCGCAAACCGGTTGGGCCCGGTTTTGCAATCTTTGATTCACCCGGATCAATCGGGCTTTATGCCTCATAGGAGCACGAGGCTCAATTTGAGGCGTTTATATGGAGTCATGTACATGACTCAAAGGCAGCCGGAGGTCCCAGCAGCTCTCCTCTCGTTAGACGCAAGGATGGTGTTTGACAGCATCGAATGGCCATACCTTTTTGCTGTGCTGGAGAAAGCGGGCATTGGCCCGCAGCTGCTAAAGTGGATCCAGGTGCTATACACTGGCCCAATGGCCCGAGTTCGGGTTAATGGGGTCATTTCCAGAGCCTTTGCATTGCACAGGGGAACGCGCCAAGGGTGTCCTCTGTCCCCATTGCTTTTCGCACTGGCGCTGGAGCCATTGGCGGCGTGGATTAGGAGGGACCCGGTGGTAAGGGGGATCGATCTAGGGGGGGGCTGGGAAGAGCGCATTTCGCTTTATGCGGATGATATCCTTCTTTACGCACACCGGCCCCGACAAACGTTCCATAGGCTCATTCACATCATATGATCGTTTGGCTCCTATTCTGGATATCGCATCAATTGGGACAAATCATTGTTTTTTTCTCTAGCCGGGGACCCTCCGGTCCTGACGTCGGCATGCTCGGAGATGGTGCTGCAGGATAAATTTAAGTACTTGGGCATATGGATAACCAAGACTGAGGCGGAGTTTACACAATTGAATTTGCAGGTGCGAGATGACGCAATGCATTGGAGGGGGCTCCTGATCTCCCTTCTGGGGCGGGCAGTCCTCTTCAAGATGATGGCCCTCCCGCATTTACTGTACGCCGTCCAGAACACTCCTTACCGCATCCAGGACTCCTTCTTTCAAATGATCGAGTCCAAACTACGCCAGTTACTGTGGGGGGGGAGGCAGTCCCAGGATTGCGCTCAAGAAACTACAGAAGGGGATGTATGAAGGGGGGCTGGCAGTCCCGGATCTTAAGAAATACTACTGGGCTGCTCATCTTATAAACGTTAAGGGATGGGTTTTTCCCCCACTCGACGAACCAGCCTACAGGGTGGACAGATTGGTATTGGGTGAGCGTAGTTATTTGGGGGAATTGTACCGCAGGGGTAGGGGCTCGGTACATATGCCGCCACACACTAAAACGGTCATAGATATTTGGCACAAAGCAACTAGAATGACGGGGTGGGAGCTGAAACTCATCGAACAGACCCCACTATGGGAGGGAGACTTTCTGAAAGAAGTGCACGGTCTACGGGGCCTCCGGAAGTGGAGTCTTATAGGCATTGACGTGCTTGGGGACGTCTAGAAAGGTGGTAAAATGGTGACATTCGATAGTCTATGGGAGGGCTTCCAAATGGGCGACGGTGAATTCCTCAGATACAGACAGTTGCGGTCGGCACTACATTGCCATTTGAAAGAGGGGACGTTGCTTCCAGAATACTCCCCATTGGAAGATAGGCTTCTTTTGGACCCTATGATCCAGAAGGCGGTGTCGTTGACGTATAAAAAACTGGTAAATAATACTCCGGACTGCTTGGGTCCCCTGCCGGAGGCCTGGGAAACTGATGTGGGTCTTTTGGAAGATGATGATTGGGCCGAGGCCCTCCAGTGTCCCAGGGAAATAGCCATCAGGGCGCACTTTTGACTGGTTCAACTTCGCATCCTCCACAGGTCATATGCCTCGAGAATGGTGCAGGTCCGTATTAAGGGTGGGGGTTCCGATGTATGTGCCAGGGGATGTGGGGAGAGGGGTTCATTCTTTCATATTTTGTGGTCCTGCCCCAGGATTCAGAAGTATTGGAAGGGCGTCGCCCGTGTGATGGAGGATGTGGTGGGTGCACAGGTCCCGCTAGAGTCCAGATGGCATATCCTCGGCGTCACAGGAGAGATCACGTGGCCGAAGTGGGCTAAGATTTGGCTAGGCTTGGCTGGGGGGGGTCGCCAAGAGGAACATTGCATGCGCATGGGAGGCTGCGGAGCCCCCGGCGGTGGCTGCATGGCTCCGCGATATGGACTGGTGTCACAACGCGGAGCAGGTGGTGTATCAAAGCCGTGGATGCCCCCGCAAATGGGAGAAAATATGGGGGCCGTGGACATTGTACAGGGGTCTGTGATGGGTCTCATGAAGGGCACTGAATGGGTTTTCCGGGAGGGTTTAGAGATGTATTCTAGCGGGTAGCGTGCAGCATTGCCTACATTGTAATTGTACACTGCGTTATATAGTGCCTGGTATTTGCCATGTCTTTTACATGCCTTGTATTTATATATTGAGATTTGCTTGTATCTGAAGCTTGTTTTTGTCTTAATAAAAAGAATTAAAAAAAAAAAAAATTACATTCCCATAATGAGGAACACGTTTTGCTAGTGAACAGATATGATACGGCGGTTGAAGTGTGAAGTTTCTGAAGAAGTTTCCAGAGGTATTTGGTGAAGAACTAGGGCTGTTAAAAAAATCCTACATAAGATTAAATTGAAATAATATGCTGTTCCAGTGGTACATAAGACAAAACTTATTCATTACGTATGAGTGAACCACTCATAAAGGAACTTGATACACTAGAATCGCAAGAACTCTTAGAGAAACTCTAGTGTTTAGAATGGTTGGTTCCCATTCTGATTGCCACAAAGGATGGAGGCAACAGCATGCACCTACCTGTTTGTAGACCTCATGGACTTTAATTCTAACATATGGATTAATAGACATCCCTAACCCAAAATAAATGAAATATTAAGTCTCCTTCATGATACCAGCATTTTTAGGTTTCTCGATCTTTCATCCGCTTTCTAGCAGGTAACCCGCCACCCTAATTCTAAATCACTCAATTCATTCATTACATCCTTTGGAGCGTACAGATTCCCTGAATGTCATTTCAATTGCCATTCTCTGCAGCCGTTTTCCAATGAGTCATGCAACACATATTGCAAGGGATACAAAGTGCTCCATGTGTTTAGGACAATATCTTACCATATGGTACATCAGAGGCAGAACACAATATTACTCTCACGAAGGTTCTAAATAGAAACTGGGTTCACCATAAAAGTGTAGAAGTGTAAAACAGATGTCAGAAGTGTTGAATACCTAGGACATACCATATCTAGGGAAGGAGTGAAACTGAAGTACAACTTGGTGGACTCTGTCAAACTGACCTCACCACCCACGAGCAAAGAAGAACGTAAATCTTTTCTGGGTTTGGTAGAGTATATGGCCAAATATATTTAGAATTTTGCTCACCATGTACATCTGTAAAGGTCCCTCCTTAAGAATGGAGTCTCATTTGAGTGGAAGAAAGAGTGTCAGGAAAGTTTCAATTTGAGATCAAAGAAGCCCTTATAAATGCTCCTCAGATAGGACATTTTGATGTTTAATTGAAGACTATACTTACTACTTATGCCAGTAATAAGGGACTGCCAGCGACCTTATCCCAATATTGAGATGGTAAAGAAAGAATTGCAGCTTTTGCTTCAAGGACGCTTAAGGATGCAGAATACAGCTACTCATTGTTGAAAAAGAGGCATTAGCCTGTTACTGGCCAGTCAACCATTTTTAATTCCATAACTGAGGTTTACCTTTCACCTTGAGGACCGAACATAAACAGTTAGTGTCAGTGTTCATCATTAAGGGCTTTGAAAGGACTACACCATGCATTTCTAAATGGGTTCTAGGACTGCAAGGTTATAGCTTCAGAGATGAGCATGTCCCTGGAGCAAGCAATCATGCAACAGATTGTTTATCCCCCATGCCTGTGGTAAAAAATATAGAAGAAACTAAATTACCAGAAGAAATTGTGTTAGCTGTCGGCCTCCACACTATCTTTAAGGAGCAATGGGAACAGAGTGAAGAGTGCAACAAACCCCTCAATATAGTCAAACAAAACATTCTGAATTGGTGGCCCAGTCAATGCAAGGAATTACCGGAAGAACTCCAACCTTTTAGGAATGTTAGAAATTAGTTGTCTATAAATGGCAACCTGGTAGTGCTGGCTGTTGATATACATGCACATCTTGTAGACCTGGCTCATGAGGGACATTTGGGAAGACGCATGACCAAGAGTAAGATCAGAGCAGAGTACTGGTTCCCTAATATGAGCTCCATGGTTGAGAGTAAGGTTAAGGGTTCTTATGCTTGTAGTGCAAATGACAAATCAACCCCTCCCGGCTCCTCTTTCCCCAGTGGAGGCTCCCTCTAAACCCTGGTACAAACTGGGCTCAGAGATATTAGGTTTTATTATTCTACCTAAAGTTCCTAACAAATGTATGTTTGTAATGGTGCACTGCCATTCACATTGGGTTATCACTAAATCAGTTATCAATATTATCACACTTATTCTTTTGGAATTTCTATCAGATGCCTTTTCCAGAGAAAGTATTTTTAGCACTGTAGTTACAGACAATGGAGTACAGTTTCTCTCAGATGAGATGATGCAGTTCTCAAATGATTTATCTACATGTCATGTGAAAACCCCTCTTAACTGTCCAAAAGCAAATGGCCTTTTTGAAAGGGTCAATCGGATGTTAAAGGCACATACTTTGGGTAATCTTTTAGACAAGTATATTAGAGATATGTTATGGTCATACCATACAACGCGGTAGAGAAGTTGAGTAAAAATACAGGTGTTCTGCTGCTTTAATCAAGCACCATCCAGATATCATAAAGAGGAATTGCGGATATTTCACCACAAGATATACACCAAAGCACTCCTGGTGTGGGTGTTTGTCCCAAGTTGATTTCACCTTTTTTTCCCTTTTTCCTTCCCTTCATACATTTTTTCCCTATTTTTTGTCACTATTATGTGTTGGGGAAGAGTGGCAGGCGGCATGTAGTTTTTTGTTGTTGTTGTGGAACATAGTGGAAGCCAACAACCATATTCTGGACACACCCTGCCTCAAAATAAAGAAAGAAAATGCAATTCACCGCTCTTCTACAATAACACAGAGGAGGAACAAGAGCGTTTTTTTGTTTTTTTACTACTGAGTGCCTCACCCCTTCCCCTGCTACTTTTTATGTCCTGGGGTGCATCGGATTGGCAGGGCGGGCAATCGGCCATTGCCCAAGTGGCCTGAGGCCAAGGCCAGCTGGTGGCTGTTTTTCTGAGATGAGATAAAATCACATTTGCCTGGGCCAGCTTTACCGCTGGCTCTTGACCCTAAAGGCTGCTGCAGCCTTAGAGGGAAGATCAGAGCTCATTATAGCTAAGTACAGGTATTGGCTGGCTCGTTGTCTTGTGCAGTATGACAATGAGCCAAACTGAGCAGGCACAACATGTGGTGGGTCTCCTCCCCTCCCTAGTCTCTCAGCCTGACAGTGAGGCCACTGGGAGAGGATGTTCTCTTTTTGAGCATCACAGCTAGCAGTAATGTTACCTGGGGGTGGGGTGAAAGGGGCCTGTATATGGAAACAGATTATAAGTGGTGGCCATCTAAGAGGCTCTACCTTTGTCTCCAGCAGCAGACAGGCGAGCCCAAGGTGCCCGCTCCCACCATGTCATCTTAAAAACTGGGAGGGGACTCTTGTTCACCACTGAACGAAAATAAAAAACAACTCAAACAACCAAAATGAGCAAAAAGATAAATGTTTTTGACAACACCAACCATTTAAAAACAATTAAATTACTGTGAAAAACGTTAATTCTGGGACAAAATGACAAAGGGAAGGAAGAATAGACATGGCAGGAGAGTAACAAAATGGATTGAGCGAGAACAGCAATGGGGAGCAAGACAAATAGAGAAGTGAGACAGCAGAGTGGGGTAGAATGACAAAAATATTGGAAAAGGAAAAGGAAATCAAGGGAGGAAGAAAGGAAAGGTAGAGGAGAGAGGATAAGAATGCTAGAGGGTGAATAGAAGCCTTCAGACACAAAGGATGCGCATGGTACTCTGACTCATGGCCTGATATAATGCAGGACATTCAGGGAGCTTTTGGGGGGGGCACAGACTAAGGGACCAATAGGTGACTAACAAATTCTGGCACCTGAAGTAGAGAAATGTATATGCCTGAAGATTTGGTGAGGTGACCAGTGGGCTAGTTGCAGTGGAATAATGGTGTGCCTAGTGGTGTGTCTAGTCTTGGCCAATGCTACTGACCCCACGAGTTTAGAAAGCTGAATTTATCAGAGCTTTCTCCCAAAATTACTCCCAATACTAAGCAACATTTCATGAAAGGTCATTATCCACAAATGTGGGCCACTTTTTCTTTTGGTGCCCAGGCTTAATTTTGTTCCCAACCCGACCCTGTGCACCCCCACTACTTGTGCTTCATCCTGCCCCCCTGCTGTGACATTTAAGGGCTGCCACTCCCATGTTGTTTGTTTTCTCAGTACAATGCAGGCAGTGAAATGTCATTCAGCAGGAAGTATGCTGCATAAAGACTGCTGTACTATTGTGCAAGTGCAATACTTATTGGTGTTATTATGGTTCTCTTTGATCCCTTCCGGGGAGTTTCAAAATGGTTTGGCCCAGGTGGCATCAGCTCACTAACAAAGAGACCTGCCCGTGGTATACATGGGCAGACAAAGTTTACAGCAATTGCCAAGTCTGCATATGACTTGTGTGCTGCGTGCAACACCACATAACAATGATGAGGGGGTGTAGTGGCCGGTGCCTCATTGCAGTCAGTCCCCACTGATGTGAAAAGGATGCCAAGAGGAATGACCTACCCGTGCTTCAGGCAACACCTGTGCATGGTGGCTGGCAAACCACGGCACAGCATAGGGCGCTTCAGCGTTCCAAAGCCTTCCCTCCAAGCTTTGGATTGGAGGGAGGCTGTGGCCACCCCAAGGAAAGTGATGGTGGCCGCTCAGTTCCGACTTATCCAACTCAAAATACTGCACCGCACGTTCTCACTAGGACACAGCTATTTAAAATGGGGCTGATTGGCTCCGGGTGATGTCTGCGCTGCAGTGATGCCACTGGGGCTTTACTACGCACATTCTGGAGCTGCCCAGTCCTATCACATTTCTGGGAGAGGATGCTGGGGATTCTGGAGACAGTGATGGGTTGTAGGGTCCCCAGAGAGCCAAAACTGATCTTATTGCATATTACAGATGATGTGGAGGTCAATACATGTCAGAGACCGCTGCTTTGGTTGGGGCTACTCATAGCTAATCGAGACATCACAAAAACATGGAAGGGGGCGCAGAGGCCACCTCATGGGATGGATGGACAAGGCTCATGAAATTCTGTTTGGACCTGGATCGTCATATATATCAGGCTAGGGGGTGCTCTCGTAAACACTTAAAAAAAATTCTGGGGAGACTGAGCTGACCACTGGGGGATGCACATTGAACCCTGTCCACTAGGCCCTGGTCCATGGGCAGCAAGATACGCTCCTTTGAAGCCAAACTATGTTGAGTTCTCCAAGGAGGGACTTTGTGGCTTTAAAGGCAATTTGTTTGAGTGTGTCAATGCTCATTGTGTTTCCGATGTATATGCTCAGCCTTCAGAGTACACTTGAGTCGTGACAGCACAGATTTGTTTGTTCTATTCTGCATGTTGTGTGCCACACTGGGTTCTGTTTTTGAAACTAAAACTTCAATAAAAAGATTTTTTTAAGTATTTTTTTATATTTGTTTGTGAATTAAATCATTTGTGTATATGTTTGATGAATGCATGTTTCTGTATTTTATGTGTATTGTTTTGCGGTTCAAATCATTGTAAATGCTAGGCCTGGGTCCCCGTCTTCCAGTATTGACTCAGTGGGGGTCTATGGTTTCCAATATTGATTCAGTGGGGGCCCCGGGTTCCAGTAATGATTAAGTGGGGGTCCACAGAAGACAAAAAGACGAAGAACCAATGCACTAGACCATCAAGTAAGAGTATATGCCTGTGGGCAATGAAATCTGTTTCCATTTCCTGGGGTGTTTATGGTATTTCTCACACACAATGAGCAGCTCTGTTGCACTGCTGCCAGTGTCCTGCCTGATATCAGCGCCTGAGGATATCTCAAGTGGGTGGGTCGCATGCTTCCAGCAGAGGTGGGAGGTCTGTAAGAGTGCCGGCTGGCCACTGTGCTCTCAATCTAAACTTACCTTCAGGCGGCAGGCCCACAGATGTTTTCCCTATTGTCGTGTAGTTCATATATATCCTATACAGGATCTGCGCGTTCAGATAACAAACTGTGGGTTTGGTGGCAGACTGGTTCCGAGCACCCCCACCGGATATGTTAACCTGTTTGTTTTAGCTAGCTCACAGTGCCACAAGAATCTCCTCTTATCGGGGAGAGAATAGCTTCTGGCAACCTCAGAACATGTCAACCCTGATCCCCCAGGATCGTGGAAACAATATACTACTTTTCGCTCAGTCACTCGTGCTCACTTAGTTTGTCTCAGAGATACACAGAATAAACAGTCTGGGCGTTTCAATAAGGATTTATTGAACAGTTGTTATTCTAGTGTACAATAGATTTGCTGTAACAACCATTAGACAGTAGCAGAGATATATGATTAGCAGTACTACGAAAGTAAAGGGATGGTACAGTTCTACCATTTTGCAGGAATATATACAAGTACATAAAACACATGATAAGAAAGTGCGTACTCCTACGATGCCTCCCTAACTAGATGTACCTAAATGTACCTAGCGTTGGTGTAGGTGTTATGCCAAGAATCCCTCTAAGGTCTAGTCAACCCCATTACCTGAGAAAGGAGAGAATATGGGACCCCGTCCTGGTTTCGAGTCGGACACCCCGCGAGGTATGTTAGACCACTGCGAGCTGGAGTGTCTGCATGCAGGAACCTCAGCGTCTCTGGTCAGTGTGTCAGCCGGGAAGTCACGGTCTCCTCTGTCTGTCTAAGCAAGACATGATGTATATATACCCACAGGTCTCCCCAGGGGTTCTACCTTGCTGTGTTACTGTGTCGGCCTAAAGGATGATGTCGGGCTTGAACTTTAACATAGATATTATACAGGAGATGTTCGCCCTGCTGTGCTTCCAAGAAGCCTCATGCATGCGAGTTTCGAACCAGGGAAAAACCCGCGTTCTGAATGCAGTGTCGTATCTAGGTAAAAGGTCAGTCCCTATGAACCGTTATGTATGTAATGTAGGGAAGGATATAGGTGAAAGGGTGCAGTGTTACCTGCGCCTATATAGGGTACCTATATGGAATATAACACCCACTCCTCTTCCGACTGGACGACATATGTAACCTATAAGTGTACTCCCATTCTAACTAGACATTGGTACGTACAAAGGGTTAAAAACATTTCTTTAGCTAAAAATGTTTAAAAACGTCTAAAAAATGTCTAAAAAGATTTTAAAAAATGTAAACAGAAAATTTGTTGCAGGCCCTAGCTCTAAAAGTGTCCGTTGATATAGTCCAAACCACTATAAGCATTAGAAAGCCATTCATGGCCAATAAATGAAAAGGAATGTCAATTTTGTCGCTGAGTTCCAAATTGAGCTTTTTATTATAAAGGGCAAATTTCTTCCAGCACACGACGAGCCAAAAAATGAGTCAATTGTTTGTGTCCTGGCTGGTAGACGCAACATTTTCGTTGCTTGCTTCCGCAGTAGACGGCCCCTATAACACCTCGCAGAGTACGTCAATTGAGCACAGATGATGTTCCATGCTGTCCGCAGCCGGTGCTGGGGCAGGCTGTGCGCCGTCCAAAACCTGGGTGTCAGTGGAGGAGCCGGTGTCCATACCAACAGGTGGAGTTACTACCTGCGGTGGCTCAAGGAATTCCGCCATCAACATTGGAATACACTGAGGACATTGCAGAACATGGGCCGTTATCGGGTCCAGTAGAGCATTCACATCCGGTTGCGCACATGATGGGAGTGTCAAACAAAGGTCTAACACGCATTCTTCTCCGCTAAATAGGCATCGGAGGACAGGTAAGATGCAATCCATCCAGACTGGTCGAAATGACAGGAACCAAGATGCACTTAGTTCTCTCAGGCGAGGCGTGCCTAGATGTTGTACCATTCGGTGACGGTATTTCTGCTCCATGAGCTCTTTTTCCATCTCCTTGGTGACTGGGACGTCCATTGCGTAGCAGATAAAAGACAATCAGGATACCTGCTATTAGAAACAGGATCAGCGGAAGTCCTCCAAAGATGCTTCCGAATACGGAGTGTATGAAGTTTGGTATAACTCCAAGTACCGTCTGAAAGGTGCTTAGAAGTCCAGAACCTATGGTCTTAAAAAGGTGGACAATGCCAGTCGTATCAGACATGTTAAAGATACGATTTACCATTTCTACAAAATGGAAAGGGCAGTTTGTATGGATAAGCGCCTGTATCTCAGCTGAAGACCTTGCGATCTCGAGATCAAAAGTCTCTCGAGCGGAGGTTAAGGGCACAGACTTCTGTAAAAGCATGGCTTTCATTCTGCCTAGAGTATCAAACCGTATTAAAGAAACATTCAGTGAAGGCCATAACGGCGCCTCCCTGACTGTATGTGTCGGTGGAAACAATACTTGCATACAACAAGTAACCCTGGAGCTCACGGTTACCAGATATGCGATGCCCGGGAGCATTCCGCAGCAGTCTTGACTGTTCAGCATCAAGTAACTCCCATTTGAAAGTAGCCCAAATGCTGGAGTAATCACAGCAGCTGGGGCACCCCTCAGAAGACAGGACAAGTTCGCCACAGAACCATTACAAGCCCCGTGCAGCAGAATATCCTGACATATGAGCGATCCACTTAAAGCGCTCTCACAGGTTGTGCCACTGAGAAACACTTCTCGATCCCCACTCCGGCATCGAAATCTGTATGGTAATTCCCAAGATTCCTTAATGTATTCTTTACCCATTTTTTCATATTTGCCTGCCTGCTTTTGTTCAAGGCAATATTGAAACTGAAAAGTAGTGACCGGTAGAGTTATGTGGCCATGGATTAGCCATTCTGTGGACAGTGACTCTGCCACTGTAAATGGTAATCTATCCAGTTTTTCGATACGCAGCATTGTATATTTTGCTCCCCTTTGTGCCATTTCTATTGGTTTATCTGTTAGATTGTATTCAGAAAACAGAGACGTACTGTTGATGAAACGCCAAGGCACATAGCCTGCACGCAAAGATTGCAGCGTCCAGCTCAATAACATAATAGAACGTAACTGAGATTGCCCGTGTTGTAATATGGCCAAATCTTGTTCTAGAATGTCTATTGCAGAAGATACAATGTTGCCTAAGGAATATATCCTGGAGGTCAATGTTGCTAACCCATTGTCTACCACTGCTAGAGATTTCTCTAAGTTAATATGGTCTATTTCCCGTATTCTTTCTGCGGCCTCTTGTTGGGATATTTTCATAAATGCCAGCCTATATGAAACGTTTTTGGCGTGGCTTCCTGGGACCTAGTAAAAAATCCCTAAGATCCATGTCTTCTGTGAGTAAGGATAAGTGTTGTTTCACCTCTGTGAGTGTTGAGTTTTCTAGCCAATTAAGGCACAACTTCCCAACACTGTATGACGTCACTACCCCTGGATGTTGGACATAACGTGGATCTGGCCTATGGATACTAAACCCTTCGGTTTTACCCATGAATCTTTCCTGACAACCATTGGTGTCTGTAGGCCAAATCAACTATTTCTTCCAATCAGGATCTGATCTATTGTATGGTATGATGTCATCTAATGTAACCCCTTCTTGTGATGTGTCATTACCCTCGGTTAGTGATGGTGTTGGCAGCCGAGGTGTGTTCAAGCCTTTGTTCTTGGCTAGTCCAAGGCAAGACATCTGTTGCACTGTCTCGTTCAAAAACATGATCTGTTGAGGGATAAGGCACACTCGAAATAAAGCTTCTGTTCCCTGAACTTGCCATTCTCTAGTACCCCAGACCGATTTTAAGTCTATGGTGTCTTTCCATAAGTCGTAACCTTGTTCAGACAACTGGGCAATAAAGGATGCAATGTAAATCTGTTTGGTGTTTGTTAACATATTTTTCTGTGCTGATGTTGGTGCAACCGTATAATAATATGAGGCTGGGTCAGACATATTAAACCCTGAAAATTATGGAAACTTTTGTGCAAATGTTTTTGAACTGCCTTTTGGCTGTGTTGGACAATGTTCCCACTGATGGTATGTGAACACATTTCTGGGATTAGCAGATTTATGCAAAAAATGATGACCATAATGCTGATAACAATACACTGATTCGTAATCTGCTGAGCTCTCCAATGTTTCACTATTAGAAAATGCAGCAGATTTTTCTAAATCAGACAACATGTTATTAACAGTTTCAAAATCCCAATCATCGGAAAATGTACTTGAGGTAATGATATCACTTAACGATATTTTAAATAAATGTGGAATTTTTTTAATTTCTGTCGGGCCAAATATATCGAAATCAACTTTGTCCCAAACTATACCATCCGGTACAGGAACTGCTGTAATGTTCACTGATGACAAGTCTCTTTGTTCTCCATGAGATGATGAATGTGGTTTTAAAATTAAATTCACCTTTTGGGCTGCAGAACTTTGCCGAATGTATTGTCCATTAATAAGCATGTTAAAAACTATCACTAAGCCTAACCAGAAAAGAAAGAAAAGTACCCCGGTAATTACCCATAGTTCTACCCATGGTGATACCATGTAAGTTCTTTAAAGAAAGTTCAGAAAGTCTTTAACTTGCTGCTTGCGTGATTTTTGGGCTGGCGTCGTTTCAGGTTCACTTGGATTCAAAGAAAACGTATCAAAGTTTATGAAGTAGCCAGAAGTAGTTCGATCAGTTGTTGGAATTACATCAGGATTTGTTGAAATCGTAGTTTGCTCTTGTCGAGGCATATTGACGTAGACATCTGTAGTTGGTCGAATAGCAACTTGAGTGTTATTTTGAGTTTCATTTTGAAGTTGAACTTCGGGTTCAAGGGGAACGAGTTCCATAGCATTGTTGCATAGTCCTTCATTCCGTATAGGTGACTCTTCAAACATGATGAGTCTTTCAGTTTGAACTTCTTGAATAGTAGCGAGAGGAGGGCGTCTGCTACTCTGGAGTCCACGTGACCTACTGCTTAGTATCGGCCACATAGTGTTTTTGATTAAGTCAATTGAGACAAATCTTTTCTCCTTTTTTCCGGCAAGAGGCAGTAGAAGTACAGTTCTTGTTCCTTCAATGGCTAGGACCGGTACAGGTTTTCTGTAGGATGGCCCAAATTCTTTCTTGTCTGCTATTTTCTCTCTGACCAGATCCCCGACTTTTGGGATCCAGACAGGTCTTGCCGTCACTTATTTGACTTCCCCAGTGGCGGTCTGCTTCAGGTGGACATAACTTTGTTTTGTCCTGGATTCATTTAGTTCCTGTAAAACAGCCAAACGTTCATGGATGCCAAAAGGCTTTTCATCCGCAACTGCCCCTTCACAATCAAGATCAGGTACCCACATTCTCGTCCCAAATAGGACCTCATATGGAGTGACCCCCCTTAGAGAACTTCTTGGCATGTTATTGAGAGCCCGCTGGACTCCATAAAGATGTTTTACCCAACTTTCGCCCGTGCCTAATACTCTAGCTGTCAAAGATTGCTTTAAGTCTCGGTTTTTTCTCTCCACTACCGAATTTCCCTTGGGATGGGACGGAGATGAGTACCGCAATGCTACACCCAAACTTCCCATGGCCTCCTTGTAAGCCCTAGAGCTAAACGCAGGGCCCTGGTCAGAATGTAATGTGCCAATTGCGTATGTCCCTATGAAGACTCGCAAATCTTTTATAACAGTTTGAGCGTCAGCCGAGCGCTGGAGCCACACCCATAGGAATCTCGAGCAGGAATCCACTGCTACCATGATATACCTTTTAGCCCCATCTCTTTTCAAGGGGCTGCAGTGGTCTAGGTAGACACACGCTAGTGGTTTGTCAGCTATTAACAACGGTGTCTGCACTGGACGTGTTACGGTGGAACCTTTCATCTGCTGGCAGATGACGCATTTCAAGACGTAGTCTTTAGTCTGTTTTGTTAAACCAGGCCACCAATAGCGTTGTTTCAATAAAGAAACAGTCGCCGAATCTCCAGCATGTGCAGAACCTATGTGTGCTGCTAGGATTAAACCTAACCTACGATCCATGTTTGGAATTACTCTATCCCCCACTCCAGGAATCTGAGCAAATGGAATGTTATTGGCATCTAACTTGTAGGAGTACTTGAGTGGAAATCCTTTTGGTACTGCACCACTGTTTTTGCGTGAAGCAATAACAGCCACCATAATCTCACTGTCTATTTTTGTTTTAGAACGAGTGATTGCAGCTACGGAAGCTGCACGTACAGCCCCCTTTGCGGCTTCATCAGCCAATGAATTCCCTTCAACGTGAACGCCATCACGCTGATGACTCAGTGTGTGTATCACGTGAGTCCTTGGTAGTTCGGATTTCAACTCCACTACCTGTTCCCATAGCATTTTATGCTTAATTGTGCCACCTTTTGCGTCTTTGAACCCGTTTTGAACCCAGTATTGCAAGTATTCATTATATGACTGCACACAGTAAAAGGAATCGCACACAATTAGTGTGGGGAATTCTCGATCCGAATTTACAAGTGCCAGTATCAGTGCTTTTATTTCTGCCAACTGTGCCGTGCAGTCTCCTAGAGATTGCGTTTTAGTGCAACTCGGATGGAACTTTCCATCCCGCATGCGACCTTTAACGATTGCACATGCCGCGCTATATTGTTGCTTACTTCCTATGGCCGGTTGAGCAGATCTGTCAGTGTAAATAATATATTCATACTGATCCAGAGGCATTATTTCATTAGGTAGAGGATATTCTTGTTCGTATTGCAGGAATGCTTGTGTCTTTAAATTTGGGTCGTACCTGTATTCTACATCTGTTGTATTGAGAGAATTAGGCCATTGTATCCATCTCGGATGTAAGGCTTTAGCGTTGGGGATGCTTGCCTTTGTCGCAGCCTCTAAGGCTGGAATAGTCACTACTATTATTCGTTTCCCCTGAGCCAGTGCTCTTTCTCTCACTACAGCAGTCCGTACCGCTGTTAGAATCTTTTCTGTAGATGCAAAGCGCATCTCAGCATTTGTGTACAAATGTGATTTGTATGCAATTGGTACTGTTTCACCTTCATTATATGTTAGATAGGTGTACCCAGATTGACCCGCAACTATATGGATCACTAGGTTGCATACGTTTACGCGTGTCTGTAAGTGTTTGGAGCTATCATGTCAGCTTGTAAGGAACGAAGTGTATCTGTGTGTTCCTGTGTCCAATTTCTCGCTGAGAAATCAGGTTTTATTAAGTCGTAGAACGGTATTACTCTTTCTGCGTAATCCAAAATGTATGTTCAACCAAAATTTAGGAATCCCAGTATTGATTGTAGATTTTTTAATGATTTTGGAGGTTGGAGCAGCGCACATTTTTCAAAAAAATTGGCTGCTAGGCTTTTTCCTTTACTTGAAAGCTCATATCCTAAAAACAGGACACTGAGGTGGGCGATTTTAGATTTTATAACGTTGAATTTGTAGCCCTCAGATGCAAATCCCAAAATTATGGTATTCACTCTGTTCAAGTGTTCCTCCAAGTCATCGTCCGTCAGATAAATATCATCCACATAGGACAATGCCTCTTCATCCAATTTTTGAAGTAACTCAGTTACTCTGGCCGAAAACAACCCCGGGCTGTTCCTATACCCCTGGGGGAATCGCCGAAATTGCCGCTGGGACCCTAGCGCTGAGAATGCTGTTAAATACCTGCTTTCAGGCGCTATATTTTGGCAGAAAAATCCATTTGAGATATCAAGTGTTGTCTTGTATTTTTTCCGCATAATGTTATTCATTAATGCGGCACTGTGTGCATTTTGAACTGCAAATGTCTTAGTGCAAGTGTTTAAATGTCTGTAATCTAAAACTAGACAATATGTATTGTCGGGTTTCATGACTGGAAACAAAGGATTATTCATTTGAGAGGTGCAAGTTTCAATCACCCCTTGGTATTCAAGTTGATCTAAGATCTCCCTCACCTGTTTTTTTAGCTTCTTGCTTAATTGGATACTGCCTATGTGCAGTTGGAGTATTTTTTAAAGGAATTATGTGGTGGGTTGAATCCTCATCCCATCCAACATGGTTCTTGTATAATGCTGGAGCCTGGACTACCGCGCATATGAGTGTTGCAAATGCCTGGGAATATGGTCTGAAAAAGCCGGTAGAATTACCGTTTCCCCTTTAGGGCAATCCATGACGAATGCTGGCGGCCAATCTTGTTCAGCTAACAAAATGTCATAGCCAAACGTTAGGTTCTCCCAAAAGAGACCTCTCACTTTCCTACACTTGTCCCCCTCCATTTGGAGCGTTATTTCATATACTTTATGTGGTACACTTACTCTAGTATCAGGTGCTTCCACCGTGATGTAATCATTCAAGTCCGCTATCACCAGAAATTCCATCAGGTTCTGGCGAGCTATTGTTACTTCTGCCACACTGTCTAGCATCGTCAGAGCCTATTCCCCATTCAGTGGTCGAGTCCTCAGAATTCTGGGCATGTCTGATCTTTAGACCTGCAACCTTCTTCTTTTTGAACTGTGGCTTTTGCTTTGGCTTCTCTTCTTTTTTGGAAGTGTAATCTTGAGCGTGCTGCTTGTCTCTGGACTTTGTACACTCTTCTAGTCTTTCTGACCGTCTTTCCCTCTCAGAGTTTTTCGATGAACCCTGAAAGGAACGAGAGGAACGTGTATCAGTATCCTGATACCTGTCAGGTTTCCTAATATTATCCCTATTCCTGAGATTATACCTCTTTTCAGAGGGCTCCTGTGGAGAAGATCTACCTTGGGATTGAGATCTGTTTCCCTTAAATGTTTGTTGTTTTTTATTGTCCCACTTCTTTTTAGAAGAAGCAGGTGTCTGCTTAGAATTGTCCTTTTCAGGACTGCCCGTTAGTTGTGGTTTTAACGCTTTCCCACCCAAACTGTCTGTGCCTAATTCTGCATATGCAGTTTCAATTATTTTGGGTAATTTGTGTTGTTGTTCTAAAGGACTGAACACCCTTAGGCATTGGCGGATAGCCACTGAAGCTGCTTCCCCTTTAATATTAGCTAATATTATGGCTGATACCTGGGCATAGTTACCTAGTAACTTCATCCCTAAGTTTAGGGCAGGCTCTGCTCCGTACTCATTTTGTATTTGTCTTAATACATCAGGTACTACTGCTAATGACGGGATACCATGAGTTCTGGTATAAATGGCAGCAAAAACTGTACCCCATGTGGTACAATCCTCCAATTGTGGTGTTATCCCATGGGCAAGTAGATTGTTAACATTCTGTGTTTTTTATACGGGGTAGTATTCGGGAATACTGCCTCTAGCTGTGTTATTTTCTGAGCTACCCAGAATGGTATTTGTTCACGTTTTGTGGGCATTTTACCCATTACCGCGTGTAATGTTTGTGGTGTAATTTTAGTTGCTGTACCCTGTGATTGAGTTCCATTTGTTGCAACTATTGCTGGTTGGACTGTGAAAGTCCTCATGACGTATTGCGTCATGTTTCTATAGATTTTAATTAAATCTTTGTGCTGTATGAGTAAGTCTCCTGGTGGCATTGTGTCAATGTCAGGATGTGGTGTGTAGGCCGCTAATATCGGCCATGTTGCCCCTTCTCCTCCGAGCGGGCCTAATCTTACTCTTCCTCTTATATGGGGTAGGGCGCCTTTAAACCAGTATAAGTGTTCCTGGTACGTGAGCAAAACCTCTATGTCCTCGAACGGACAATATTCCGCGGGTGCATCTCCTTCTGTATAGTAGTGAAATGTCTGTGTTCTTGCATCTGCTGCTGGGAATGTAACCCACGAATAAAATACCTCTGTTTTATTAGATTTGTGTGCCTCAATCACGAAAACTACTAAGCCACCCCAAGATGATAAACCATTTGCTAGCAGTTTCATGGTGACTGTATGTCTAAATTTTTCTGCAGTCGGAATTGCGTCTGCATCTTCTTTTCCGGCTGAGAGGTGTAGATTTACTATTGGGTTATCCTTGCTCTCAGTCATTTTGTAGAGAAGAAGTTTGTTCAAGGGAACTCAGATAAGGTTTTTATGCACAATTTTAGGAACACTGTGTCCTTCAAGCTTGATTAACCAACAGCTAATAAATAGGATTTTTTGCCTACTCAGCTGTGGCGGAGTTTTGTGCCCACCCACTCCAGATGTCTCTGGTGTTTTGTGAGTAGGGGTCTCTGAGAATAGCACGACTGAACAACTCAGATCCTACTGTTAAATAAGTACCCAACCAACGTTGGGCGCCATGTCGTGTAGTTCCTATATATCCTATACAGGATCTGCACGTTTGGATAACATAAACTGTGGGTTTGGTGGCAGACTGGTTCCGAGCACCCCCACCGGATATGTTAACCTGTTTGTTTTAGCTAGCTCACAGTGCCACTAGAATCTCCTCTTATCGGGGAGAGAATAGTTTCTGGCAACCTCAGAACATGACAACCCTGATCCCCCAGGATCGTGGAAACAATATACTACTTTTCGCTCAGTCACTCGTGCTCACTTAGTTTGTGTCAGAGATACACAGAATAAACAGTATGGGCGTTTCAATCAGGATTTATTGAACAGTTGTTATTCTAGTATAGAACAGATTTGCTGTAACAACCATTAGACAGTAGCAGAGATATAGGTTTAGCAGTACTACGAAAGTAAAGGGATGGTACAGTTCTACCATTTTGCAGTAATCATGAATATATACAAGTACATAAAACACATGATAAGAAAGTGCGTACTCCTACGATGCCTCCCTAACTAGATGTACCTAAATGTACCTAGCATCGGTGTAGGTGTTATGCCAAGAATCCCTCTAAGGTCTAGTCAACCCCATTACCTGAGAAAGGAGAGAATATGGGACCACGCCCTGGTCTCGAGTTGGACACCCCACGAGGGATGTTAGACCACTGCGAGCTGGAGTGTCTGCATGCAGGAACCTCAGCGTCTCTGGTCAGTGTGTCAGCCGGAAGTCACGGTCTCCTCTGTCTGTCTAAGCAAGACAATATGTATATATACCCACAGGTCTCCCCAGGGGTCCTACCTTGCTGTGTTACTGTGTCGGCCTAAAGGATGACGTCGGGCTTGAACTTTAACATAGATATTATACGGGAGATGTTCGTCCTGCTGTGCTTCCAAGAAGCCTCATGCATAATGTATGATTTTCGAACCAGGGAAAAACCTGCGTTCTGAATACAGTGTCGTATCTAGGTAAAAGGTCAGTCCCTATGAACCGTTATGTATGTAATGTAGGGAAGGATATAGGTGAAAGGGTGCAGTGTTACCTGCGCCTATATAGGGTACCTATATGGAATATAACACTATGCTACTTATCTTCTCCCTGGGGGTTCTCTATCTGGAGATGCCCTTGGCACCTCCATACTTCCAGTTCTTTCTCTCTCCCAGAAACCCTTGTGAGGGTTTCCTGGGAATAATGTTTTACCCAAATTAAAATGGCCATCATAGTTTTGAAATCTATAACTTTTTCCCAATCCAATATGGACGCTTAGGTATTTCCTGTTCCTGTGGTCTATAACAGGAGGGAAATTGGCTCATTTCTTGTGTTCCAACGCTTTGTGCAGACTTGTCGTCTTGCTCCAGTGCTCCTGTTCCTTTGGTTTATAAAAGGAAGGGAATTGGTTACTTTCTTGCGCTGCAACGCTTTATGCAGACCTGCTTTCTTGTTCCAGCACTTTTGATTGAATGGCAGTTCTCTCCTGTGGTCATGCTAGTTCTCATCTTATCCTCTTCCTTCTGACATATCCTGTTCCTCCAGTCCTCTCCTGGAATTTTTCTGGAAAGATCACTTCTTCTCCAGCAGTGACTCCGGCTTTGAGTCCTGGTCAGCATTAGTCAGCGTTTCAGTCCAGGACTTCCATGTTCTCTAGGAGGTTTTTTTGCCTACTGGCTTTTTCCTCTATTCTGGCCTTTTCCGGATGGCACCTTCTGCTTAGGTGCTTCCTAGTGTCAGCAGCAACCTAGCTAGTGGGAGGAGTTGCCCATACTTCTGCTGGACTAAGACAGTGGAAACCTGAGCCACTAGACAGAGCCGCAGCCAAGGGCTTTCCATTGGACGTCAGCTTTATGACGGGACCACCCGCCAAAGTATAAGTCACGAAAGAAGGAATGGTCATGCTGCTGTGCTGCCAAAATGCAGAAAGACTACAACTTGTCCATTTTGTCCTCAGTGTCCAAACAGCTGGACTGGACTGTTTACTGGACAAACTGGTTGAACTATGCCAAGGAATTGGCAGCCAGAAAGTAATGCTGGTGCAGCTCCACTTGGACCAGTCTGTACAGTCAATGCCACTGCGCCAATGCCAGGTGGCCTTCCACCTCAGACCTAAAGTGGAGGAAGAACTTTGTAAAGTGGAAGCAGCAGACGTTATCAAATGGGTGGAAGGACCCACCCTATGGTTTCTTTCAGTGGAGTCACAGCTAGCAGAGCTGAAACTGTACGTTGACATGCACATCCCAAATCTGGCAATCACACAGAAGAGGCATCTGACCCCGAAAGTGGATAACCTGGTGAGCAAGATCACTGGGTCATGTTGTTTTTCCAAGATGGACCTCCGGGCAAGATATCCCCACCTGATGGTGGAGCCAAAGTCTAGCTATATCACCACCTAGGTGTCTACCAGTACAAAAGACTACATTTTTGGGATCTGAAGTGCTGCTCAGGTTCTCCAAAACGCCATCATGGGAGTACTGACTGGACTAAAAGGGACCCTCAATGTCAGGGACGACATCGTAGTTCATGCCCAACCTTTGAGGAACATTTTGCCCGCTTCAGAGGAGAATTACAACAAGCCAAAGATTGTGGCCTGACCCTCCATAATGAAAAATTTGAATTTCTTTGTTTTTTTGAGTATACATTTTCAGTGGCAATGAAGAATTATTGCAGCTGTTTCATCAAGAATTTGACAACCATCACGGACCCTCTATGGAAGCTCACTAAAGCATCCATTCCATGGAGATGGTAAGAGGAACAAAAGAGGTCCTTTCAAAGTAAAAGGAAGGTCCTATCAGCAGACACAGTGATGGTCTGTGTGACCCCGGAAAACACTCTGAGCTGGTAGTGTATGCCAGCCCCAGAGGACTGTTCCAAACAGACCTGCAGAGAGTGGGCCCCGATCGCATTTGCCAGCCGAGCCCTCAACCCCAAAGAACATGAGTACTCGCAAATTGAAAAAGCGGCTATAGCTATACACTGGCGGGCCATGTACTTTCATGTGTACCTCTACAGACATCCATTCATCATCCACACTGATCACAAACCCCTCATCTCTTCTTTTCAAGGATTGGTGTGCAATCTGCCACCATGGATCAAAAAAATCGATGTTACAATTACATTAATACTCTTTTTCAGTCGAATACAAGCTCAGAGTCTGGCAGACTATCAATCTCAACATTCACAGAGACAGAGAAGTAAGTCAGACTCATAGGAGAGAGATCCTGACTGCTGTCCATGTCCCTCGATGAGATCCTGAAAGCTACAGAAGTGGATTAATACCAGCAGCTGGCACTCAAAGCCATCAGAAAGGGAGGCTGGAAGATCCTCAAAACAAATGCATCCTGTCAGACAGTGGAGGCTGAACAGATACTGTCATCCCTGTACCACATCTAACATGAGCTGGAGGCTTCTACTGATGTATGTCTCATGAGAGGGCCCTGGCTGGTAATACCCCAAAGCCTGACCTGGTGGGTCATCCATCTTGTCCATGTGCGGACCTACATGTTTGAGGTCACCTGGAGCCCAGAGTCCCCAGCCTCCATCACGGAAGTGATCCTCTGGTCACCATGGCTCCAGGCCATTGCGGATTTTGGGAGCATATATGATGGCCGTTAGATGATCATGGTGATTGATGAGCACTCCAAGTATCCCGAGGTGGGGATGGTTCCTACCACTGCTGCCAGTGAAGTAATTCCAAAACTTGAGAAAATCATGACTACCAATGGGCTCATCCAGGAGATCTGGACGGACAATGGACCTCCATTCCAGGGGCAAAAGATAGCAGCTTATTTCTGGTCTCTTTGAGTGAAACATTGCAAGATCAAACTATGGTGGCCCCAAGCCAACGGTGAAGCCAAACAATTTATGCTTACCCTGTCAAAGGTCATTTGCATAGCCCAAGTGAAGAACCAGAATGTAGAGTGGGCCATTCATTCTTTTTTGAGAGAATACCGTCAGATCCCCATGTGACCACAGGCCTTGGCCCAAGACTAGCCTACATGGGCCGGTGGGTTGTGGACACAATTCCAAATTATCCAAAGTGGCTCCTGGAAATAGGCAAGTATCTGACACTTATTTAACATCAAAATCACAAAGAAGAGACCAGGGAAAGAGCCTTCTCTGACTCCCCTTTCAATATCTTGAACTCACAAAAGAGAGAAGGACAGTAAAAAACAGGGCCAGGGATAAAAACCTGGGTTACGTTCTAAGGTTCCTGTTCCCTGTGCTATCTAATAGTCATTACTAAGCGAGAAACAAGAGAGAGAAGGAAAATAGAAGAATTTCTTAATACTGCCCTCACCTACTATGCAGTGGCATGTTTCATCATAGGGCCGCTGCAAACATCCAGGTGCAGACCAACACACTGGACGGAGCGCTGTTTTTTTTGTACATATACAGTGGTGAGGGAGATAGATAGATAGAAGGTAGAAAAAGGGAATTTAGTGAAAGGGAAAAATATCCCCTTGAGAAGGGATCCCAAGTGCAGAAAAAAGGATAAGTTAAAACTGTCTAAGGAGATACCTTTCTATTACCTTTATTCTTGGTTCCCCTTGGCAGGATTAAAAATTGAAGTGATTTGGGGATATACAGGAGGGGTAACTGCCCCTAGATCCCCACTGCAATTTCCAACATGTTTCGGCCTTCCTATTTAGCCCCCTGGGGTCAACGAGGCCTTCTTCAGGGTGTGGATCCCTTGGTGCTAGTGGTCTTTGCCCACAATGTGGTCTTTGTTGCAGGCGGAATTTATATCAGTAAAACATTTTTTGGGATACACCTTCTACTTTTCCAGTAGGATGTACATTTACTGTAAAGGAAACAACACATACAAATTATGTTTCGCTCCCACTCAGAAAACTCTCTTTCCACCATTATCAAATAATATTCGCTAGTACCTCTCTGTATTGTACTTTGTTTCTCGACTATTTTGGTTGATCCACCATAATTAAAAACGTGCTCATGCGGTTAAAATTACACAGGCACCCGTGTGAGTGTATGGGCACAACAATTGTCAAGCTCTTAAGAACGGCAGAGGGACTCTCCCCTGCCTGCACCCATTAGATGAAGCACAGAGACGAGGGATACCCCAAACCTCAAGTTGGTTAGAAGTGTGTCCTACCCGAGTTTACGAATACTTTTCTAGACCCGGGACCGTCATGGGAACGCTGTCTTATTGTCAAACTCTATGTGGGGAAACACACACGAGAAGGTAGGTTTTAAAATGCAGTAAATATTGTGATTAGGTCCCCTACCTTCGTATCGGACTCCAATGTGCTAACGGAGTACCATGGAAACAAGCCTGTGGCATGAGAATCCTTCTATGTTATGGCGGTAGTCTCATTATATCACTTAGCAGCAAAGTTTTCCCTGCCCGGTAAGTTTTACATTTTAGGTTCTCACACCCTGGCGCTCCTTTTATTCGTGCTACTTTTTCTAATGTCTAATGCCCAAAGAGCCATTGTGAGTCGCTTTCAATCCTATAACAAGGTGGGTCACTGGAGGAATATTATCCACCCCCAGTACTTATTTAACATGCCACATTTCTTTAGAGCAGAATTTTAAACTGCTTCTTTCCACAGGTTCACATCCACAGATTGTATTGTATTGTAATTGCATTTATATAGCGCTTACTACCTCTGACGAGGCGTCAAAGCGCTTTTTCGGCGAGTAGCACGCTACTCCTGAACCCATAAAGGATTAGTGGTGAATTAGTATAGTGAAAATATTAAAGTAATTTGAGTGGTGGATATGTTAGTCAGTTATTTGGATTGAGAAGGATAATAGAGGGATAGAAGAGGGAAAAAGGTCTGCATTTATATAGCGCTTACTACCCAGATTGGGGGATGAAGTGCTTTTTCGGCAGTAGCGCGCTTCTCTGGAACCCATACAGTGTTAGTGGTGAATTAGTATAGTGAAATATGAAAGCAATTTGAGTGGTGGATGTTAGTCAGTTGTTTGGATTGAGAAGGATAGCGAAAGGGTAGAAGAGGTAAAAAGGTTTGCATTTGTATACTGCTTGCTACCCCTGATGAGGTGTTGAAGTGCTTTTTCTGCGAGTAGCACGCTACTCCGGAAGCCATAAAAGATTAGTGGTGAATTAGTATAGTGAAATATGAAATTCATTTGAGTGGTGGACATGTTAGTCTGTTATTTGGATTGAAAAAGATAGTGGAGGGATAGAAGGAAAGGAATTCGAATTTTCTTTTTTTGTTTGTTTTGGAGATCATAGCAGTAGGAGGTGGTTTGGGATGAGTAAAAGGGAGGTGGAAGGGAAAGAGTCAGAGGGAGGGTTTAGAAAGGTTTGTTTTGGGGGATCGGAATAGAAAAAAAAAGTATGAGATGACACAAAGAGGGGTGGAGTAGGGAAGAGTCTCGAAAGGGTTATTGTGGGGGTCATAGTAGTGGTATGGGGTTTGGGATGAATGAGAGAGTGGAGGTAATGGATATATTGATGGAGGTATAAGGTGTGAAATAGGCTAGTGCATTGGAAAGAGTAGTAGAAAGAGGTTTGAGATGAGTCAGAGTTGAGCTAGAGGATATATTGAGAGTGGTTTAGGGTGGAAAAATAGGGTAGTGCATTGGATATGCTGAATTAGAAAAAAAAGTAATAAATAAGTAAAAGTAATAAATATATAGATTCAAAGGTAGTATATGTAGATTAAAGATGCATTAAATAAATTCTAGCTTTCAAGTGTTGTTGTACTTTAAATTAGTTTTATTTATTTTTATATATATTGTTTTGTAGATCAATAGTGAAGTAATTGTAGATATAGTTATGATAAAAAGATTTACTTATTAATACAGTCACTTATATACATTTTGAAAACAGAATAATGTAACTATCAGTAATATGTACATTTGTTAAGCAGAACTAATGAATATATATAATATATATATTTTTAAACGTAAGTATTCTACTTGTTTATACAAAGCGATACACTATATATATATATATATATATATATATATATATATATATATATATATATATATATATATATATATATAGTACAAATAAATGATAATATACAGAGACAGATATGCTGTATATTTATATCTGTTTGCTTATGGTGGTTATGTGGGGGAAGAGCCAATTCTTGAGTAGTTTTCTGAAGATAAGGTGGTTATCCCTGGATCTTATGTTGGGGGGTAAAGAGTTCCATAGGTTGGCTGCTTGAACAGAGAATAATGTGCCACCCATTGTTTTTTTCTTGTATCTTGGGATTTTGAGGCGAGGTGCCACTCTAGAGCGGAGGTTCCTTTGTTGAATGTGTTTGGTGATTTTATACCTGATGAAATGTGGTTCCATTCCATGTATCGCTTTGTGGGTGATACAAAGCAGCTTGAACATGGATCTTCTGACAGCCGGTAACCAATGCAGGGCTTTCAAGGCAGGGGAGATGTGGTCTTGTGGTAGTCAGGCAGCTGAGTTCTGAATCCTATGTAGTCTTTTCATGGATGTTACAGGTGATCCGTGGTAGAGGCTATTGGCGTAATCGAGTTTGGACAAAACAAGGGAAATGATAGCCTGGACCTTGTGTGAAAATCCCAAATGGGGGAAGATTCGTCGCAGAGTTTTTATAGTAACAAAGCTTGATCTTGCTAGTTTTTCAACTTCGGCATTCATCGATAGCTTGGAGTCCATGGTCATTCCGAGGTTTCTTACTTCCGTCGATATTTTAGGCGGTGTTCCCAGATCTTCAGGCCACATGGCGAGTGGGTCATAATGTTTGCAATCGCCACACGTGAGTATTTCCGTTTTAGAAACATGCAATTTGAGATGGCTCCACGTCATCCATTGATCCAAAGCTCTGAGACAACTGAAAATTGGCGAGTTTCCAATGTCTTTGGGGCATTGCAGTTGAAGGAGTATTTGCATGTCATCTGCATAGTTATAGCACGTGAGGTGAAATTGATTGATCAGTGTCAGTAAAGATTTCAAGTAGATGTTGAAAAGCATTGGTGATATAATAGAGCCATGTAGGACCCCTGCTTTTATGAAGTACCGTATGGATGAGAAAGGTGGAGTATGGATTAGGGGTGGGCAGAAAACTACGCTCCGCCAGCGTCGCGGATAAAGCCAGCCACCCCTGCTCCCCGGCCCGGTCCCTGCTTCTGAAAGCAGCCATGCTGGGGAGAGCCTCCCCGGGCCCCGGTGGACCCCCGTCCCCAGCGCCCGGACCCTCGGCTGGCTTGCAGGACGGGGGGCTCCCGCACCCCAGGGCCCGCCGGACGGAGCATGAGCCCCGGGCCCGGTCCCAGCTTCCGAACCCTAGCCAGGCTGGGGAGAGCCTCCCCGGGCCCCAGTGGACCCCCGTCCCCAGCGCCCGGACCCTCGGCAGGCTTTCAGGATTGGGGGCTCCCGCACCCTGGGACCCTGGGATGGAGCACGAGCCCAGGGCCCGGTCCCAGCTTCCGAACCCTAGCCAGGCCGGGGAGAGCCTCCCCGGGCCCCGGTGGACCCCCGTCCCCAGCGCCCGGACCCTCAGCTGGCTTGCAGGACGGGAGGCTTCTGCACCCCGGGGCCCGCCGGACAGAGCACAAGCCCCGGGCCCAGTCCTAGCTTCCGAACCCTAGCCAGGCCGGGGAGATCCTCCCCGGTGGACCCCCGTCCCCAGC